>OY856412.1:320622943-321147943 GCA_963693085.1 Alisma plantago-aquatica | reverse complement strand
ATTGATATACAAGAAGGTCAGTTGAAATTTATGTATTTTCTGGAAAAATCCACTGGAAACAGATTGCACCCCTCTTACATGTATCATTAGTTCTAGTTAGATAATTGAAATTGTAGGACATGAAATTGGTATTTATACCATTTCCAAAAGGAACCATGTTGACTAATAAACACTTATTAAAAATATAATAAGGAAAATGACTAGTCAGTGATATAAAATAGTATAAACAAAGAAATATACATGAATGTTGAAGAATGCCAAGACCATTGCTTCTTGTTTGGATAACTATGCTTATGATGGAATGACAAAAGAGACTCATCAAACCAAACTTCATGAGCAATGCCATTAATGTAGAGGTGTTGTATAAATTAGGTGTAGTTTGTAGTTAGCTTCTCATGTATCTTCTTTATAAAGATGCATTTGGGTACAAGTTGTAAAAGCTTACAAGTTTATGTAATTATTTAAAGTGAAATTTCTTTTGTTATTATGTATTTTGTTTGATTTGATGGTATGGTAGGTATGAGTGCTTCAATCCCTCTAATATAGTATGTTTATGTAGCATGATTGAGACTGGATCAATAATAAATGTTTGACAACTCTTCCCATAATTCACCACGTACCAGAAACAATATTAAAACATTTGTGGATTGACATGTCAAATTACTCTGACAAAAGGTAACAAGTGCTAGTGAGGAAGAGTTGGTTGTAAAAGATTAGACTAATGTTAGCTTTCAAATCAACAATGAAGCTTACTAGTAGCAATCAAGATTTGTGTTTTTTCTGACAGTAGATCTGTTATCTTGAAGAGTTCCAAGCAAGAGATGTTGCCTGATTCTATAATAGAGGTTGAGCATATTTCCTCATACAATGTGGAAAAGCAAGTAGTATGGATCAATAAGTTCATTAATGAACCTGGTGAGGTTCCAACCATTGAAGACAGAATATAGGTGTAATGTGACTACAATGGAGCAATTGGACAAGATGGGGAACCCATATTGCATTAGCATACTAAGAACATACACAGGAATTACCAACTCATACAATAGATTGTACAATAAGGATATGCTAATATTTGCATACTACTAACTGAAAGCAACGTTGTTGATCCCTTGACAAAAGCACTTTCAACATAAGCGTGATGGTCATGTTAGATCAGTTGGTGTAGTGTAAGTCAAAGAATGTTGGATTCCTGAGAGCCATCATTTGATGATTTTAATATGGATAATTTATCTATGATTTGATTATTATATTACACTTATTATGTTAGTTTTAGTGTTGAGATAACAAATAATCCTAATAATATCCTAAGAATGTTTTGATTTAGCGACATCTAATTTGCGTTTAGGAACTAAACATGGTATCCATTTAGAAAGCCATCAAATTGTGACCTAATGTGTCACCATTCAAAATAGTAAAACCATAGGTTGACATACACATAGGATCACCATCAATTGTGGGTTTACAACCCACTGTCGATTGTATACTTAAAGCAAACCATGGGTTGACAACATGAAGAAGACCATCGGTTGATAGAGTCAGAATTCCCATCAGATCATGAGTCACAAGAGCCATTGGTTGAGATGATAACAAACATTGGTTAATGGTATAAACTAGACATAAATTGTGGAGCTCAAAGAGGCCATATAGGTTTTCAATAAAAAGTGAGAAAAATGCTCCAAAAACAAAGACAAAACCATCATTTCTCAAACCAAGAAAATCATCATTTGAGACACCACTTAGAGACACCAAAAACCTTTGGATATGGGAACCCTAACCATTGGTTGCTAAGGGATAAACATGCCCATAAGTTCTTCTCAAGACATAATATCTAAAATAGTAACAAAGAGACCAAAATCTGTGAGCATGCAAAAGCCAAACAAAACAACAAATGAACTAGACCATCGGGTCAAGCACCAAGATAGAAAACAACCTTTAAAACCCAAGTAAACCCATAATTTGGAGCCACTTGAAGTGATTATTAAAGCCACCCACCTTGGAGGAACACAACCATCGGTTCTAGGTGCTAAAAGAAGGCTCAAAATATAATCAAGTGCCCACCATTGGTTGCTTCATGGGCCCAACCTTCAGGTGACAAAGCTAGAGGAAAAACAACTCTCAACATATAGAAAAGGCCATCATTTGCTAGGGTTAGGGTTTACATCGACCATTAGAGACCAAGGCATTATACTCTTATTCAATGGTGCACTAGAGTTATTAAAACAACAATAAAGGTAAAGACCATCAGTCATTCATAGGTGCTAAACCATTGACCACTAAGAAAAGAAAGAGAACAACTCATTATTGTATAGAAGGAGCCATCATTTGTGACCCCAAGGGTAACATCAATCCATGACTAAGAAAGGTCAAAGGCTTCATCTACCTTAGGAAGGTCATGAACCAGACTCCAGGTTCATCTAGGGTTATAACTTCTAAAGGAACAACATTAAAATTGAAACCCTAGGCAAAGATATCTTTTATAAGCTTAGATCTTCATTTTAGAGCAAGAAAACGAGTATGCAAGCTAGTACTAAGAAATAAACGTGAGGAGGGTTATAAAACTCGCATTCGAAGAAGAATATTAGGCTCCAAACAACAAGAAAACTCGAGAAAAGAAGGTAGAGAACTCTCGTATAAGCTCTGAAGTCGACAAACTCGCTCTTCGTGTACAAGGAAAGCAAACCCTAGGCATAAAGAGCACAAAAGACAAGTTCTTGGAGATCTAGAGCAAGCTTTACTATGGAAAACCATGGTTCCATCCTAGGAGAAGGTTGGAGGAAGAAGAAAAGCAAGATAAACGAAGGATAATAGAAGAAACTTACTTTCTTAAGTCAAGAGCTAATACGGGAAGCTCCAATAACCCTAAAAGAGAGTAGATTTGAACCCTAGTTGCTCCAACAAGAAGGTCAGCCACCTTTGTTTTCCTTGGATACAGTCTCCACCACCAAAAAGAAGATGATGAATCTTTAGACAGAAAAGGAAACATAAGGATACAAAGGTTTCATTTGGGTGCAAAAGGAGGGGTACATAAAACGCATGGATAAGAAGGAAGAGAAGCTTGAGGTGTCCATCTAGGTTGCCACATGTCAAAGTTCATTTTACATGTAATACATTAGTTCCATCGGTTGTCCTTCTAACTAAAAATCATTTTTTGAAGCCCAAAGGACCATCATCCATCAAAACTAGGCTATCCATCGGCCTCCACCACTTACAAGAGACATCAGGTCCCACACTTAGCCACAAAGAGCCAAAAAGGAGAAATCTGCCCCACCATTGGTTGAGGGCCTTTAACTACCTCAACCATCAGTTGTGCCACTTTTGAGATGAACCATTGACTTCCCTACATCCAGGGAAACCATTGTATGTCACCTCTATAAGGCTGAACCATCAGATTCCATGGTTACACACCTAGCAACTCCATCATCCATGAATAGGGAGAGACCTTAGTTCTCACCTAAGTTCTCACCTCTCATCCAAAGGTACAAAAAGGTGCCCCAAGGCCCAACAAGATCAAGCATGATAAGAAAACATCTATGGAACACAAATATTGTGACAATTTGCAAGAAAAACCTCAGATGTGGGTAAACTGTAGAAAAACTCAAATTTTGCATAAAATTGCATAACTTGCACAAATAGTGTCCAAACATGAAACTTAAGCTTGTCATAAGATATAAAAACACCTCAAAAGGTTTAATTAAGGTTTTGAGCACCTATTTGTGATAACTAATATTGTTCAACACTTTAAGCAAGGTCAGGGGTCTTACAACAATAAACCCCTAATAGGATTTCGACCCCGAAATCTAAGGGAAGCGAAGATGGGTTCCTCCTATGAACCTCATCCTCTTACCTACACATGCCTACTCCTATATCATGGTGATTTCACAACACTCTCATAGGATTCATGTTCTTCTCCCTCAACTCATGCATGTCTCATCTTTGGTTAGCAGAAGAACCACCACATAATAAACATCCTCATGCAACTCCACCTCCATTGTCCGTATCATTTGTCTAGTAGTGGGGTGACACTTCGTAAATCATGGAACATGGAAGTTGTTGTGCCTCATGTACAACTCTAGTAGTAACTTTCAACTTAGAACTCTAGTTGTTGTCCTGAAGTATTTCCTTTTGTTGCTGAGTCATCATGTCCCCTACTGTAGTCTGTCTGTTGTATCAACACATCACCCAAAAGCCATACTTATTTGCTGGCATCTGTACACTTGACCATACTTGTGCCATACCTTGTATTATACTTATCTTCAATAGTACATTCTTCACCTTATTTGGATTTACACAACATACTTAGAAGACATATCATAACCCCAAGAAGACATTTCGTCAACCCCAAACTCACTCTTTCTTAACTTGACACATAGCTATTGTTGCTTCACCAATCCTAGGGATATAACAAAGATATTGATCATATAGTTGATCATCTCTAAAGTACATTAAGGTTTTATCTCTCAAAGCTTGCGACAAATCATAAGAACATGACCTGAATAATCTATTCATCCCACAAATCATAAGAACATGACCTGAACAATCTATTCATCAAGTCCATAAATGTTGTTGAGGTATTCATTAGTGTAAACGGTATAATTCAGATCTAATGGTGACTATACAACTGATGTCATCCACTCAAATTCTTATTTGATGATATCCCAACCTCTGGTATATTAAAGAAACATTGTAGCACATGTTGACTGATCAACAAACCATCTATCCTTAACTAGTTGTCAGTATTCCATCTACTACATTTGGAGGATCTCAACATCCAACTCCCCCCTCTCTCTAAGGAAGACTACTGGTATACCCTAGATACCAGGACTCATCACCTTGATATCCACTTCATGTGTTAAGAGGAACTCTCATACTAATCTTATCCACCTCCTCAACATCATAACCGACTAAGAACATGTAGGATGGGTCTTCCTAACTCTTGGAAGGCACATAAATCATGCTCCCACAAAACATTAAGGTCTTGGAACTATAGTCCAAGGCAACCATGCATCATATCAAGGTGTCCACTGCCAAAATTACATTGAATCCATGTGTACCTAGTGGAAGAAGATCCACCCGACAAATGCACCCCAAAAAGAATGAACACTAAGGGAAATACAATTCCCACATCACAACAACACTATCCAAGGGTCACTAGCAACAGGTAACCAATTATGTCTTCCCCCTTGAAGATTACACTTTTTATGGGTCATCTTACCTCTTTCAGCTTGGGTTCCTTGCCATCAACATGGGAATTATTAAGATAATTATATCTTATTTCTCCTTTCTCATTAATTGTTTATCATTTTTATGTATGTCCACTTGCGTTATCATGTTTTTCGACCACTTATCAAGGAATAGATCATCATATTCCACATTTTATTCATTATGAGGTTCATATACCTTTAATTTCTTTATTTGTCACAATGATTTTATATTAATACTTCCCTACTCACATAGGTTGATTTGAGTTAAACTCAAATTCTACTTTATTCATCTATCATTATTCCTATTCATCTTCTCATATCACATTTAATTCATGAGTTCTCTTCTCCTTACAAAGATCTTATACCTTGAATCATTATGTTATGATAAGTTTATCTCCTTTTTACTTCATTATCTTATGAAATTATAGCTTCAAGAACTCCTCATTAACTTTTTTTTTCAAATTTAGGTTTTAAGGTATCACATATTTCTCTTGTAGTTACCAAACATTCAAGTTTTGATAGGTTACAATGTAATTATCATCTTCTTTAGGGTGAGATTGAGATATTGGTATCATGATTTCTGATTCATTATGCTCTTAAGATTGTTTCAAAATGACGACTTTATCATATTAATGAGAGAAACAACAATCTAAGATTTACACACTTACCTTTTCTTCAATAGGTGGATACCTGGCTAGGGCATCCATGTACCGAGATTAGGCAATATGCATCAGGTTCACATGTTATATGTCTTACTTGGTCATCATCCTAGTGCTAAGTCCTAGTGTCCCTATAGACTCAACAAAACTAAAGATCTGATACCAACTTATGATAAACCATCACACTAAATGAGATTACTCAAAACACTAAACACAATCGATCACTAATTAAGCACATATTCAGAAAATAGGGTAAATTACAATTGATTTCAACATCACCACATACTCTGAAACATTTGCATTGAAGCCCAAAATCTTGTTTGTATTCATACTATCCCAATAATCTGATACAATTTGTTCCATGGCCTTAGCCACCACATATATACACAGGAGAACATTATCCATACATGTCACATAAATAAGCAAAAACATGCTAACAAGAGCCAGAATCAATTGAAGCATCATATACAATCTTTCCTGCCTAGACTTAAGAGTACAAGGATGACTCTTAGACACACTAAACATATAAACAACCTTGTCTAAGGTCATTCATCACAACTTCTCCTCACTGCCACAGGTCCACAGCCGTTGTTTTCGATCACCTAAAAAAATGTGGTGACCTAAGAGGTGAGACCCATGTCCCAAAGAGAGATATAACTCTCAACATTGCTTATTGATTACAACAGGTTAAGTAATAAAACAGTTTAAGCATATCAAGACAATTAAACATATAATAATAACAACAATCATGATTAATAAGGTATGTAAAGGGATTGATAAAACTATCATTATTAGCATGACTATCATCTTGTACATTGCTAATTGTATAAGCAGTCTAATGGAATAAGCATGGTTAACATCATAAGCAAGTCTAGTAGCATAACATCTCTATCATAATGAATAAGTCTAGAAACATAGGCATAGTTGACAATATTATGTCTAATTTATTTAGAATATCTACATCACAAGTAAAACTATCAACATAAGAACAAATGTCTACATAAGCATGACTAGTAGTATAAGCAGTCTGACTACAGAATCATGGTTAGCAGTATAAGCATAGCTAACATCATCTGATATCTATCATCATAATTATAACCAACAATAGAAGGATATTTATTAATATAATCATGGCTATTGTATGTACACATCTACAAAATGAGCATATCCACAACATAAACATATCTACTATATTTTAGTGTACCAAAAGTCATCTCTATGAAAAGATAACAAAAAAGTATCATCATCCAAAGTGAAGCGACGTGTATAGCCCCTCATAGATATGCCACATAAGTGTATCACATATTTTATTAATCATTAAGGATTTGAGTCGTACCACCCAAATTTAACTGACCATTGCAAATTCGAAATGAGTTTCATAAAGATCTATGGAAGAGTCAAACTCCATGTATCCACCCACAACTCCCAGTCAGTACGAGAGACAACACATTTCTACACAGAACAGGTCATGCATGCCCATTCTATCAGAGGCATCCTGTAGTGGTACCCATTTCTACCTTTCTAAAACACATAACAATTATCAGAGGCATGACCACATTCATCCTCCATAACCTTCAATTGTGGACACATGGATATATCCGACACTTGCACCCCCACACATTGAACAATATGCACTGTGATTTTCCTATAGGAATTACTCGTTTCATCATCATGCAAGTTTTGACACTAGAATGGATCTATGACACATGGAAACTACATGATTAGAGTTTAACTTTATTAGTTATGCCAATTGGGTGAATTAAGGTTGCATCAAACAAGTGGACATACAAGCCCTGATTCATTAATAGAAAACATTGATATATAACAACTTTAGAAGATATAAAATGTATGAAACTTATTGTTCATCATCTCATCATCACATGATACTATTTATTTCCATTCATGAGACTACACTTGTCATCATACTACCACATTATATAAATACTTATCACAATATCACAGGATATCAACCCTTGTCAACATAAGAGGATTACACCTCATTCAGGACTCAACCATGCCCAAAGGTCATTAAGACCATCCCATTATTCCCTACAAGGTTATAATTATCTTTACATGCCTAACAACAAGAATCCAATATACGTCACCATGCATGTGATAATTAGGCTCAACATGATATTGAATTTAAGAACTAAAAGATGCTCACAAGATAACCTTGTAGGGTTATTTTAGCATTTAAGAGCATTCATTTATTATCTCAACATATAAGGAAGCTAGCTATGACTAGCCACCATCACACTTATAGTGTACAAGTTTAGCATAAGAAAGCATAAACCATAAAGCTATGATGATCACCAATTAACACATTATACATATAATAAATCATTAGGAAGGATATTCCATTATTATATTAATCATTTAAGGAAGAATAACATGATTAACCACCATCATCTATTTGCTTTAGGGTTAGGTTCAACAAAATAAGTCACATTGAAGCTACAAATCATCACTCATACCCAAACCCTAACTCATGGCATCCCCATGTGAAGCATGACCATCTAATCCCATATTTTACTCAAGTATGGATCCATGCATAACACCGGGCTTAACCATCACTTATTGCACTAAGGTTAACTGTAATAAGATATGCTACATTATATTTACTCATCCACTCCTTATGGTGACTATCCCCTTTCCTTCATACGAGAGAAAAGGTAAGACTATATGATTAAAGGAAAACCTCCATCAGATTCAACATCATTCAAAACAACCCAATATGCCACAAGCATCAACCCAAAACCATTGGATCAGAGGCGGTAAACCATTCATTGTAACACAAGCAACCACTCAAAACAAACCACTTATAAAGCCATCAGATTGTAACCTAAGTGTATCACCATTCAAACTAGTAAAACTATCAGTTAACATACACATAGGAGCACCTTCGGTTGTATGGTTACAACCCACCATCGGTTGTATACTTAAGAAAACCATCGCTTGGCAACATGAAGAATACCATACGTTGATAGAGTCAGAACTCCTATCGGTTGTGGCACTTAGTGCCAGCATTAGTTTGTTGGGTTTTAGGGGAGACAAAGAAGGCAGCGGAAACAAAATTTTTCTCCCCAACCCATACCGAGGAAACGCGTCAACGTCTATATAATAGGAAAGGATGGTTTGTGGAATCATACCTTGTCCCGAGGCTTGCTCGGCGACAATACCTCACGCAATGCGCGGTCTTCAACTCCGGTCTTGGACGGTGTCTGTGCAGCTCCTGGTCGCACCGGGACTGACGACTCCTCCTCCTACCGGACTGTCGGATGACAGTTGTCCTCCTAAGCGGAAGTGTCCTCCCGCCTCTGTAGTAGTCCACACGGACCACCTAGAACTCCACTCTCCTTGTCCCACAAGGAAGTGGAAGGAGTCGCACCCTCCTATTGACGTACTAGTCGCCAACACACTCTCCTGCTACCAGTTGCAACTGCAGTTGTCCTTCCCTTGCTGCACCTCCCTTTTGCGGGAAGCACTTGCTCGGGATCTCTCACGGTTACCAAAACCAGAGAGAACGACAACTTCGCAAAGCAACCGGCTTGCATTGAGTTGTACTTTGAGAAGCCCCCAATACCCCTATATATATAGGCGGGTTATGGGATAGGGTTCTCTGTGCCCGACAATATGGGACTAAAGCAGGAGTAGAAGGGTTCAAGAATTTTCCACAAAAAGCAACCGGTTCGCAACTTGAAATGATCGGTTCACAACTGAACCGATCGGTTCGGCCATTGAGCCGATCGGTTGGACCTGAGCCGATCGTTTGGGGCACTCCAACCGATCGGTTGGTGCCCTGAACCGATCGGTTCATGGTCCTAATCCGGCTCAAAAAGACTTTCCTTGTTTCGTTCTCAATTGGTATCGAATACCAATATTATTCCCAATCAAATTGGGCAATTTGAAACCAAAGGAAAATTCTTTCCGACATGACTTTCCCAACTGGTCGGTTGCACCAGTTGAGCCGATCGGTTCAACCCTTGAACCGGTCGTTTCAACCTGGGCATGAGCCGATCGGCCTGGACACTCCAGCCGACCGGTTCAGCACCTCAGCCGACCGGTTCATCACATGAGCCGATCGGTTGGGAGCACAGGTTGGGCAAAATCAGTCAATTGCGATTTCAATCAATCCGATACTCCAATCAACGCGTCCAACACCTTGAACCATACGATATTGAGCCATCGACTGATTGAGTGTTTAATTGAACTACTAAACTCCTTTAGTAATCAATCTAAACATTGCTTTGTGGACAAAACTCCTCTTCCAGGTTAAATCCTATGTGTGTGACCCTGCAGGTCCATTTCACGTTGGCAGTGAAAGTCCATAACACTTATTACTTCACAAGCAAAGAGCGGTTCCTAGTCACACATCAGTGCTACCCAAGTGAAAGTAGAAAGTTGGAGAACAACTTTCATCCTACAATCCGTGAATGGTGTTACAGTGAATGTATAATTCCTTTGTCTCTGATATCCCGAATGAACTCGAGGCACGGAACAGTCATCCTGTCAACGTTCATTCACTTTCTTGATCTCAGAGTAGATTGAAGGAGATATGTATGACATCAATATCACATACTGATTCACACATGCGTGCGCACGCCTATCTCAATCCTATTCATCAAGTGGCCTTGGATATCAAACTCCCTCAGGAGGGACAAATCCCATATCTATCACTCACCCCTCAAAAGCCCCATGTGTCAAAGCCACCCAATCATCACCTTTATAACAACCCATGTTTCAGGACTGCGTTTGATGATGTCAAAGTGTGCCCAACGACATGTGTTGAGTGCAGTGATTTCAAGTCTAAGAATCACACTCACCACCATCACTATGAGTACTGACTGTGACTACCATCTTATGGTTCCATGTGTCAAACTCACGGTGGGTCTGTCTGATACCTTGTTCTCTAACAAGTACCTATGTGTTTGGTTTGATATCTCTATATCATGACTAATGAGATTCTGTCATCAACCAACACCACAATCTAGTCTTGTGTGTCATTGCTGTCTATCTACCTTCCACAATGACATCCGACTAGGGACATAACAAGAATGTACAAACTCTTAGCATCTGTATGATCTCATCGTTCAGGTCCTTAACCTGAAAGCATACGTCATTGAGTACTGTCATTCTCTAGACATTCAATCTGTTCTATCACTATCTCATATGACTGAACCAGAAAGAATTGGAAGCTTGCCTTTGATGTTTATCAAATCAATCTTAATGCATCCCACCAATCATACCATGATTGGCTCTCAGGGCATACATACCAACAGACTCCCACTTGCACTGCGAGCCAATCACTTTTGAATCATATTCATAGTGATCTTCAAACATGTCCCACATGTCATTGTGCTCTAGTGCCAACATAGTGAGTAATGGCAACACCTTGCCAAAGTCTGTATAAATTGCATGTCTCTCATCTCTTCGCTGTACGTCACACGTATGAGATGGAGTTGTCGTAATATGCGATCTAGTATTCCTTTGCTAACCTTTAGCCACATTGCATGATCAAGGATTCCATACTTGTCATCAATGACCGGAATATCTATAAGTTCATCTCATGAACTTCTAGATCCATATAGTATCCACTGATGTTCTCTAACACACGGATACTCGGCATTTCCTTTTAAATGGTTTTATTGGAACACTTCCAATTATCAACAAACTTCCACTTTTATACATCCTATGTATATTTTGCAATTAATTTTCTATCCTTTCGGAAGTTCGCATCAATGTAACTCTTTACATCAAACTCTTCCTTATCTCCATAGAACTAGTACTTCATAAGTACTTATCAAGTTCTCATAGTATTCCAGTAACCCTTACTGGAAGTAGACAGACATCCACTCGTCATGTCCCACATATGAGTTATCAGGATGAGCACATCATATTGTCATGTCATACATACAAAATGATGAATGCATTTTATTCTTGCCATGTCATACATGCAAGACAATGGGATGATTACATACATGATAGATCCATATCTATTCTTAGTGTTCCCATTCTTCATAAGAATTGGACACTTGGCCTTGGAATACTAATATCCATATAACATGGACAAGTTTTCTCCCACTGAATATGTGCATACTGAACCCTTCAGTACAGATTGCCAATGTATGCTCTCTCTTTTCCAGGTCAAGAGATTTGTCGAGAACTATCTCTATAGATCTCTATTCCTATCATATAGGAAACATCTCTATCTTCCTTAAAGATAAATTCCACTTTTGGATTTCCATTTTAGAACATTTCCATTTCACATCAATATGTGGAATGTGAATACGCTCCCACTAAATCACAGATCCCGTCTTTATCTTTGACATATCAGTCAAACCCTTTGACTATATCATCAAAGTAAAGATCCAATTTTGAGTTGCTTGTACTCAATCAATCACATTGATTAGTCCATTATAACTTATAGACTTCATTTACATTAGTGGATTCATAAACCTTATAGGTTGTGTCACGTACACATCCTTGTTTTATTCCTCATAGGAATGTGGTTTTAGTATCCATATGCCAAATGTCTCAGTCATTAAGTTACAATCAACAAGCATCATCCTTCTCAAAATGTTATCCATGTGTCTTAACATTTAAGACTCATTTGCACTTATGGATATGATCCAATGAGTGCTACCATCAAGGTCATACCTTATGGTTCACACGGATGTCATTTAGGATGTAATGGTTTTATACCATAACTCAAAATCTGATTCATCATATTCATCTAGATAGTTGACTCATCATATGAACAACTCATCATATAGATAATTGAGGTGTATCTATCAAGAATATAAGAATTCACAACTCCTTGTGATTCTTAATGTCCTTTATTAGTGTGGGGTATCCTTTTATTAAGAAGAATTCAGTTATACGATAATCATTCTCTAACTCCTTAGAGTATGATTCCTTCTTGATTTAGACATCACCATGCCTTAATCATGAGTTCACTATGATACACTATCATAATCACTCATAAGGATCTCAAACATTTGGTCCAAGTATTTCATTCATTGATCTCATCAAGAATTAATACTTTACCAAATTTGTACTTCATCTATGACAATCTTGAACACTTCAAGATGTTCATATTGGTATTTCTCTAAACACCATTTGAAGTATTAGCATTTGTTCCAATAGGTATGTAAATACATCACATGTATTATACCTAATAGGATAATCACTCTCCTACTACATTAGTGAAGATTGATTAATCATGTCCAAGATATTCATGTCTCTTACTGGTTCTCTAACCAAAAGAGTCTAGATGTATCCATCACATGGAAACTAGAAATGAATTTCTCATGATTGATGCTAATTTCATTGTTTGAGTTATCTATAACTTTAGGTATCATTTTATCTTATGCATACCATGTATCACAAGATAAACAAGGCATTGCCATAAAGATCATATCTTTAAGATTGAAACATCAACTTTATTAATTGCCATCATTGTCATACAATATGCAAAAATAAAGTGTTTCTATCTATTGGCAATATATGAAATAGCAGTTCTCAACTCTATTTCGTGCCCTTTAGGCTGAAATGAACTGAAAGGTACTTCTATCTATGGCAGCAACACTTGCTCCAATGATGGGTACTTCTTTCTTGGTCCTTTCACAAAGGCCATCACTTCTTTGCGGATATTACATATCATATATGACATATCCATATCTTGGTATCATATACCTCATATAAAGAAGCGGTTCATTTCATGATACCTTAGGTGGAGATCTCCATCCCCTCCTTCATCTTCTTTTGTTCTTCCAGATATAGAGGGCAATCCCTCATACACCCTTTCCCCATGTGCCTTGAAGCTGAAGACGGCTTGGATTGCTGGCTAGCATCAGAACACTTCTTTTCTTTGCCCTTGTCCTTGCCCTTAAAACTTACCTTTTCTTTGATCACATCAAAGATTATGGTTTGTCTTTCTTCATCTTTGCCTCTACTATCCTCAACATGTCCAACAACTCTGTCAACGCTTGTCAAAGTTGTTCATGTTGTAGCTTATCATGAATTGTATGATTCTCACAACATTTGCAGTATCATACCAATGGCCAACTCTTGGCTCAGAGGGAATCCTTCTTAATCAGGTTTTCCACATACCCAATCACATTGAGTGTGTGAATACCTTACTGGATCTCCTTCTGTCATGACATACTAGGATAGTATCTTGGAGACATCATATGTCTCATGTTGTCTCTGCAACTCATAGTTCAGAGAACACAACATCAAGCACTCCTCATCAATGTCATCCTCAGTATGCTTCCATAAGCATACTTTCAGCCATTGATGTGGTGGGATCGAGTTCATCTGGTTCTGGTATAATTAGGACTTAGAGCTTTTGCTCTTTGACTGAGAACACTTCTCATCATCCTAACCAGTCGTGGAATTATTCCCATTTAATTTGTTGGTCTCAAAGACTGATCGCAAATAAAGTGATTTGTTGATTAACCATTTATTTTAACAAAAGGAAATATATGAAATTTTAGTCCAAAACTCTTTTTGACTTATTTGATTGATATGAAAGGTTGACGATAAAATTAGGCCTTTAATTAATTATCGCTCCCACTATTTTACTTCAAATTGATAGCCCTCACCATCAATTCGGAAGATTGCAGCGTACAACCTTCTAGTGGGCAAGATCCTGAAATCCTCTAAGTCATGAGTCAGCTTTGGCTGATCGCCCACAACTTAGATCTCTCAGGTAGGCAACTCTTGCCAATTGCATCATATGCAACTCTTGTTGAATGAACATGCACAACACCTTGCCATGAACATTCCTTGCCTCTGGGCTTAGACGCTCTAAGAATCACCCGTTAAGTCTAACCCAAAAGCCGACACGGTAAACATGCACCCTGCTTTGGCAGAACCTACATGTCTACCCTTCACACTTCCACAAGATAGACGGCGCACCACGCTTTGGCGTAACCTACACTTGGTCGATCGAGCTTTTCATGTGTGCCGCTAATGGAAGGCATATAAGACTTAATATTTTAATGAGGGATTTGGTTTTATATACATATACATATCCAATCACCACAATACATAGTATGTATCATATACATGCTATATCCCACAGAAAACATGCACAAACGATAAAAAGCGATGATTATGGCCATCCTAATGTGATTCCTCGAGCCTAGAGGAATCACGCTCATCTAGGTCTACATCACATGCAACCTGTACAAGATGAACTCTGTGCCTTGCCATCTGAGTAGATCAACTCATCACATGAATGATCTGTACTCTCCAACCGGTCATCTGGGTGCCACCATCCGATCGGTTGGCTCCTCCAACCGATCGGTTTGCCTGGTCGTCGTGCATCTCGTCATGTCCGCCACCCGCTCGTCTCGCTCCTCGAACCGGTCATCAACCGATCGGTTCACTCCTTGAACCGACCGTCTGGAACGTCAACCGATCGGTTCACACCTTGAACCGATCGTTTCAGCTGTCGTCTTGATGTCCGCCGGTCTCTGACATAACAGGAAATAAAATCTATCCTAATAATTACATTGCTTTAAAGGGAAACCCCGAGTTACATTCGGGGGGAGCAAAGGTAGGAAAGAATCTCGAATTATTTCGAGTTACATCAGGAATAAGAGAGGGAAGATCGGTGCGCAGACCGAGATGCAAGCAACCACAAACAACCACACACAGATAGGGGTTTATAGGCCATAATCATGCTACACACATCCACCACAAAACTCGTTTAAGGGCGACGCGTATCAAGTGCATTAATAATACATATCATATATGTAATTAGGGATTTGTGGATTTAGGATTGGACATGCATAAAGCCGATATTATTCGCATCACATGCAATAAATAAAGGCGACAAACCAAAATCGATCATATCGATATTCCTAAAATATAGAGCAGTTGACGTGGCTCTGATACCACTGTTGGGTTTTAGGGGATACAGAGAAGGCAGCGGAAACAAAATTTTTCTCCCCAACCCATACCGAGGAAACGCGTCAATGTCTATATAATAGGAAAGGATGGTTTGTGGAATCATACCTTGTCCCGAGGCTTGCTCGGCGACAATACCTCGCGCAATGCGCGGTCTTCAACTCCGGTCTTGGACGGTGTCTGTGCAGCTCCTGGTCGCACCGGGACTGACGACTCCTCCTCCTACCGGACTGTCGGATGATAGTTGTCCTCCTAAGCGGCAGTGTCCTCCCGCCTCTGTAGTAGTCCACACGGACCACCTGGAACTCCACTCTCCTTGTCCCACAAGGAAGTGGAAGGAGTCGCACCCTCCTGTTGACGTACTAGTCGCCAACACACTCTCCTGCTACCAGTTGCAACTGCAGTTGTCCTTCCCTTGCTGCACCTCCCTTTTGCGGGAAGCACTTGCTCGGGATCTCTCACGGTTACCAAAACCAGAGAGAACGACAACTTCGCAAAGCAACCGACTTGCATTGAGTTGTACTTTGAGAAGCCCCCAATACCCCTATATATAGGTGGGTCATGGGACAGGGTTCTCTGTGCCCGGAAATATGGGACTAAAGAAGGAGTAGAAGGGTTCGAGAATTTTCCACAAAAAGCAACCGGTTCGCAACTTGAAATGATCGGTTCACAACTGAACCGATCGGTTCGGCCATTGAGCCGATCGGTTGGACCTGAGCCGATCGTTTGGGGCACTCCAACCGATCGGTTGGTGCCCTGAACCGATCGGTTCATGGTCCTAATCCGGCTCAAAAAGACTTTCCTTGTTTCGTTCTCAATTGGTATCAAATACCAATATTATTCCCAATCGAATTGGGCAATTTGAAACCAAAGGAAAATTCTTTCCGACATGACTTTCCCAACTGGTCGGTTGCACCAGTTGAGCCGATCGGTTCAACCCTTGAACCGGTCGTTTCAACCTGGGCATGAGCCGATCGGCCTGGACACTCCAGCCGACCGGTTCAGCACCTCAGCCGACCGATTCATCACATGAGCCGATCGGTTGGGAGCACAGGTTGGGCAAAATCAGTCAATTGCGATTTCAATCAATCTGATACTCCAATCAATGCGTCCAACACCTTGAACCATACGATATTGAGCCATCGACTGATTGAGTGTTTAATTGAACTACTAAACTCCTTTAGTAATCAATCTAAACATTGCTTTGTGGACAAAACTCCTCTTCCAGGTTAAATCCTATGTGTGTGACCCTGCAGGTCCATTTCACGTTGGCAGTGAAAGTCCATAACACTTATGACTTCACAAGCAAAGAGCGGTGCCTAGTCACACATCCGTGCTACCCAAGTGAAAGTAGAAAGTTGGAGAACAACTTTCATCCTATCCGTGAATGGTGTTACAGTGAATGTATAATTCCTTTGTCTCTGATATCCCGAATGAACTCGAGGCAAGGAACAATCATCCTGTCAACTTTCATTCACTTTCTTGATCTCAGAGTAGATTGAAGGAGATATGTATGACATCAATATCACATACTGATTCACACATGCGTGCACACGCCTATCTCAATCCTACTCATCAAGTGGCCTTGGATATCAAACTCCCTCAGGAGGGACAAATCCCATATCTATCACTCACCCCTCAAAAGCCCCATGTGTCAAAGCCACCCAATCATCACCTTTATAATAACCCATGTTTCAGGACTGCGTTTGATGATGTCAAAGTGTGCCCAACGACATGTGTTGAGTGCAGTGATTTCAGGTCTAAGAATCACACTCACCACCATCACTGTGAGTACTGACTGTGACTACCATCTTATGGTTCCATGTGTCAAACTCACGGTGGCTCTGTCCGGTACCTTGTTCTCTAACAAGTACCTATGTGTTTGGTTTGATATCTCTATATCATGACTAATGAGATTCTGTCATCAACCAACACCACAATCTAGTCTTGTGTGTCATTGCTGTCTATCTACCTTCCACAATGACATCCGACTAGGGACATAACAAGAATGTACAAACTCTTAGCATCCGTATGATCTCATCGTTCAGGTCCTTAACCTGAAAGCATACGTCATTGAGTACTGTCATTCTCTAGACATTCAATCTGTTCTATCACTATCTCATATGACTGAACCAGAAAGAATTGGAAGCTTGCCTTTGATGTTTATCAAATCAATCTTAATGCATCCCACCAATCATACCATGATTGGCTCTCAGGTCATACATACCAACATAGTTGACACCATCGGATCATTAGTCACAAGAGACCATTGGTTGATGACCTAAACTAGCCATCAATTGTGGAGCTCATAGAGGCCATTAGTTGTCAACAACAAGTGAGAAAACTGCTCCAAAAACAAAGGCAAAACCATCATTTGTCAAACCAAGAAAAACATCATTTGTCAAACCAAGAAAATCACCATTTGAGCCACCACTTAGAGACACCAAAGGCCTTTGAAAATGGGAACCCTAAACATTGGTTGGTAAGTGAAAAGCATGCCCATCAATTGTGCTGAAGACATAATATCAAAAATAGTAGCAAAGAGACAACCATCTATTGGCACCCAAAATCCAAACAAAACAACAAATGAACTACACCAGTATGTCAAACACCAAGATAGAAAACAACCTTTAAGACCCCAAGTAAACCCATCATTTAGAACAAATTGAAGTGAGTATTAAAGCCAACCACCTTAGAGGAACATAGACATTGGTTCTAGGTGCTAAAAGGAGGCTAAAAATAGAATCAAGTGCCCACCAATGGTTGTCACAAGGGCCCAACCATCGAGTGATGAAGCCAGAGGAAAAACAACTCTCAACATCTAGAAAAGACCATCATTTTCTAGGGTTAGGGTAACCATCGACCATCAGTGACCAAGGCAATATAAAATTAGGTTATAGGGTGCACTAGAGTCATTAAAACAACAAAAAAGGTAAAGACCATTTGTCATTCATATGTGCTAAACCATTGTCCACCAAGAAAAAAAGAAAACAGATCATTATGATATAGAAGGAGCCATCATTTGTGACCCCAAGGGAACCATAAACTCATGACTAAGCAAGGTCTAAGGCTTCCTTCACCTTAGGAATATATATATATATATATATATATATATATATATATATATATATATATATGTATATATATAATGTCATGCACCAGATTCCAGGTTCATCTAGGGTTATCACTTCTCAAAGAACAACATTAAAACCGAAACCCTAGATAAAGATATCTTTTATAAGCTTAGTTCTTTGTTTTAGATCAAGAACATGAGTAAGAAAGCTAGTAGTAAGATATAAACGTGAGGAGGGTTACAAAACTCTCCTTGAAGAAGAAGATAAAGCTCCAAAGAGGAAGAAAACTCGAGCAAAGAAGGTAGAGAACTCTAGTATAAACTCTAAACTCAGCCAACTAGCTCTTCCTCCATAAGGAAAGCAAACCCCAGACATAAGGAGCATGAAAGATGAGTTCTTTGAGATCTAGAGCAAGATTTACCATGGAAAACCATAGTTATGTCCTAGGATAATCTAGGAGGAAGAAGAAAATCAAGAGAAACGAAGGAGAAAATAAGAAAATTACTTTCTTAGGTCAAGAACCAGCAAGGGAAGCTCCATGAACCCTAAAAGAGAGTAGATTTGATCCCTAGTTGCTCCAACAAGAAGGTTGGCCACCTTATTCTTCCTTGGACACCCTCTTCACCAACAAACAAAGGAATACAAAGCTTTATATAGAAAAAGGAGAGATAAGGATCCAAATGGTTAGTTTGGGTGCAAACTTAGGGTTATATAAAGCTCATGGATAAGAAGGAACAGAAGCTTGAGGTGTCCATCTAGGATGCCATGTGCCAAAGTTCATTTTGCAAGTAATACAGTAGGTCCATCGGTTGTCCTTATGGATAACAATCTTATGTTGAATATAGAAGGATCATAAGCCATCAAACCTAGGCTAGCCATCAGTCTCCACCACATATAAGAGCCATCGGGTCCCACACTTAGCCACAAAGAGCCAAAAAGGCAAAATCTGCCCCACCATATGTTGAGGGCCTTCAACCACTTCAACCATTAGTTATGCCACCTATAGGATGAAATATAAACCTCCCTACATCCATGGGAACCATTGGATGTAACCCTACAAGACCAAACCATCAGACTACATGGTTACACACCTAGCAACTCCATCATCCATGCATAGGGAGAAACCCTAGTTCTCACCTAAGTTCTCACCTCTCATCCAAAGGTACAACAAGGTTACCAAATGCCCAACAAGATCAATAATGATAATGAAACATCAAAGGAACACAAAGAATGTGAAATTTGCAAGAAAACCCTCAGATGTGGGTAAATTGTAGAAAAACCCAAAATGTGCACAAAATTGTGTAACTTGCACAAACACTATCCAAACTAGACCAAACTTAAAACTTAAGCATGTAATAAGATATCAAAATACCTATAAAGGTTTAAGAACCTAATTATTATAATTAAGCATGTTATATACTTTAAGCAATGTCAGGGGTCTTACACTCAACATTAGCCAACCCCATTTTATAATGCGAGGGACTCAAGACCTAAGTCAATGAGCTAACCATGTTTCCAACATGACTTCTTCCCCTACCCTTAAAATACATCCAGTTACACAAGGTTTTTATAGTGGACACATTTAATTATGTTCGAGGTTTGTTCAACATATTACAAGAAAAACAAATATACTAATAATAGGGAACAAGTTGCTCAAGTAAGTATTTATATAGCCAAGCATTCATACGAGCATACATACAATCAAGCCAATAACATAGTAGGGTCAAGAGATGGAGCATACTTTATGAGTAGAGTACAAGTTATGTATTCTTGAGTAAGATTCCTAACGATGATCCAAACCAAAGGAACCTCACAAAGAAGAGATATAGCATGGTGTCTTTGTTCAAAGGGGTTTAGTTCATATTATCATGAAACATGTCATGTGGATGTTCTCCTAAAACTAGTTATCAAATACTTCAAGTATAGACACATCTTGTCAAAAATGCATTGATAGATCTAGCATAACACAAGTCCTAAAATTACACCATAGGTTGACGTGAACCATCCACATTATGAGTACCACAAGATTGACATAACGTCTGATTTGGAGGTGGGTAAGCATGAGATTAGGTTATAATCATTGTTTAAACATGCTAGATCATCACTAGTCATACTAGGACCATAAATGCAACACTATACATTTACAAACCATAGAAGCACTAAGTAGATCAAGTTAAGATTATAGATTATTAGCATGATAATTCTACTGATCTGAAGTCTTAAGATACATGTGTAACATTAGAGCAGGTTCTTAGCAAGGTTAGATCTCAAAAAAATAGCATATGCATTTAGGTCATACTAGGTGCTACCTGACATTTTAATGAATAATAATGAAATAAAAAGTTATATACATTGCCATGGAATGTTTAATAAGAGAACATGCTTGCATGGGCAGCGGGGCTAGTACCCGCACCCCAGCAAAAAGGAACTACTTACTCATGATGCGAGAAACAAGAAGAACAAGAGAGAGGGAAGATTCTGCCATGAGCGTGATGCAGAAGGTAGTCGCAGCTCAGTGAAGATGATGCGGTCTTCTACATCATGTCAGAGCAGATCTAGATGAGGAGGAAGAACCACCAAGGCAGGCCGGGCATATCTTCTTCTCCACCTTCTTTCTTGTCTTGACCTCCTTGCTTGCAGCACGAGCAACATGTGAAGTGGTAATGGCATGGATGATCGAGATCGTACCTAAATTCAGGCAACCTGTCGGCGTCCTAGGTCTGATGCCCAAATGAGGACCCTGCTGGTCCTATTTATAGGCTCGGATGGGGTCTTCACGTTTTTGGTGTGAGACCTCTTTACATGGTTTGGAGTGTATGCCTCCAATCAATCTTTTATTTCTCATGATCTAACTTTCCACAGTTTGGAAATCGATCAGGATTTCTCACAGTCTTGAATTCATTTCCTCCAACTTATCTTCATCTTAACAATTTTGGGATTTAGACGTTCTTCACGGTTTTTGGAAACCGTTTGCAACCTTCTCGGTCCTCAAGATCCCCCTTCATATGTTCTTGAAAACAATCAGCCATCCTAACAGTTTTGGAAATCGATAGGGTTCTCATGGTCTTGAAGTCTGAACGGTTTGGGTCTTACGTTCATACGGTCTTGGATCTCTTCACGGTCCTAGATCTTGCGATCACTTGTTTGCACCGGTCTTCCGATTCCACACGCTCTCGGTCTCATGCCTCTTGTGGTCTTGACTTCTCACAATCCTCAGGAGAAACAATCACCCTCTCATGGTCTCGAGACCGCGAGAGGTCTTAACGGTCTTGAGGGCGCGACCATCCTCACAGTCTGGGAACCCGGCAGGTGCGAGTGATTGTGTTAGCCATGGATGATGAGGATAGTGGCGACACTGATCGAGGACGATCAGGTTCATGATGACGAAGGTGGTCCTTGCTGCTATGATGATCAAGGCGACGGAGGAACTTGTAGGTGTTTTCGGTGCTGGTCGTCGAGGTCTTGGTGGTTTAGGGTTGCAGAGGGGATCATGGCGATGAGGAAGATGACATTGAAGAGAACGTTGTGGAGTCATTGGAGATGACAGGTGGTGTCCTTCGCGGTCTCAGAACCGTGAGGATGCTCCTCATGGTTTGAGGATCATGACGATTCTCACGGTCTTGGGACCGTGAGAACTCACGTGGTCTCAAACCCTAAAGGATGAAATAGATAGGGCAGATTGTGAGGAGGAGGACCGTGTGTGCAGGTGAAGGAGAGGCATTGATCTGAGATCTGATGGTGTAGAAGACTCGCGGTCTTGAGACCATGTGGGGGGGCTGGAGCAAACCATTAGGTCATGTGAGGCCCAAACTGAATGGAGGAGGTGAATGAGGATTGTAGATCGGTGATTGTGTGGTGAGGAGAAGGCCCAAGATCGAATGGATGATCGTGAGGGCAAAATTGCTAGGGGGCAGACTGAATGGTGTATAGACCGGATGAATGAAACTATTTGGTCAGGACCCTTTGGTCAAGACCGTTACTGAGAGCATCTTGAGTGAAGGTGAGTTCCAGTTGATGGTTGAACCTCAGTTGCGACCTGTAGGAAATCAATATGGAATTTAGTCAATCACTCGATAATTCAACTAATTAGGCAAAATTGCACATTGTAAATTTTAGGAGATGAATACGAATGTATTTAGTCGAATTGGGCCCAAAATGGCGACTAAAAATCATGATGAATTTGGATTCATCAGAATACCCTGAACTTAAATGTTGCTCGTCCTCGAGTAACAGAAAATCTTAAACAGTCACCAAATGAATATTTTCAAGTCATGTGATTGCCTCCTCTTCACATCAAGATTATTTCCTTTCTACTTATCATGATTGAGCATCTTGGCTTCCTGGGATCACTGAACACATCTTACCATATCTTCGTTCTTGAGTTTGTTTTCCAATATCACTTCCTCTTCACTTTTTCCAACAACAAGCAATTCTAAGAGTTTTGTAAGAGTCCAGAGATACCCGCAGAACAACAAGTGTGCACCTGATCTGACACTGGTGTATTTCAGGCTAGTGGAGACATTCATTGTACCTTTAGGTAGAAAAGGGAGTGAATTGTGGTATGGAAGGAAGAAATAAATCTCTCCTCTATTCGACTCGAGATTTTTATTTTATGATTGCAATTTCATTGATAGCATCTTTTGTGTGCGAATCTCTCCTCTATTCGACTTGAGATTGCAGTTTCTTTTTGTGTGCACATTGGCATCTTTTCTTGGTGGTATGCCCCTATTTATTAGTGAGGGGTATGGAAGAAGAAGATATAGAGGGAAGCAACATGCCACCCCGAACTTAGGGTTTGGCACTATTTTGGCTATTTTGTTTTGTTTTTTTATGGATGGAGGGGTACGAAGATGATGGAAGAAGCGTAGAAAAGAGTGCAGATAAGAATGCAACTTGATTTACAATTTCGTGCACCGGGTTGTTCTGATTTGGAGTGAACGTAGAGGTTTGATGATTATGGATCCATTTTAGCACAAGTATTAAGGATCCAACCACATAAGTACTTGAACATGACATTTAGGGAACATTAGTGTACAAAGATGGGTCCTTCTTAGGTCACATGAGAAACTTAAGGAAAGGGAGCATAAAGTATTAGTCAAACATTGCATAAAAGGTCATAAGGTTTACTGACTTGTAGATTGGATGATGAATTGATGATTAGATATGTTAAAGTCCCAAAATTAAGCAAGTAACAACATGCAAGAGCAAAAAGGGTCACGTTTAGGTCAAAAGAATAAAAGTGCACATCCCACTTCATGATTCAAGGAAAAAGATGGTTAAAAGTTACTGTTATAAACATTAATAGTGATATAATAAGCAACCATACTAGATGGGTACAAGTTACATCATTAAACATTCAATTAAAATATAAAAGACATGCTTTTTATGATATTAGGAGAAAATGAAGAAAAAATAGATTCTAAAACTAGTTCCATTGGATACATCTCATTGAGAGGATCAAATTTGTATGTAACATGACATATTTGGCTAAAGGATGTGCAAGATATAAATATTTTAACATCAACATGAAAACTCTAGGGAAGTGAGGGGTCGTTACATATATTATTAGGTGACTAATCTCGTCTGTCCATTTCTGCTAGAAAAGTCATGGGTGTGAGCCTTTGCTATTGCTTACGTACGCCCCTCAACACTTGGGCCTACTACATGAGAAGTTGTTGGTGATAAGAAGCGGTCTCTCATGTCTCTCGGACACATGGGTATGATGTACAAGTGTTGGTCATCACATGTGATTGTTCTGCTATCTTTCTCTACATGAGCTGTTGTAGCCTGCGGCCTACCTCACTAATGGAGTGAGGGAAGGTATTGCGAAGAAACACTTCCAGAAGGCATGTAGAGCCACCATCCAACTCTGCTGGACCTCAACAAGGCTGGAACAACCCTTGATTATGGTTGAGGGTGGCTAGATTCAATAGATCAAAGGTGGCGGCTAGGGTTTCTGAGGTAAGAAGGAGAAGGAGGAAAGAGATCTTGAAGGAGGGTTTAAATTGTGAAAAGCATGGAGAAACAATGCCCATTGGCTGTTGAAAAGGGGGTCATACTATAGCAATTGCTATAATACAGACCAAGGTAGGAGATGACTCTTAGCCATTAGATCATGGAGGGTGATCCGTGGCTTATGATCCAAGGGCTAAAATACATCAAAATATTTGCAAAGGAGCAGATTGGTAATGTGTCCAAAGAGAAGAGAGGGGCACCCACGTCAACTGGGTCATGCCCTATTGGGCCCAATAAGGCTAAAAGTTCAATAAATTGGATAAAACAATCATAAATCAAGACAATTTCTAGAGGTTATATCTTGAGCTTCAAAGGTAGGATTAAGGTGATTTTTGTGTCATTGGAAAGAAAATTATAATCTATACAACTTGAAATGCACAAGGGAGTAAGTTGTGGATAAACATTAGGTTAAAAATAATTTGCAATACGACATCATGTTAAGGATTAGAAACATAGGTCTATAGGAAAAAAGTGTGTCATAACAAGAAACTTATAAATTAGACAAACCAAACAAACACCAAAAACATTCAAATCCTAAAATTGAATTAAATTTTCAGAGATGAGTGAAGGTTAAGAGCATAGAACATATGTGAGGATAGATAAATGTTCATGTTATCACATCCTTCCCACCTTTAAAGGAAATGTTGTCCCCAAAATTAAGTCAAGTCATCAATCGAGATTGGGTTTCCATATTAAGTATCATAATCTACTTGGTATTCTATCAATATAAGGATATTTTAAAATCAACCAATTAAGCTTCGTGGTCAAGGCAAAGTTTCATTGATCCTTAGACTGGGGAGATCATTACATAAATCACCAATTTAGAGAGATTATCATATATATCATAAATTTGGACTAATCACATCTTAGGTCAATCGAATAGAGTTCAAGATTAAAGCACAACTTTCATTCCCAAAATTTAGTGTTCGAGCTTCTACATTGGCCTACGTGGAGTCCATGATTGAGATTTTACATTTTAACAATTCAAGACCAACATCACATTTCAAAATCTTATTTTGTGATCAAAATCAGTGGAAGGTCTCACCATAGTCCACAATGAGCTTAACCCTACATCATAAATCGAGCCAATCAATATAGTCATAATTTCAAAAAATTTTGATTTGGGAATACGAAAGTCATTAGTCATATATTGAGGATGATCACAAGATCAAAATAGGGTGCTCATAGGAGTCAAATCAATATCAAGATCATTAATCATGAGTTAAGATTTCAATATTCAATATCACGAGTCAAGTTTGGAAATTAAAGTCATAGATCCAAACATTTAGAATCTAGATTTTGGATTCCTAGTTAGACCATAGGGGTGATCATTCAACCATATACAATAATCGATCAACAATTGAACAATATTTCTAGCATTATTCAAAATTTTGTGGTATCAACATCGAGTTCATTTTCATGGTATTCATAGTTGATGAATGATCTTGGCCTAGGTCTATCTAGGAACATATCCAAAAACTATAGTCAACAACATAACATTTCAAGATCATCACTAAATCAATATTCTAGATCAAGTATCAATATTTTCATGGATTTGAACAATTAGAGACTTAGGACAAGAAATCAGAATAGTATGAGGGGGTTACCCTTCCAAATTCAAAATATTCAATGAGATGAAAATTTAGAGGATTCATAATAGAGATGTGACCTAGGTTAGGGATTCATAAGTCAACTACCACCCTAATCTAGAACATTAGTGCATATAAATCAAGAGTCTTCGAGCATATTCAAAAAGGGTGAGTATCAATTATCAAATCGAATTTCAAAACATCAAGATCATAATAGGGCAACCATACTTTAAGATTTTGCAAGATAAAGGTCATAGTTTCATTCCGTTCCTTTCAAGATCAAGGTAAGGGTAGATTTTGGAAATCGAGAAGTCAAATTGAGAACTCAAGAGTTTGAGCATAATAGTACAAGATTCAGATCTAGGTCCATCATATCATTCAAATTGAGTTTACAAAGAGGAATAATAGTAAATAGGGGATTTTCCTCTTGTAGCAAGTCCTCACATCATGATGTAGGGTCCCAAAGATAGGGTCATTTTATGAAATGATCATGGTATATATCTGTGACATCCCACTATCACACAGACAATGAGATGCCATGCAAAAATGTGCGGAAACACCATAAACCACATTTTACCGAAAACATGGGTTAATTAAAACCGATTGCGGAAAGCAGATAAAAGAGAACTATTACATCCACATTCTTATCCTGCAAGGAAAAGATGTTATATAAATATTTACAAGCCTTGATATTTGTCCACAGCCTATAGGAACCAACTGTCCTGTCAGCACCAGAGTTCATCACCTATTTATACATACATAATGGGCCACATCAGGCCAGCAACAGGATATACAAAGCTACATCAGCTATACATCGTAAAACATCATCAAAACACCTCCGAGGACCTAAGAGTATAGGGATGACTCTAGGACTCTACTACCAAACAACCACAACAACAACATATCCATTTCATGCCTCCTACTCCTCTTCTTTTTGCTCGGCCGCAACCTCATGACCACCACCACGTCTCGCACGATCACCTAAAAACGTTGTAAACCAATGAGGTGAGACACACAGTCCCAGCGAGAAACATAACTCCTCGCCGAAACTATAAAACTTCAGAAAAAGTAGGTAAAGTAGATAACTGATATCAGCAGATCATAAGAGTGGCATCCTTATCAAAACTTATTTTATTAGCAATCTTACCAGAGTATCCACGAGGCATATAACCATATATTCATTATGGAACATGATTGACAAGATAATCCTTATAGGAACTTATCACAAAATATAAGGATTGTACAAATAACTGCAAGGTATAACTAGATCAACTATATAAGAAAGGCCTCAATCAATGTTCCGTGTTTTTCCCTAAGCAGTATATACTATTCGGCTGGATTACGTATTATCATGCCCTGAGGAAGTGAGTTGTACCGCTCAAATCCAACCATTGGTTGTGAAGCCCAAAGTCGGTGCCATACAAGGTCAATGGAAGAGTTGGACACCACGACCTCACCACCTCGTGGTCAGTGCACGAGTGCTTAACAAGAAGGACCGTAGTCTCATGCTTAGGTGGCCGCAGCCACATAGGGTCAGGCTAACCTCTACCTAGCCCACCTTGGTACAGGTATCATCACTAGTGATCTGAGTCATGGGCCTATTCACCGTTCTCCATAATCATTGAGCCATGGGCCTGTTCACCATACTCTTATCACACATCCTGAGCCATGGGCCTGTTCACCATGCTCTTTTAGATTGAGCCACATGCCTGAAACCACGCTCTGGAGTCTACAACCGAAGTTGCACTCTAATGCTCCTATTTTTGGCTAGGAGAAACCACACATATTCAACAATATGCACTTCCGGGTTAACCCGCAGGAGAACCCGTTTCACCATCACCAACTACTGACGATGATGGATCTATGGCCAGGGCAAACTACATGATATGTTCCAATGTAATTAATTAATATATTTTAAGTGGATTTTTGAGGCAACCAAGTTGTAAAACATAAACCACATTGAGTTACATTATTACTGTCATTATCACATTATCATGTGATCTCAATCCCTCATCACAGAATACCACTACCGCTCAAGGCTTAGATCATCACCATGGGATAGAAATCCCTTATCTCAACATCAGAGGACTTCACCTCAACTAGGCTCTCAACCTTTATCAGATCCACAGACCTTTCACATCATACTGGTGATACATGTTATCTCATCCACAAGGAGTTTCATCATTCAGTGTTATTCAAAACACATATACCTCATAGCTCTTATATGTCTATGAATTCTTTTGATATACCTGCATGGTTAGTATGCATATCAAGAGAGAGATAACTTAAATCACTAGACATAGATATTTATGATTATCATGCTATTATGGTTGAAGGTACATGATTAGATCAACATCCATGATTATAACTACATGAAGCACAAAGATGTATCTTGTAAACAAATTACTTTATTGTAATCAAACCACGAGCATTCACTATGCCCTATATCTTATGAACATAATCATGTATCTTATCATCTTACTTAGCACCAACTTTAGGTATCAAACATATCACTGGTCACAACCTATCATTCATAACTCATCATCCACAAAGGTGTGGTTACAAGATAGCAAACTCACCAAAACTAGGGTTTCTGAGCTAGGTGCAACCCTTACCAAAGATACCGCCTACCCTCACTATAGGTGTAGCAGGCAGCACATCCCTCACCCAAAGGGGTATCAGGTAGGATCATATCCCTCACCAAAGCTATATCGGCCAGGGCATCAAAACCCTAAGGCACTAAGCCACCCATATCGGTCACCAGCATAACATGGGCCCATGAACAAAGGATATCGTGCAACCAGTGGCCAAGAGCTGTGTCTTGCACCCATGGATATCGAGCAACCAGATGCAAGAGTGTATCATGCAACCATGGGTAGGCAACACAACAGCCCTATCGGCCAAGACCCCTATCGCCCATTAGGGTTAGGGTTTCATGTCGGGCAACTAGGAAGGTCATGTCATCCACAACTATATCGTCTAAGGCTATGACGCCCAAGGTCACCATTGTATCGCCCAACAAGCACACAACTAACAAACAACACCATGGTGCCCAAGGAAACCTATCACCCCACAAGGCAAGCACCACATATCGGTCAACACTAGGGAACCTAACTAGGGTTCCACCACCCAAGCACCATATCGGGCAACACCAAAACCAACCCATATCGCCCAAGGCACAAAACAGAGATGTCTACCATGCATCATCGGCCAAAGGCATAACGCCCACAAGCACCAACTAAGGAAGGAGTTCATATCGGGCAAAAGGGACAAAGAACACTTCTTAGCATATCACCCAAGACTCAACCCTAGGAGAGGGGTATTGGGCAACTCATCACAATGGGTATCATGTAAGGCACAAGAACCATATTGGTTTGGTCATCATCAACCTCAAGATCACCATCATCAAACTCTAATAGATCAAGAGAGTTGGCTCACCTCTCAACAACCAAGAGAGAGGGGTTTTGCACAACCTCCATCACATATCGAGCAACAAGGTGGATCATCCCCTTATCGGTCAAGATTTCAACCTTCACTAGGTCAACGTCCAACAAAGGCTCACCTCTCAAATCCATGGTGAGAGAAGGGTATTGCCCAAGCGACTAGAGCATAGACTCACCTATGAAAAACCAAGAGAGAGGGGTTTTTCCTACACCTCTAGAGCTCAAACTCGCTTCTCAATACCAAATGGGAGAGAAAGGGGTTTTGCCCAATGAACCCTAAACTTAAGGTTCGGCCACAAGGTCTAAGAACACATCAACAACATGACTACTATATATAACAAGATAAAAGGTACATACTAGGGAAAGAATCATATCTAACAAGATGCATGGCCGATCAAGATGACATATAAATATGCAACATGAAAAACAAGTAGTATAGCTAGGGATATGAGTTATGTAACCCACCTTAAACAAGCTCCAAGCTCCTAGCACCAAGCTTCCAAGCTCCAAGCACCACCTTCAGCCAGCACAAGAAGAAAAGCAAAGCTTATAGCCACCATGGCCGAAGAACAAGAAAGAAGGAGAAGAAAGTGCCAAGGAAAGAGGGGGAGATGCTCACCACAAGAAGAGAAGCAACACACACTCTAGGGTTTGGCCACCACTAGAGGAAGAAGAAGAATCCACCAAGGAGATCGGCCACCAAGCTAGCTGTACCAAGTGTATCAGCCACCAAGCTCACCAAGGGGAGGTATCGTCCACCAAGGAAAAAGGAAGGCAACTAAGGAACTAAAGGGATCCCAAGCAAGAGAAAGGAGAGACATATATAGAAGAGGGTGAAGGGGAGACTAAGGCAAGGTGTCTCCCAACCTAGGGACACTTGTCCATGGGGTAAAGACACCTACTATCTCACCCACTACCACATGTCCAAATCTTTTGCCACATGCAAGAAACAAGCACCAAGTGTCCACAAGGGGGGTGACACAAATGATGCTAGGTCAAAAAAGGTCACTTGGATGATACACCTCATGGGTGACACACCACTTGCCTGACACAACCACCTGGCCGATACACCATGGCCGACACAAGGCACCAAGCTCACCCTTGCCCGATACAAGGCCCAAAAAAGTTAGGCAAAGCCCAAACAAGGCAAAACAAAGCCCAAAGCTATCAAACAACGAGCCAAACCCATCCTCTCAACCCTAGAGGATGCAAGGAGAGAGAGAAACATCTCTCAAGGTGTCAAACTTGCACATCAACCCTAAAGCTTAGGTTATTTACAAGTTGCACCTCCAACTCTCAACAAAGAACAAAAAACCCTAATAACCATTTGAGGTGATTAGCAAGCATCTAAATACAAGGTTTAGGAAAAGCAAACAGGGTAAGCCCAAAACGAAGGTCAGGGTCCTTACAAGCCATAAACCTCTACAAAAGGATTTTGCCTCTGAAATCTGAAGAGAAAAGTGAGGGATACTTCCTTCTCATCTCTTCCTCGAGCTCCCATGTGGCTTCCTCAATGCCACGATGATGCCGAATAACCTTCACAAGAACCAGGTCCTTCCTTTTCATCTTCTTTACTCTTCTGTCAAGAATCATCACATGACCTTCCTCGTAGGTCACGTCTTCATCAAGCTCAACCTCAACTGGATGTATCACTATCCCTGTGTCTGGATGACTTTTCTTTAGCATACTGACATGGAACACAGGATGTAACCTGTGCAATTCTGGCGGCAGTTCTAACTTGTAAGCTACCTTGCCGACACACACTATTACCGAATATGGCCCCATATACCTGGGTGCCAACTTGCCTTTCTGTCCAAACCTCAGCATGCCTTTCCATGGTGAGACCTTGAGATACACTTCGTCTCCCACCTGGAACACTAGGGGTCGTCGACGATTATTTGCATACGACTTCTGTCTGTCCTGTGCCGCTTTCAACTGTTGATGTTTCACTTTGATCTTCTCTATTGTCTGTTGCACTAATAAGAACCCAAAAGTTGATAGTCGCCCGGCTCATACCAGCATAAAGGAGATCTACACTTCCTTCCATATAAAGCCTCATAAGGAGCCATGTCGATGCTCCACTGGTAACTATTGTTGTAGTCGAACTCTATCAAACTGAGATGCACGTCCCAACTGCCTAGGAACTACAAAACACAAGCTCAGAGAAGATCCTCCAAAGTCTGAATAGTCCTTTCAGACTGTCCATTTGTCTGTGGGTGGAAAGTGGTACTGAACCTCAACTGTGTTCCCAACGCCTTGTGCAACTGTTCCCAAAAATGACTCATGAACTGGGGTCCTCTGTCAGAGACTATCATTGCGGGCACACCGTGCAAATGCACTATCTCATCCACATACACTTGAGCAAGATTCTCTGTTGTATACGTTGTCTTCACAGGTATGAAATGAGAAGACTTAGTCAACCTGTCCACTATCACCCAAATGGAATCATGATTTCTAGCTATCCTTGGTAGACCAACTATGAAATCCATGGTTATATGATCCCATTTCCACTGCGGTATTGACATGGGTTGCAAGGTACCTACCGGCTTATGATGCTCAGCCTTGATTTGTTGGCATACCGCACACCTAGACACAAACTTGGCTACATCTCTCTTCAAGCTAGACCACCAATACAGGTCCTTCAGATTATGATACATCTTAGTAACACCTGGATGCATGGCATACATCGACGTGTGCACTTCCTCGAGCACTAGCTTTCTCAGATCATCAACATCGGGGACCACCATCCTACCATGATAGCGAAACTAGTCCATCCTTGGACTCATGGAACCCATCACGCTTTTCACTACCAAACTCTGATTTGATTAACTGAACTGAAGCATTTTCCTGTTGTGCGTCTTTGATCTACTATCTCAATGTAGGCTTTACTTGCATCTATGCCAACAATCCCGCCAACAAGGAAACTTCCAACTATACATTCATCTTCCGCAAAGAGACAAACATATCCCGCTTATGACATACCAAGGAACTCAACTGTGCCTTCTTCATAGGAAGAGAATAAGACTTTCTACTAAGCGCATCAGCTACCACGTTCGCCTTACCAGGATGATACTCAATGGTGCAATCATAATCATTGATCAGCTCCATCCAGCGACACTGTCGCATGTTCAGCTCACTCTGCAAGAAGATGTACTTCAAGTTCTTATGATCTGTAAAGATCTGACACACTTCCCCATAAAGATAGTGTCTCCAAATCTTTAATGCATGGACCACCGCTGCCAGCTCCAAATCATGTATCATATAATTCTCCTCATGTTTCTTAAGTTGTCGCGAAGCAAAAGAAACCACATGATCTTCCTACATCATCACACATCCTAAGCCTTTATTGGAAGCATCACAGAAAACAACATAGCCTTTCCCATGCTCTGGCAGCACCAACACTGGAGCACTAATTAGCTTCTACTTCAAACTTTAGAAAGCTTGCTGGCAACGATCATCCCAAACAAAAGGTACATCCTTCCTAGTCAACTTCGTCAATGGCAACATGATCACACTGAAGTCCTTTATAAACCTTCGGTAGTATCCTGTTAAACCCAGAAAATTACGAACTTCAGTTGGTGTTTTTGGTTGCTCCCAGTCTGCAACTGATTCCACCTTCTTGGGGTCCACTCTGACTCCTTCTACAGATATTACATGACCCATGAAAGTCACTTCTTCCAACCAAAACTCACACTTACTAAACTTGGCATACAACTGATGTTGGCATAGAAGAGTCAACGCTTGTCGAAGATGATGTTCATGCTCTTGACTATCCCGACTATAGATCAAGATGTCATCTATAAAAACTACAACAAACTGATCTAGAAACGGAAAAAACACCCTGTTCATCAGATCCATGAAAGAAGCAGGCGCATTGGTTAGCCCAAACGGCATAACCATGAACTCAAAGTGACCATGCCTCATCCTAAAAGCTGACTTTGGTATGTCCTCATCCTTAATTCTTAACTGATGATATCCAGACCGTAAATCGATCTTTGAGAACACTATAGCATCAGACAACTGATCAAACAAATCATCTATCCTCGGTAACTGGTACTTGTTCTTGATCGTAACTTTGTTCAACTGCCGGTAATCTATGCACAAACACATCGATACATCCTTCTTCTTTACAAACATGACATGAGCACCCCACGGCGATGTGCTCGGTGTGATGAAACCTTTATCCAGCAACTCCAGTAACTACTTCTTCAGCTTTGCCATCTCGGCTGGAGCCATCCTGTACGGTGTCTGAGCAACTGGTTGTGTTTCTAGAACCAGATTGATGTCTAAGTCAATCTCTCGAGGTGGGGGAACACTGGGGAACTCATCGGGAAACACATCCTCAAACTCTCGGATAATAGCACCTCCTCAAGGCTATGACCTTTTGCTATGGTATCCACCACATGAGATAAGAATGCCTTACCTCCTTGCCGCAACAACTTCTCTGCCACCATAGTTGATACTAAACACGTTGGAAGGATCTTTCTATCTCCCTGGAAGATCCACTTCTCACTATCATCATCAGACACTGCTTGCTTAGAACCACAGTCCAATACAACCTTATACTTTTCTAAGGTATCCATTCCAAGGATCACGTCGAATCCATGCATATCAAGTGGTATAAGAAACACTTGTATATTGTGTCTCGAAAAGGATAAAACACAAGATGGACACTCCTCTTGAAGAAATGTGGGTCCAACAAGAGGGGTTTCTAACAACAGACTATCTCTATTATAGCTAATAGGTAAAAGACGGCTATCAAGCATAGTACATGCAATAAAAGAGTGTGTAGAACCTAGGTCAACCAGAACAGATATAAATCAAGAAGAAGACAAATCAGAATGAAATAACTCCATATGACCTGCCACCACTCTCAGGTTGACTATCACCTCCGGCTGACTCATAGCATAGAATCAAGCTGTTGCTTACTGTCATCCACATCCTCTGCTTCCTTGAGAAGATGATCCAGCTTGCGATGCTTGGCCGTGTCCTCGCCCTTTGTTACCACTAGACTACTGTCTATCTGACCCTTGCTGATTCTGCCTCGGCTGCTGTGTCACTTCAACATCTCTCTTTGAGCAATTTGTCCTGAAATGCCCAACCTGACCACAAAGATGACATGACTGGTCTCTCTGTTGTGGCCTAGACAGCCCTGGTACTACCACTGAAGTTGTACTATGGGCTTTGGATGGAGAAAATCCACACCCTCTTCCCTTACTCGGAGACCATTGTGACGGCGCACTGGAACCTTGTATCACAGAAGGTGCTGAAAACCTTGGCTTCTTGAAGCCATCAAATCTCTGTCTTAGGAACTGAGCAAGCCTTTTCTTGGTCATGGACTCTCTCTTCTCCTTGATAGACCGTTCTATCCTTCAAATAGACTCCACAAACGTGGAGAACCGCTCTTGGTTCTCCAAAGCAGCAACAGGTGTTGTCAACTCAGCGCTCAAACCTTTCTCAAACTGTATGATTCTCTTGTCATCTGTCGTCTCCATGTGAGGACAAAACCTCAGCAGGTCCATAAACTTGGCTTCATACTCGGTGATGCTCATCGATCCTTGGCACAGATGGTCAAACTGGTTGATCTTCTCGTCCAGATACATCTTTGGGAAGTATCAGCTAACGAACTCCCACCAGAAAACCTCCCAATAGATCACATCACCAGGCCGCTTCTCCTCCTCAATGGCCCACCAGTGGCCAGCACTACCTTTTAGAAGGTAGGCAACATTCTTAACTTTGTCTGCTTCAGGGATGTCAACGATCCAGAAGGCCTTCTCGAGACCTGTCAGCCATAGATCTACATCCGCTGGATCAGCCGTCCCAGCATAATCCGAAGCTCCGACTCAGTGAAGCCCCTCAAAGGTCTTCCCAATACCTGATGTTTCACCATGGGGAGCATGTGCTCTTGGAGGAGGCACTGGCAACCTTTCCACCATGAGATTATCATAGCCATTAACTGCCCCATAAGTTGCTGATAGGCAGGGTTTTCAAGAATGGCTGGGTAAAGTTGGGGGACCTCAGGCACCCGATCTTCATGTGCATGCATACATGCTCCATCAACAGATGCAGCATCACTGCTCTCGGCAGCATGTTCTTCATCATTTCCAGACATCTTTAAACTTTATCTTCCGCTGAGGGCAGAAGGTTATTGTAAGAAAATCTGGAATACTCACAAGAACATACACAACCCTAGTCCTAGATCCCTGTAGACTCAGCGAACCTAGAGCTCTGATACCAAACACTTATTGTGACATCCCGTTATCGCACAGACAACGAAATGCCACACAAAAACGTGCGGAAACACCATAAACCACATATTACTGAAAACACGGGTTAATTAAAACTGATTGCGGAAAGCAAATAAAAGAGAACTATTACATCCAGATTCTTACCCTATAAGGAAAATATGTTATATAAATATTTACAAGCCTTGATATTTGTCCACAACCTATAGGAACCATCTATACTATCAGCACCACAGTTCATCACCTGTTTATACATACATAACGGGCTACATCAGGCCATCAATAGGATATACAAAGCTACATCAGCTATACATCGTAAAACATCGTCAAAACACCTCCGAGGACCTGGGAGTATAGGGATGACTCTAGGACTCTACTACAAAACAACCAAAACAGCAGCATATCCATTTCTTTCCTCCTACTGCTCTTCTTGCTGCTCGGCCGCAACCTCACGACCAACACCATGTCTAGCATGACCACCTAAAAAGGTTGTAAACCAATGGGGTGAGACACACAGTCCCAGGAGAAACATAACTCCCTGCTGAAACTATAAAACTTCAGAAAAAGCAGGTAAAGTAGATAACTAATATCAGCAGATCATAAGAGGAGCATCTTGAGCAAAACTTATTTTATTAGCAATCTTACTAGAGTATCCAGGAGGTATATAACTAGATATTCTTTATGGAACATGATTGACAAGATAAGCTTTATAGGAACTTATCACAAAATATAAGGATCGTACAAATAACTGCAAGGAATAACTAGATCCACTATACAAGCAAGGCCTCAATCAATGTTCCATGTTTTGCCCTAAGCAGTATATACTATTCAACTGGATTATGTATTATCATGCCCTGAGGAAGTGACCCGTACCGCTCAAATCTAACCATCAGTTGCGAAGCCCAAAGACGATGTCATACAAGGTCAATGGAAGAGCCAGACTTCACGACCTCACTACCTCGTGGTCAGTGCACGAGTGCTTAACAAGAAGGACCATAATCTCATGTTTAGGTGGCCGCAGCCACATAGGGTGAGGCTACCCTCTTCCTAGCCCACCTTGGTATAGGTATCAGTGCTAGTGATCCGAGTCATAGGCATATTCACCGTGCTCCATAATCATTGAGCCATGAGCCTATTCACCATGTTCTTATCACACATCCTGAGCCATGGGCCTGTTCACCATGCTCTTTCAGATTGAGCCACGGGCCTAAAACCACGCTCTAGAGTCTACAACTGAAGTTGTACTCTAATCCTCCTATTTTTGTCTAGGAGAAAACATGCATATTCAACAATATGCGCTACCGGGTTAACCCACAGGAGAACCCGTTTCACCATCACCAACTATTGACGATGATGGATCTATGGCCAGGGCAAACTACATGATATGTTCCACTATAATTAATTAGTATATTTTAAGTTTATTGTTGAGGTAACCAAGTTGTAAAACATAAACCACATTGAGTTACATTATTACTGTCATTATCACATTATCATGGGATCTCAATCCCTCATCACAAAATACCACTCCCTATCAAGGCGTACATCATCACCATGGGATAGCAATCCCTTATCTCAACATCAGAGAACTTCACCTCAACTAGGCTCTCAACCTTTATCAGATCCACAAACCTTACACATCATACTGGTGATACATGTTATCTCATCCACAAGGATTATCATCATTTAGTGTTATTCAAAACACATATACCTCATAGCTCTTATATGGCTATGAATTCATTTGATATACCTGCATGGTTAGTATGCATATCAAGAGAGAGATAACTTAAATCACCAAACATAGATCTTTATGATTATAATGCTATTAGGGTTGAAGGTACATGATTGGATCAACATCCATGATTATAAATACATGAAGCATAAAGTTGTATCTTGTAAACAAATTACATTATTGTAATCAAACCACGAGCATTCACTATGCCCTATATCTTATGAACATAATCATGTATCTTATCATCTTACTTAGCACCAACTTTAGGTATCCAACATATCACTGGTCACAACCTATCATTCATAACTCATCATCCACAAACGTGCAGTTACAAGATAACAAACTCACCAAAACTAGGGTTTCCGATCTAGGTGCAACCCTTACCAAAGATACCACCTACCCTCAATATTGGTGTGGTGGGAAGCACATCCCTCACCCAAAGGGGTATCGGGCAGGATCATATCCCTCACCAAAGCTCTATCGTCTAGGGAGTCAAAACCCTGAGGCACTAAGCCACCCATATCGGTCACCAGCATAACATGCACCCATGCACAAAGGATATTGTGAAAGCAGGGGCCAAGAGCTGTGTCGTGCACCCATGGATATCGGGCAACCAGGTGCAAGAGTGTATCGTGCAACCATGGGTAGGTAGCACAATAGCCCTATCGGCCAAGACCCCTATCACCCATTAGGGTTAGGGTTTCATGTCGGGCAACTAGCACGGTCATGTCGTCCACAACTATATCGTCCAAGGCTATGACGCCCAAGGTCACCACTGTATCACCCAACAAGCACACAACTAACAAACGACACCATGGTGCCCAAGGTAACCTATCGCCCCACAAGTTAGGCACCACATATCGGTCAACACTAGGGCACCTAACTAGGGATCCACCACCCAAGCACCATATCGAGCAACACCAAAACCAAACCATATCGCCCAAGGCACAAAACAGAGATGTCTACCATGCATCATGTCGACCAAAGGCATAACGCCCACAAGCACCAACTAAGGCAGGAGTTCATATCAGGCAAAAGGGACAAAGAATGCTTCTTAGCATATCGCCCAAGACTCAACCCTAGGAGAGGGGTATCAGGAAACTCATCACAAGGGGTATCGTGTAAGGAACAAGGACCATATCGGTTTGGTCATCATCAACCTCAAAATCACCATCATCAAACCCTAATAGATCAAGAGAGTTGGCTCACCTATCAACAACCAAGAGAGAGGGGTTTTGCATAACATCCATCACATATAGGGCAACAAGGTGGATCATCCCCTTATTGGTCAAGATTCCAACCTTCACTAGGTCAACGTCCAACCAAGGCTCACCTCTAAAATCCATGGTGAGAGAAGGGTATTGCCCAAGCAACTAGAGCATAGACTCACCTCTCAACAACCAAGAGAGAGGGGTTTTACCTACACCACTAGAGCTCAAACACACTTCTCAAAACCAAATGGGAGAGAAAGGGTTTTTCCCAAGGAACCCTAAACTCAAGGTTCGACCACAAGGTCTAAGAACACATCAACAACATGACCGCTATATATATAACAAGATAAAAGGGTACATACTAGGTGCAAGAAACATATCTAACAAGATGCATGGCCGATCAAGATGACATATACACATGCAACATGAAAAAAATGTAGTATAACTAGGGTTAGGAGTTATGTAACCCGCCTTAAGCAAGCTCCAAGCTCCTAGCACCAAGCTTCCAAGCTCTAAGAACCACCTTCGGTCACCATAATAAGAAAAGCAAAGCTTATAACCACCATGGCCGAAGAACAAGCAAGAAGGAGAAGAAAGTGCCAAAGAAAGAGGGGGAGATGCTCACTACAAGAATAGAAGCAAGACACACTCTAGGGTTCGGCCAACACTAGAGGAAGAAGAAGACTCCACCAAGGAGATCGGCCACCAAGCTCACCAAGGGGAGGTATCATCCACCAAGGAAAAAGGAAGGCAACTAAGTAACTAAAGGGATCCCAAGCAAGAGAAAGGAGAAATATATATAGAAGGGGGTGAAGAGGAGACTAAGGCAAGGTGTCACCCAACCTAGGGACACTTGTCCATGGGGTAAAGCCACCTACTATCTCACCCACCACCACATGTCCAAAGCTTTTGCGACATGCAAGCAACAAGCACCAAGTATCCATAAGAGGGGTGACACAAACGATGCTAGGTAAAAGAAGGTCACTTGGCCGATACACTTCATGGGCGACACACCACTTGCCCGACACAACCACCTGGCCGATACACCATGGCTGACACAAGGAACCAAGCTCACCCTTGCCCGATACAAGGCCCAACAAAGCTAGGAAAAGCCCAAACAAGGCAAAACAAAGCCCAAAGCTACTCAAACAACGATCCCAACCCATCCTCTCAACCCTAGAGGATTCAAGGAGAGAGAGAAACATCTCTCAAGGTGTCAAACTTGCACATCAACCCTAAAACATGGGTTATTTACAAGTTGCACCTCCAACTCTCAACAAAGAACAAATAAACCCTAATCACCATTTGAGGTGATTGGCAAGCATCTAAGCATAAGGTTTAGGAAAAGCAAACAGGGTAAGCCCAAAACAAAGGTCAGGGTCCTTACAATATCAAATAGGGGAAATGTTTGCTTAACTATGTTTGAGGTTTAATCAACAATAGAGAAACATATGTTTTATCAATAGGGACCTCATAAAACATGAGTTGTAAAACATGAGTTTGACCTCATTTCACCATATCAAGAATTTTACCTTAAACATAAAAAACACTTATATTTAATTTGGTAGCACAGAGTTTTCATAACTTTGCATATGAGTACAACACTTTCAAGAGAACCTTCATACATCAAATAAGATTTTCAATTTATAGTCAGATAATGGTATCTCTCAAACCCTAATTTTTTTTACTATGGTTTACATTTCTCAAACCCTAATTCTTCAAATTAAAATCATGATTAGAGCTCCTTCTTAGGTATGAAACATCACAACTGACCTACCATCATTAATCAAGTCTAAATGATGTTCAATCTAATTAAGCATGTAATCATTTAGGTAAACCCTAGTTTACCAATTAAGCACAGATTCTGTCATAACAGTTCATTCCACCTTAAAAATGGTTTGTCCTAAAAAATAAATACACATACAAGTCTATTTAAGGTTTATTTTAAACTTTTGAAATCTTATACACCCCTACATTCTTGTATTTCATATGTGAATAATGTCTTTAGCATTGGATCCTTTGTTCTTCTTCTAATCACAACAATTTAAAATAAGACTTCTCAATGATGGAAAATAATTTTCTATGTCACAATCAATAATAGGAAAGAGAAAGAGAAATCAACCATTTTCAATCATATCATACACTCTTGAGGTGTTACCTCGGCACTGGGAATCCCATCCAACTACCTCAATATACATGGCTCAATCTAAATTATTGTTCTATATCACCTTTGAGTTACTAAAGAGAGTTGACCTTGCTGTTTTGAAGTCTACTATCGTTTTACTCTTACTAGAAGAGCACTCATAAGATGCAAGACTAGATTTAACAACAATTCACACAAATTTACATTCCTTGATGTACCTTCAAGAAACTATACTTCTTTAAAACAAATTCACAAATAACTAGAAGCCATTTGTTTTCCCTAATTTTTCTTCTTATGCATAACTACTTACTTCTTTTTACTTATCCTTCTCATTTTGATCATATAGAATAAACATCACTAACACTAAAACCTTCAATTTAAGAATATATTATTCATCATTCCTGCTATCACTGCAACAATTTATTTTAGATTACACTTTGCTCTTGTTGTACTTCTACTTTTATCAAATCACAATTCTTACTTTTCAAAACTATTTCTTACCCTTTGCTCAAAATATTTTACATATCATTTATCTATCTTTCTCATTTTCTACCTTCAAACCCTAAACTACTATCATTGCTAGTTTAATTCTCATATTACTAATCTCAGAATCTTGTTTTATTATATAAAGATGTTAGTACTCTAGGTCAAATCACTAGTGCCATCCCTTAAACCTTTACAAATCCAAACATTCTAAGATGTGATCCTTATCAATAACACGATCTTATTGTGACATGATATTTTGTTTTACTCCCTTAGTTAGAAATTCAAACTTTAGATCTCTTGAAGTTTCCAAAAGTCTTCCTTATCTTTATCACTTAACTTTCTTTTCTCTCACTTGACCTTTCAAATAGGTTATTTATTTATTTACCCTAATAGGGTTTCATCATCATATTATTTGTCATTAATACATTCGATAGATGTCTCTACCATGGTGGTTATACATCCTTTATGATTCATTTTCTTATCACTTCATTCCCATATTGCTCTCATAAATGAAGATATAAAAGATAAGCTTATTTTGAGATTAAGAATTCTTGTCTTTAAGCATTCACTTAACACATTTCTTGTATCTAGCTTTAATTAGTCATTATGAAGGAGAAAAAACTACTTAGAATTTTTTCACATCTCACAATATCTCTCTTTTATAATCTATATTACTCCATAATGTTTCAAACCCTTTAATTTCCACAATCTTTTTACTATATGATACTCTTCCACCTATCATCTTTGACTTATACTTATCTCTTATGATCATGATGCTCATTCATGAGTATGATTGTGTATTTTATGCCACACATATTTCTTATTATCCTTTTGCTAATGTGAAGTTGAAATTATAAATCAATATTCTCCTTACTAGTTTCATCTTCTGCATAATACACTGCATGTCTTTCATTTCAAATCTAATGACTCATGCATGGATCAACTTTAGTTCTCTTTCAATGAATAATTTCTATTCTAAATATAATATACGCTTATATGACTTATTCTTTTTTTTAACTACACCTTTGTTCTTCTATTGAGAACTAGTTCCATTTCATCACTAGGAACCTATTGAATATATTTGATGAAACTAGGTTGTTACTCTAAAGAGACTTCTAATCAAAAGGTAGTAATGATGAATGCATTAAAACATTTAATGGAAGTACACATTTCTTTCTCTCTAGTATATCATGTAACCCTCCTTTCTAAATCAAACTAATCACCTCCATCAGTTCCTTTTTGTTTCATTTTATTTTATTACCCTAGTCTTATAATTTACATGTTCACCTAGTTATCTTCACTTTAATTTTGATGAACTTTGCTTGTATGTACTTATTATATACTTAACTCATTTCTCCTATTTTCCCTTTATTGTAGAGTGCATAAATGCATTTTACTCGATGATTATGATCCATTCATTCAAATTGATTCTTTCTATCTTGGATTTCCATGAAGTTTTCTCTTATCTTCCCTTGATTTCAGATTGGGTGAAGTGCCTCAATTAGTTATATGATTCAGTTCTCTTTATCCATCCTTTCTTCTTCATTTTGTATGTTAAATACTAACATATGTCTTGTATCTATATTTATTCTTCCTCCATTCCCAATATAGGGTTTCTTATCCGAGGCTCCAAAGATGGATCTTAGATATTAGTTCCAATGGACTCTTAGTTAATCTAGTCTTTCTCTTAGATTTCAGCATCGTAATGTATGTACATTCTAACTACAATGTGAGTCTAATTTATCCAGAGTCTAATCATATTATATTGTTAATAGGAGTCATTAGATTCCAGTAATGCACCCTGCCAGCTGGACCAGGGTGAACCTGCTGTACTAAAGCCAAGAGCTACTCATGGTTAATAAACTTATATTCATCTCAAACATGTGGAAAGAATATCCACCTAGAGGAACCTCATTAAAACATAACTTCTGGTCTACTTGATACAAAGGATATAAACAATAACTGAAGCAACTTCATGATATACAAAAATCTAAAAGAACCATATATATTCTACAAACTGATAATCTGAATTCAAATATATAAGTGGATTTCTATTGATATCAAATAAAAAAATATAAAATAAAAGTTTTATCGCATTCTATCTTTATGCTTCTTTACTTTCTAGTCTTTTAACCCTAAAATTTATACGGTTTCTCTCTAGCCCATCCTTTCTCTGCATACATGGTCAGGACATCTTGTGAAGAATAGATATAGTAGCTTGATACTAGCCAACCTAAGCACTCAGATATTGGGCCATGATATCCAAACACTTAGACCTCCCAGAGCTATAGACATGTCACCTCTTATCTTCCACACTTATACCTCTAATTTTCTATCCAATGGTCCCCAATGACTCAACCTAAGCTCTGATTCCAAGATGTAACACCCACATCCCATGTACCACTAATCATGAGATTATGACATAAGTTGAAGATTATACTGAATAAAAAGTTCAATTCCAATTTTTTCTTTGATTTCAAACTCTTTATTTTGTCACATTTAATCACATAAACTAACTTGTCAAGGGAAATAAAACTTTGATTAGTCAAATGTGATCTGAATAGTAAAGATATGTATCTAGACATTCATTTTGTTTCTCACACTTTCTTGAACACACAACATGTTAATTGAATACATTCACTATTGTTAAGGAAACAAGTTACACATCATCATTTACAACTCTCTCACTTCTACTCAAGGACCTAGAGTGATAGGGACTGACTAAACTCGACTAGTCGGTTACTTGAATCCTATGGAAGATCTACTCTAGTATTGATATTCTTCATATCCACATGATTATACCTAAAAATTGAGTAGAGGGGTGAGCCTACTCTCTCAGTAAATGAGTACTTCAAAGAAATAGTTTGAAGCAGTTAGATATTCAAAGATATGTTAATTGGGAACCTGAATATAAACTAGAATAGTAACGAGCTATAAAGGATACAATCTTTCACAAGCATATAATTTGTAGGATTTCTCTAATATAAGAAAAAGGATTGAATAAATATTGCACCTACTTGAATAATCTCAAAGGTAACTAGTAAATAAGAAACATACAAAGATTAATTGAATAATTGCACACAATTGATTAGACTCTCATTCATTTATTTATGCCCTGAACCCACATGATGTGTACCACAACATGTGAAAGAATCGCAACAAGATAAGATTCACTATACAAGGCATAGAAGCATGCCCAGGTTCCTAAGCCTATCTCTCGAGTAAGACCCTGTCTGTAGTGGGCCTCGACACATCTACCTCTCGGCGGCTAATGGGAGTGGTTGGATTTCTCAGACTCCACCTTTCAACCTGGGCACTCAGGTGGGCAGTGAAGTGCTCAAGCTAGTTATGCACCAGTGGACCTATCAAAGATGTCCCTTGATCACCACAACTCATAATTTAGGTACCATCAGAAGCCCCAATTGGTGTTGGATACTAATCATTTAAGGAGTCTGCCCACACTGGCCTAGACCTCTGCACCCCAAAATGATGAATTCTGGTTTACCATGACCTACGTGAGACCTCCAGTCAGGAAGTACATTTCCTCCTCACACCGCAGGCCTCTTGTGAAGGATTCTACAGTGTTTAGGGCATATAAATGTCTAATTCTTTCTTAAAATTCATTATTCAATCATCACATCAACATTTATTACTTTAGCTTTGTAAATAGTTCATTTCACTAATCATTTGTAAAATATACCACAAATGGAACTACTGAACATCATTACATCTCATACTAACTCAATACCATATCTTTAGGGCTTCATTTGCCTCATTCACATATCACATGACTCAAATAAGGATTTAATCCATCATAAACATTCACTGAATAAAGATTGCTATCAACAATTCACATATAACCAATCATATATATGAAACCCTATAGTCAACTAAACTAGGGTTTACACGCCATTCACTAAAATACCATGCATCAAGAATAACCTTGAACGAATGAATTTATGATGATAAAATAATCATATCAATTGTATTTCATAATGTCTATTTGCAAACTCCCAACTTTCCATTCATTTAGATTTTTACCCTATTTATTGATAAATCAAGCAAACACGAATAACATCAAATGAAATCAAAGATAGTATCTGACGTATATATACTATGCATTTAAATTATATAATAATCATAACAAAGAGATTCAAATAGGCAAACTTCTTTATTTAGTTATACAAAAAATATGAGACATATCCCATAATCCTGGATTTTAGTATAATTCACATATAAATGGATTGTATCAATTTCTAATATATTTTTTATCATCTAAAATTCATTATAACAGAGAAATAATCCATTTTATATCATCTTGGAAAAGCTATATCAAAAAGGTAGCTTAGGGTTTGTAGTTGTATACAAAGCAATTGAAGATTATTGATGATTTAACTCATTTTGTGCAATCCAGTGTTTAAAGGAAGTAACCACTCACCTAAGGTGTGAAAACACCTTAAAAATGCATCCCATCTCTAAAATTCTTGAATCCATATTGAAACCATAGAAAATCATCAGTTTCTTCTTCCTTTCAACTCTGAAAACCAAGGAATGGAGATTTATGGAGAAAGAGTGAGAAAAGGAGAAGATTTAATATCATTTAGAATCAAATTAGAGGGAGAAATTTTGACACGTGAGAGAAGATACATCACGAAAGACTATTCCTCTATTACCATTCCTTGTTCCCCTATTGGAATGAGTGAATAGTAAGATAAGACTGACTCCAACTCAAAGAAGCTAAACTTACTTCATTTCATCATATCTCGAATAGTGAAACTCTAGGTCAACATCTCCACCACTTTCTCCTCTCAAAACCCTAGCTCTCCTCTCTCTCTAGAATTTCATTTCTCTAGAATGGAACATGAAATATGAGAGCTCCTTGGGTACTAGCTTGTTCATATAGAGCAATTGAGGTTCTTGGGTAATTTGCACATTGACCCCTCACTGTACTTTCTTTTATTTCAGAAGATTTTTCTATCATAAAAGTGTTAATATAATTCGTTTATTTCAGAGGTCAAACATCCTCCAAAGATCATGAAAATTTATCATGATATCAAATATGTAATTTTAGAGCTCTAATAAATTTTTTAGATCATTCTAAAATACCAATAAATAAAAAAAAATCAAACACTACATTGTTCAACAACACTATGTCGACATGGTCGGTCGAAGTATAGTTTGATCGAGAACCATTCAAAGAATGTTCAAATATTCTAAAATTTTGCACTAGCATGCGTGATTGAGTTACCCATATCATATTAAATTCAAATAAATTCAATTTACACAAAAAATATGAAAAATACTTTACCACACTACTATCTGATCAAATTCTATTTTCATATACTATCAAAACCTTAATTTTTGCTCACTAGGGTTTACATTTCTCAAACCCTAATTCTTCAAACTAACATCATGATTAGAGTTCCTTCTTAAATTTTAAACATCAATATTCAGATACCATCATTAATAAGCTCTAAATGATGTTCAATCTAATTAAGCATGTAATCATTCAAGTAAACACCTAGTTTACCAATTAAGCACAAATGCGGTCATAACACAACTTGTCTCACAAGTTTTGTCAAGCATATGTAACTCTAGTGATATGAACAACCTCTATATTGGAGAGTCATGGACTTGGAATTTCCTAATTCATATTCCTCTCCTAATCACAATCTTTGAAGTATTCTCAAACCTAAAAACATAGACCGCCATTCCAATCAGCCCCGACTGGGACTCTAAATCACCCTAGTGGAACTAATATGGGATGTGAATTGGCCGAGCCCAAGTGAGTTGGTTACCTACCCAACCCGGATCCAAATTCATTTCCCAATTTGATTCCAAATCAACTATGGACACTTTCCCTATTGAATTCCAATTTCTCAACTCACTACGTGAGTTGTTCGACTGGTTAGTATCCAAAATGAAATTTGGTCAATCAGTTGACACTAGTTGATGCAAGGTTAGAGGTCATAGCATATACAAGTAAATGGAACTCATAGTTAGAGTTTACATCAACAAGTATAATTAATTCATTAGGTTCTTTTCTTCTATGAGGGATGAATTTGATCCCTACTTGTTCAAAATTATTTCAATATCATATAAGTACTCATAATTATTTTTTTGAGGTATAAATTTAATGTTGATATATAAGAAAAAAACAATTATGTAACCAAAGTCCCGATCTACCTAGAAGCTTCCAAAGAAAGTCGACCACCTATTTCAACTGATCCAAGTTGAGTAGAGCATTGGATAATAAAACCACTAGGGGGTATTAATAGGTTTTGTACTAAAAAGCTTGAATAATATGACAACCAATTTCATCCTACGAGATCATATGGAGAAATGGATCTAGGGGTCAAAAAAGGCATTGTCAAGGATATACTTGAAATAGAATTGAAGGTCATTCAAATGAGCTTAGTGGAATGCACCTCTTGTGATGCATCTATCATAGTTAAGAGTGACCGTTTATTGTAACATATCACAGGTTGATAGTGGCATACATGTTGGATAAAGTCAGATGACGATCAAATGGTATGTTCTCTTTTAGAAAGTTGTATGTAAATTATTCTAAGTCTAATCTGACTACACTAATAAAAGTAGCATATGTGGAGTGAATTTTTTCATACCAACTTATTTTCTAGATTGTTAACCATGTCTAATTGCATACACCTTGAATAAAATATTGTGTTCCTTAATTTAACAACTATCTTTTTGCTTGACACAATTCATTTTGATTTTCTTTTTTGCTTGACAGAATTCATTTTGATTTTCTTGTTTACATTTCATATGTATTGTAATGGTTGACACTAACTAGTTGCTTGATGCTAATTAACTAATTATCTTCTAAAACCATTTTTCTTACACTTATACATAGTGGTCACAATAATTCAATTGTGTAACATACACAATATATGTCTTTTGCTAGTATATTTAATAAAGAGTTTTTTTCCAAAACTCCCCATCAAGAATTAAACTTTACAGGATATACGACAATAATCAATATAAATGTGCACATGTGAGGTGTTTGACGCAGCTACGTATGTTGCAAAATTGCTATACAAACAGTAGTAGAGATCACAGATCATGACACTGTGTAGAAGATAGATGAATAGAAAAATATGGATACGAAGGAAAAAGGTACGTGGGGTAGCACCATATTTTGGGTCTAAGAATGGCTGAGGAGAGAGAGTTGTAGGGGGCTACTTATGATTTTATAAAAGAGGGGTAATTCAGAGTTTTGGGATAAGTGAAGGGATTTTTCAAAAAACAACTCATTAGAAAATGTTTGATCTAAATGAGTGTTGAATGCAGACAAGACAAATGAAATGAGGAGCCCAATGACATACAACTACCGAGAAAAGATGGCAATACAAGGATGCATATTAGTTTTTTTAGAGTAAAGATACTATTTTATTACGGAGGAGCCATACAACATCTACATGTGAAGAAAGATATCCCAATTGAACACATACCGGAGAAGAACATATACCAAATATAGAAACTCATATCAGAAAATGATAAGTACAATAATGTATAGATCTCTCTTCCATTCCACTGATAATAGCAACCTTCAATGAGAGATTTCTTCAACAAGAGCTTAAATCTGTGATAGATTAAAAGTTCCAAACTAGTTATTGAAGAAGGGATCACCTTCACACTCACTGCCATACAATAAAGAAACTAAGACGAACTTAACATAAAAGGGAGACACCGAACAATGTGAAAACCTAGCACCTAAGAGAACACCAAAGAAAATCGACCTGTAAGAAAAGATAACATGACACAATACGACATCGGCAGAACAACCACAATGGACCCCTACACAGGACAAGCAAAGGAGCAGAAAAGGTCGGAGGAAAGAACAAGAATGGAGGGTAAAGCACAGCGGAACCCCACCACCACTTACCAAGGATCCCAACTCCACCGAAGACGAGAAAGGAACAGAATGAATAACCTCCCAACCCAAGACCCTTGATTATCTCCTGCCCCAACAAGCCAAACAAGGAAACGAAAGACACACCTACCAAGCCCTAGACCACAGAACAACATAGACAAAACACAAAAAGAAAATAAAAAGAAGACGAAGAATGATCCTGAAAAACATAACAACTAGTGAGAACACAAGAAAGATGACACAACAAGAAAAAAGGAGGGGGAAACCAGGACCGTACGAACCCAAAGGGAGAAAAACTCCAGACCCGTCCACATAAAAGCGACGATGCACCACATCAATGAAAGCATGGACTGTCACCGCACAGTTGCTAACACAGTCCCCCTACAAGCTATAGCTGTGAATCCAACCCTTCAGACCAGGCGACGTGCCGAGAAGCAAGGAGACAGAACATGGAAGGCACTACCTAAGAGGGAACCAACGGCTCGAGCAAGAAAAGACCAGGGTGAGAAGGCCAACACACAAGGGCGGCAGGAGCCCCTCCCCCAAGCCAGTGCCGCATGGGGAGAGAAGCGCTCCTCCTATAATGCATATTAGTTAATTGAGCATTGTGAGTGCTTTCAATTGGTGTCAAATCATAAGCAGCATATTCATCCGCAATGGTTTGTTCTGCCATCTGAAAATTTGGGCATGCTCATGCTCATGCGCGAGTCACATGCAACCCAGAAATCACCTTTCGCTCCTACTGTCTCCTCCTCTCTCACTTCCCTTTCTGTTTCAATCAACAACCGACACATGACAACCTTCCCAAACTGGTCCACAGAAAATGCTGGAAGGAATGCTGGTTTCAGAGGATGACATGGCATGCATTAGTTGGGTGGTTGGATAGGTTATGTAATAAACAAATAAATTTGTTTCACTTCGAACTAAGATTCTATGATGCTTACGGCCCGTCATGCCCGGTTTCACATGCAGATGAAACTGGCCTTAAACCAGCCCCCAAATCATACCACGTGGCAGATGTTGATTGGATAGTTTTTTTTGAAATTATGCAATAGGCAAATAAATTTATTTCGCTTATAACTTTTGAACCGTAAAGAATTTTTTAATGAAACAAAAACCATTAGTTTCGTTACAAAAAATGGAATCTAACAAGCCTAATATTGACATATTTTTGAGAAAAAAATATACAAAAATGATATATATAGGTTAATTGATACAAAAAAGCAATCTAACAAGCCTAATATTGACATATTTTTGAGAAAAAAATATACAAAAATGATATATATAAGTTAATTGACAACCTACGGTGCCCATAAATGATTATTGACATCCAAAAATGGTTAGTTGATGCCTAAAATGGTTCATTGATACCCATAAGTATAAAGATGACACCCAAGTAAGGTATCGACAACCAAAATAACTATTTAACCATTTTGGGCGTTATTTAGCCTTTTTGGATGCTATGGCACCCATAAATGGCTATTGACACCCAAAAATGGTTAGTTGACGCCCAAAATAGTGCATTGACACCTAAAAGTATAAAGATGGCACACAAATAAGGTAATTGACACCCAAAATGGTTCATTGACACCCAGAAGTGTAAAATGACATCCAAATAAAGCATTTTTGGATTCTATGGCACCCATAAAAGGTTATTGACACCCAAAAATAGTTAATTGATGCCCAAAATAGTTCATTGACACCCAAAAGTATAAACATGATGCCTAAGTAAGGTAATTGACACCTAAAATGGTTCATTGACACCCAGAAGTTTAAAATGACGCCCAAAATAGTTCATTGCACCTAGAATTATAAAGACGCCCATAAATGGCTAATGACACCCAAAGATGGTTAATTGAGTTTAAAATGACACCCAAATAAAGAATTTTTGGATGCTATGGTGCCCATAAAAGGTTATTGACACCCAAAAATGGTTTATTGACGCCCAAAATAGTTCATTGACACCCAAAAGTATAAAGATGATGCCCAAATAAGGTAATTGACACCCAAAATGGTTCATTGACACCTAGAAGTTTAAAATAGCACCCAAAATGGTTCATTGACACCTAGAATCATAACGACGCCCATAAATGGCTAATGACACCCAAAGATGGTTAATTGATGCCCAAAATGGTTCATTGGCACCCATAATAACTTATTCATATCATTTTTATATTTTTTGTTGAAAATATATCAATATTAGTCTTGTTGGAATGCATTTTTCATAACAAATCCAATGGTTTTTATTTCGTCAAAAAATTCATCACGGTCCAAAAGTTATAAGAAAACAAATTTATTTGCGTATTACACACCCTCTACCAACCCATCCAATTAAAGGCCGCCACGTCATCATCCAAAATTTGCTTTTACCCCCGCAAAACCACCCCAGCCGCCGTGCGTGATGCGCTTGATGAAGGGGCGGCTGTGACTGAATCATTTTCACGTGCATTAATTGGGAGGTTGGAGAGGTTATGTAATAAACAAATAAATTTGTTTCACTTATAAATTTTGAACTGTGATAAATTTTTTAATGAAATAAAAACCATTAGATTCATTATGAAAAATGTATTCTAGAAAGACCAAAGCTAATATATTTTTTACAAAAAAAGTATAAAAGATAAATTTGTTTTGCTTATAACTTTTGAAATGTGATGAATTTTTTGATGAAATAAAAAATATTAGATTCGTTATGAAAACTAGATTCAAACAAGACTAAGGTTGAAAGAAAATAAGTTTTTGGCCAAATATCAAAAAGTGAATAGTTAACAAATCTATGGATGAATTGGTATCCAATGGTTAATTGACAATTAGAGATGTTTCATTGACACCCAGAAAAAGGTTCACTGACACCCACAAATGTAAAAATAGAGCCTAAGAAAATATTCTACGTGTTAAATCATGTCTAAGGTAACTGAAACTAAAAACAATGTAATGGTTCCCAAATAATTTTTATGACACCCAAGAATAATATAATGATGCCCAATTATGGTTATACCCATTTTATAGAGTGTAAGACCACTTCACATCCAACAACAACTTAATAGTATCCAAAAATAATTGTTTGACAGCCAAATAGTTAACAAATCTACAGACAAATTGGCGTCCAATGGTTAATTGACATCTAGAGATGGTTCATCGATGCGGAAATGATTCATTGACACCCAAAAGTACAAAATGGCACTCAGGTAAATATTGCACTCATTAAATCACAACTAAGGTAATTGACAACCAAAAACATCATAATGGCGCCCAAATAAGTTTGTTTGAAACCCAAGAACAACTTAATGACACCCAAATATAGTTGTATGTATCAAATAGGGTGTAAGGGTACTTCACAACCAACAACAACTTAATAGCACACAGAAATGGCTAATCAACACCCAGAGATGGTTAATTGATGCCCAAAAATGGTTGATTGACACCTAAAACAAGTTAATGATACCGAAAACTTAAGGAACATAAACAACACTCAATAACACATGAAATGATGCTCAATGAATGGGTAAGTGCCCCCAAAACTAGGTAATTGACACCCAAAACAAGTTGTGACACCCAAATCTTAATGAACTTAATCAACACCTAGTAGCACATGAAATGACACCCACTGAATGAAGAAGTACACCCAAACATGGAAAATTGACACCCTAAACAAGTTAATGGAACATCAAAACATGATGAACTAATCAACACCCAATAATAATTTAAATGACACCCATTGAATAGATAAGTACACTAAAAAATGGGTAATTGACGGCTAAAGTGACTTAATGGCACCTACAAATGGGTAAATGACACCCAAAGTAACTTAATTGCATCCAAACACCTGAATGGGTAAGTGCGCACAAAAAAAGAGTAACTGACACCCAAAAGAACTTAATGACACCCATATATTATGAACTTAATCAACACCCCATGCAAGAGCCCAATGAATGGGTAAGCCAAAATTGGGTAATTGACACCCAAAATAACTTGTTGGCACCCAAATGTTAATGAACTTAATCAACAACCAATGACAAATGAAATGACACCAGTGAATGGAGAAGTGCGCCCAAACATGGATAATTGACACCAAAAACTAGTTAATGGTGCCTCAAAATATGATGAACTAATCAACGCCCAATAAAAATTTAAATGACACCCATTGGATGGTTATGTGTACCAAAAATGGGCAATTGATGCCCAAAGTAACTTCTATGATCTCCCATCATCACTTCCCTCCTCTTTCCTATCATTTTTCTCCTCACTCTTATGATCTCCCATTATCACTTCTCTCATTTTTTCTATCATTTTTATCCTCACTTTATGATCTCCCATCATCACTTCCCTCCTTTCTTTCATTTTGTATTTATTTCTTGATCTACTAAGAAAATGAGTGCTCATATGTTTTTTGTATTTATTTCCCTCCTTAAAAGTATACCAACATTAGTCTTGTTGGAATTTATTTTTTGTAACAAATCTAACAGTTTTTATTTAAAATAATTATCATGACTTGAAAGTTATAAACAAAATAAATTTCTCTCTCATCACATCACCTCCTTACTACATTCATATCATTTTTTCTCAAAAGTACATCAACATTTGTCTTGTTGGAATGTATTATTTATAAGGATTCCAATAGTTTTTATTTCATGAAAAGTTCATCATGCTTTAAAAGTTATAAGCAAAACAATTTACTCTCACATCACATAACCTCCACCTACCACCCAATAAATGATCCACCATGTCACCCTTTCCCCCTCTTTTTCTCCCTTTTATTTGTTCTAGTCCCCAGCCACCCACCACTAACTACACCCCTCTACTATATTAAAATTACCTTGTCATGCCACCGCCACGTCAGCTTTCAAAATCACTTTTCCCCTAGCAAACTGCTCCAACCCTGTGCATAAGCTGAGTGTGAGGCTAGTTGTACGTGATTGGATGATTTATAATAAAAACAAGTGGTTGAAGTCCATTGGTCATATCGTCACATGAACTAAAGGCTCGCACACAATCATTCCTATATATATATACATATATAAATATATAAATTATATATATGTATATATATATATGTATGTATGTATGTATGTGTATATATATGTGTGTGTATATATATATCTAGACTTGACTTCATCCCAATAGGATTCTCTCTCCCTTCTTTTCTCTTTATATATATATATATATATATATATATATATATATATATATACACACACAAACACACACACACACAAAGATATATATACATATATATATATGTATATGTATATATATGTATATATATATATATATATATACATATATATACATACACATATATATACATATATATACATAGATATATATACATATACATATATATATATATATATATATATATCTATATATATATATAGATATATATATACATACATACATATATATATATATATATATATATATATATACATATATATACATACATATATATATATACATATATATAAATAGATATATATATACATATACATATATATATATCTATATAGATATATATATACATACATACATACATATATATATATACATACATATATATCTTTACTTTTTAGTTTTTGGTACTAATTGTTTCCCTTGATTGACTTGGAACATTATACAAAAAATCTCTAAGCTATAGTGAGGTTTGTATTTTATGGTATTAGGATTATATAAACCTATGTGGACTTTGTCTTTGGGATACTCATTGCTAGTTATGCGGACTCTTTCATAGACGATACTATTGTTTCTGATACGGGAAATGGTTACCATGCAACATACAAGAAAAATAGGATATTTTATGTCACATATATCATCCCTTCACCATCTTTGATCTATATTTTTTAAAATTATGTTGAGATCAGAGAATATGTAAGGAATATCCAAACTAAACCTCTTTCAAAGATATATTTCTATAGTCTCTTTGCTAGCCAATGATTGAAATATTCCCTAGAAAACCCTAGACTCATGCTCCTTTGATGAATGGGGATCTCTGTGGACACTTTATGCTGCCCTTCTTCTTTCATATTGTACATAATAAGACCTTATTCTCATTCTTTAACACTATTTTGATCTATAGTCAAGTTGTCTCCCTTGTCTTCTCCCTACCATGCATGTATGAATGTCATTCACCCTCCTCTCATGACTTCTCTTATCATTGGATTTGTAAAATGCTAAGTTTTGGTGTAATAGTAACATGAGTGTAGGAATTGATTCCTAACTCATGCATTGAGGGGGTAACAAACATTGAATGCCATCCACAATAATAATAAAAAAAAATCACATGAATGAAATATTATCTCTCATTCTCAATTGTTTGTCATCAAACAAACACTAATACAAACATAATCACATGTTTCATTTTTCATCATCATCAAACTATGTTGAACCATTAAGTTAATTCTATATGGATAATGACACCCCACCATGGAGCTTGTTGCTCTATGTTGAGTCCTTTATTTCTAAAACTAAAGTCCTTACTCATGATTCTACTTACCACCTTGTATATCTCATCAGAAACCATCAAAAGGAAATACATAACACATAAATAAGCTTCACCACAAATTTATAAAAATAGAACTAAACTTTACACACTGATAAATACTTACATGAAAATATGATGATACTTCTCATATTATTTATATTCATCTTAATATTTCATTAACATATCCAATTACTTAGTTTCATGAAATTTTTGTTCATCCATAAGTGCTCTCTAGATCTCATACACATGAAGGATATATGCTCCCATGATTTTATTACATCTAAGTTCTCATTGACCTCAAGAGATAATGAAAATGCACCCACGTTCTCTTTGCTTATAAGAGCTCATAGATATTCTAATATTCAAAATACGCATGGAAGGATATATACATACATTAGACGGATCTTGAAATAAAAAACATGATATCTTAGATTCATGAGCATTTTGACATGTAGGAATTTTATATATAAACCTTATCATTATGGAAACCAAGTTTCATTTGAATGATAGGTTTTGCAGTTACATATCATACTATGTACAGTAAACTTATAAATGTTACTTCAAAATCATATAACCAAATAAGACCCTTTGCTCATATATATTTCTAAATGTGCATCATCACTTAATATATAAGAAAAGAATCCCTAATGGCTATATGAACCGTATTCAAACCCTAAGCATCTTGGAAAGCATATAACATTCATTAGCAACAAATAATTTTCTAATTTTCTAGGTTTCATAGTTATTTATGACATCGGGTGCATTCCTGGTCCAATAAGATTCCACACCAGGATAGGGTTCTTCTTTAGGTTCTTAGATTTCTATTGAATATCTATTTTTACTTCTTTAACAACAAATATATTAGTCATGATTTTAGAAAAATCATTATATCATAAAATTATTAATCAAATTATAATCAATAGGACATGCCCACCTTATCCTTTTGAATCCCTCATTAAGGAGACCCTATGAGGGTTGTCCACATGGCCTAGGCCAAATGCCAAGACAATGTGTTACATCAAAAGAAAAGGCATGGAAATAGATCACAATAACCTAAATGAGTATTACAGTAATAAATAAAATTAGAGGAAAGCCATTAAAATCAATCCATTAAATTGTAGTTAATATATTGATGAGAACAAGTAGTCCATGCTAGCACATGTTTTATAAATATTGATATCCATGGGAAACTCAGTTGAAAACATAATAGTTCAGTTCCCCTAGCTTCCTTGGTTATAGATCCTCTCACATTGGCCTAAAGGTGTGTAAGAAAATTAGATGGGTGTCTGACAGTAAAATAGAATGAAGAGGATAACAAATAGAAGCCAAGATCAGATTACAATAAACACTACTACTTTGGAACTAATCCTGAGGTTTTGATGAAGCATTATCCATAAATAGAACACAAAAATAGTGGAGGGGAAGGCTAGGCATTCTAGTGGGATAAGGATTATAGTATAAACAAGGTGAAAAGGGAAAAGGAGTTATAATGACTGAGACATCAACTTGATTTGTAGGAATCTTAATTATTATGTAATAAGTATTTTTCATAGATGTGGGAGTGATAGATGTGACATAAAGTTGTGGATGCATGTATATGTAGGTGGAGGACGGTGGTGTATGTGCAAAGCATTATGTGGAAATTATAGTTTTTAGGTGTTTGTAATGGGTAGGGAATGAAGTTAGGGTTGTGGTATTCATGATGGATGACTTGTGGTGGTGGCATTAAACTATTGAAGTTGTTTGAAAAGAAATAGAGAAGCTATATTTTTTCAATGTATACGAGTTACTATAGATGGACAAGTTATGGATTATTTTACTCGGGAGAGAGAATCATAGATAAAACATGTTTTTTTTTTTGGATTTGGTGCACCCAAGAGGGTGATCATGAGTTGAGGGGGAAGTCACTACTATTGCAAGGAGAAGGAAAGGTAGTTGGGTGATGAAGGCCAAAATTGTCAATGATAAATCCATGTCTAATGAAACATTATCTATAACGTGGACAATCATCTGATCAATGCTTAAAAATGGGAAATAAATGAAAAAAAGGTGTGTACAACAGAAGAGAACATGATACCTTAGGTTATGAGTTGATCATTGATTTCAATAAATGTTATACTTAGGTGTAATTTGCATACTAGTTCAGTTTGAGTGTCAAAAACTATTTTTTTGACCTCAAATTTTGACTATTTTCTAAAAGGGTGGCTAGTTTATTTATATATAATTAGCCTCCACTTATGAACACCAACAAGTTAGGGTTTACTTAAACATGTACCTTATCATTTAATTTGTATAACTTCATTATTTTGTAACTTTTAATGATGTGACATCTGTTTTATTAAAATGTTGAATGGATTTTTGTGGTACACTAGTTTTCTTATGTATACTAAATGATGTTATCAATTTGATTTAATTTTCCATTATGTGGGGTTTATACAAGTACATTATTTATGTTGTGATGAGATTATTCAAAGTAGATGTTAAAAGTTGTTTTAAGTTGGATCATGTCACTGATAACCAAAATTCAAGTGATTCCCTTGAATATCAAATTTTCGATAATCAACTAAAGAAAGAGACTAGGGACAAAAAACATTTATATCTACATTTACAATGGTTTTTGTTTACGAGGATAGCGGTTAATGTGTTTTACTTAATATTTTCAATTCTACTGATGGATTTTATTTTGGAAGAAAACATAAGTTCCTAAGTATTAATATTTAGTGATGCTATGGGCTCCACCCATCTCCCTTCCTCCTAGATCCCCCAAATCCATAGGGTCCATAAATGTGCATGTCATCCCCCCACACATGTTGACTCATTTCAAAAACATTTTCCATCCTTGAACCTTGTACTTTTCCTTATAGATCTACCGCTCATTTAAAACAAACCACTACCTCATTATGACATATTGTATGATGGGAATGGTTCTCAACACTTTGGTTTTTGAAACTATTCACTCTAACCCCTAAAAGTTGAAGCCCTAATAGCCCCATCACAAATCCAAATCCTAGGAAACCACATCTCTAGGGTAGAAACCCCTTTAACAAGGCATGAAGGGTCTATAAATGGTGAAGATTCACACCCCCTAATAGTCGGAGGACTGACACCTTCAAAGATTTTTTCATCAAGGTTTCAAGAGGATAGATGTAAAGAAGTGAAACCACCTCTCTACTAAAAATTTGAACAATAGAACCTCCAGTCCAAACACACCTAAAAGATATGTTGGAGTGGGTGTAAAATTTTCAAATCTTATTTATGGTATACAAAATAACCAAAGTGTAGTAGCGGAATAAAAACATGACTATATTCAATTTATAAAACATGGTAACATCTTAAACTTACATGTAGGGTACAACATAAGGATTCATGTAGAGGAAATTTGAACCACCTCAAGATTGTCTCCAAGCTTTAACTTCTCAATCTATGCCCATGTCAACATGCCATGTCATCCAAGTCTTCCACCTAGGGTTGGAAGCATACCTCAGTAAGAAGAGAAACAATAGAAGATATCAACAAAGGCTGATATGTGCATATTAAAAAGCAAATTGAGGAATTTATAAAGAATAAGGGACATCAAAATAAAAGGCTTCTCATAGAAAAGACAAGGGCCACCCAAATGGGTATCAAGAGAAAAGGAATTGCAATCATATGATAACAAAAGAATACTTGCCATTAATAAAACAATAAACTTGTGCCACATAAGAACATCTCAAGATTTGGGAACATAACCCATCAAGATTTTTGGGCACATAACCCATCATCAATTTGGGCACATAACCCATCATAAACATCATCAACCTGAATGCATGTAAGATAAGCATAGCCCTAGAACAATATAAATAACAATGGTGGCCAATCCACATAAACTTGAAACCTGATAGAGAATGGCACATAACCAAACTCCTAATATATATAATGTGGGCCAAACCTCATAAATATGAAACCCAGGTATGGGGAAGATAACCTCCATCACAAAAGCATAAAGGGAACATAACCCAAAACCAATGCAATTACACTACTCTAGTGCTACTGAATCACATAGCATGTTAAATGTAGAGGCAAGTAGAAAGTATAGTCAGACTATACAAACTAGTCACCACATAACTGACCAACATATACATCCACCTCATAAGTGGGCAAAATCCATCACATGTCATCATATAGAGTTCCATTACGTACAAAACATGTGAAAAGGGTCCAAAAGAATATATAATATCATAAGATCAACATCAAATTAGGTAGTTCACATGAACCATGATTTTTAAAAGAAAAGACATTGTGTATAGGCTAATGTCCATAGGATCAAGAGAAAGAATAAAAATAGGTTAATTGCTCAAAGGAATAATAGGGGATGCAAACATACCTCAACTTTAGAGTTTAAACAATCCAAGTCAGTCCTAGATCCAAGTCTAGGCCTCCAAAGAACCTATGATGCATATATGTGGAATTAGGGTTACGTTTTCATTGATTATTCAAAACCCTAAAAATTGCCTTTTTAATATTAGTGAATTAGGTTATCAAAACCATGCCATTTTTAGATTATCTTTTTTTGAGTTCAAAACATATTTTATTATATTTTCCTGACTTATAAATTTTTAGTTATAATTAAATTTGGCAAGGTATTACTTATTTAATTAGATCCATTAAAATCACCTCTTTAAAACATGAGATTCAGGTGGAAAAACCAATACCATGAGAAAGTTGACATTTTTTTGAATCCAACGAGGACTTATTTGAAAATTTTGGCCCAACAGATAGTTAGTTATGAAATTTAGAATTTCGACCAATCAGATAATTAGATAATGCCACATAAGCAAGAAAATCCACAAAAATCAAGTCAGGCCCGCATGAATTGGCCCAATGAACTCTGACCAAGTCAGTTGGTTAATTGCTCACTTGACTCACCCCAAAGCAAAGGATAAGATGAAGAATTCAGAGAAATACCCCTGGCGGAGGATGAAACAACAGAAATAAGTCGGGGGGGGGGGAGAATGGGTAAACCACAAGGAGTCTTCTTCTTCCTTACAAACCCCCACAATGTGAGAACTGAGCAAGAAGGTGCTTGCTAGGATTTTTGGTAAAACCAGTCGGTGCGATGATTCGCAAAAGTGGGTAAACGAATACAAAGAACAGAACTTCAGGAACCTGACGATGCAAACGACCAGAACCAAGGTGTCGAGGAGAGGAAGGAATTGCAGTCACAAACCCTAACCCCAGAATTGGCTACTAACGGCGACTCACATGATGGGAACAAGATTTGAGTGGAGAGGATGACTAAGAAAAGAGAGACGAAGCATTTGATAGTCCTATATATAGGTATGGGCAAGCATCTCGGGTTTTCCCAAGGTAACCAAGCTACCTTGGAGCCCAATTTTAGGCGTTTCTAGGAAACTCAACAAAACCAGGTAAAGAAGGGCTCATTGTGTGTGGACAAACTTGACAGATTCATAGGGGAAGAAATTTCATGGAAAGATCAAACACATAGAGAGAAATATGCTCTCGAATATCCACATCAACCAGTGCTTGTTTCCAAAACCATCGCAAGATGGGAGACAACTCACATACCGTTGGATCAAGGATCTGACGGTTGAGATCACATGGATAAAACATAAGGGGTGCGTGACAAAATAAAATAGGAAACCCTATCCAAATAGAATTCCAAATAAAGTGTAAAATTCAATTATTTAATGTTTTCTCTCTCTTCATTTAAGGGTGCAAATGAACCCCAAATTGGATAAAATAAAATTTTGCATATAAGCCAATTATGACATGTAAATTCTAAGTATAAAATTAGATTTGCATTTTGAAATTAATGTTAAATAAATCAAATCTCATTTTCTCTTTCCTCCTTCATTAATGGCTTTAGGATTATCCAAATTTATGAAACTTGACCCACAAGTCATATTTAATGTGTTGGATACGAATTTACCATTAATTTTACATGTTGGAGTTGTTTGTGCATTTATTTAATATTTTGAAGGTTCTACACACTTTCTCTCTCCTAATTTCATCTTTTAATCAAACTTTCTCCAAATTGAGTGAAATTTCACCCAAAGGAATATTTTAATATTTAGATTATGAATCCAAGATTATTTTCCTCTTTTGCAGTCATTTATTATTTTATTTGATATTTTGGGGAAAACACACATCTTCTTTTCTAATTTGAATTAAATGAATTATTATTGTGTGAATAATGTGAAACTTGACTCCCAAGGTAATTGGGACCCAAGGAACATGATTTTAAACTTAGATTTCACTTTTGGGATTTTTTTTATGATATATGCCTTATGGCCCACTAATTTCCCATTAGCTACATTTCTTAACCAATTAAGTTCTTTATCGTCTTATTATCACCAAATGAGTTATGTGACATATTAGATTACATTATTTATGCATTAGATTATTAGGATCATTCTCACCTCAACCTTGTTTGGTTAAACCCAAAATATCAAAGTTCTAGGGTAGGGTCCAAGATCCAGTATGTTGCGACACTCCACCCCTTAAAAGGGTTTCTTCCTCAAAATCTATTGATCCAAACATCAACAACTAACTACTCTCCACCCCTTAAAAAGGTTCAACCTAACAAGTCTATCTAAACAACGTTTTGGATCTACCCACATTTGTCAGTTGTGAAAGTTTTAGAGTTTTTGTATTTCTTGTGTATCCAACTATTAAGTCACCATCTAGGGTTTAGTTTTAGGTCCTTGTGTCTCTAACCTATCAACCCTACAACACCATCCAAAAGTCATAGGGTAGGTCAACTACACTTTTATATCAATCCAAGTCACAAACTCCAAAGCCAAAACTAGGGTTAGCACTAGGTTTAAGGTTTCACTATCCTTTCATCACACATTTCTTAATTGTATGTTAGCTCACGAAAGCTTCGAATAAATCCAACAAAAATTTCTTTTGTACATATAATAGTATAATGAAAATAATTTTTGATGATGAAAAGAATTGTGATGTAAAACCAACATGTGCGCTAAAAATCAATATGAGAAACAAGTCACAATATTTCCTTATAAAGATCTTCTTAACTTATTACTTATTCATAACCTAATCAGACCTTATAGCATCCAAAAATCGAACCTAAGGTGAGCACCTTGCCTAAAGATAACTTAGCAAAGTCAAGGATTCTTATAGGGAGAAAAAATTGAAATAGTCAGATTCCAACTACCACGAGCTCCAATACCATGTTGTAAAAAAGTGAAACCACCTCTCTACTAAAAAGTTGAACAATAGAACCTCCAGTCCAAACACATCTAAAAGATATGTTGGAGTGGGTGTAAAATTTTCAAATCTTATTTATGGTATACAAAACAAAAAAAGTGTAGTAGAGGAATAAAAACATGACTATATTCAATTTATAAAACATGGTAACATCTTAAACTTACATGTAGGGTACAACATAAGGATTCATGTAGAGGAAATTTGAACCACCTCAAGATTGTCTCCAAGCTTTAACTTCTCAATCTATGCCCATGTCAACATGCCATGTCATCTAAGTCTTCCACCTAGGGTTGGAAGCATACCCCAATAAGAAGAGAAACAATAGAAGATATCAAAAAAGGCTGATATGTGCATACTAAAAAGCAAATTGAGAAATTTATAAAGAATAAGAGACATCAAAATAAAAGGATTCCCATATAAAATACAAGGGCCACCCAAATGGGTATCAAGAGAAAATGAATTACAATCATATGATAAGAAAAAAAAACTTGCCATTAAGAAAATAATAAACTTGTGCCACATAAGCACATCTCAAGATTTGGGCACATAACCCATCAAGATTTTTGGGCACATAACCCACAATCAATTTTGGCACATATCCCATCATCAATTTGGGAACATAACCCACCATAAACATCATCAACCTACATGCATGTGAGATAAGCATAGCCCTAGAACAATATAAATAACAATGGCGGCCAATCCTCATAAACTTGAAACCTGATAGAGAATGGCACATTACCAAACTCCCAATATATATAATGTGGGCCAAACCTCATAAATTTGAAACTCGAGTATGGGGCACATAACCTCCATCTAAAAGGATAAAGGGCACATAACCTAAAACCATTGCCATTACACTACTATAGTGATATTGAATCACATAGCATGTTAAATTTAGAGGCAAGTAGAAAGTATAGTCATATTATACAAACTAGTCACCACATAAGTGACCAATATATACATCCACCTCATAAGTGGGCAAAAACCATCACATTTCATAATATAGAGTTCCATTACGTACAAAGCATATGAAAAAGTCCAAAAGAATATCCAATATCACAAGATCAACATCAAATTAGGTAGTTCACATGAACTATGTTTTTCAAAAGAAAAGACATTGTGTATAGGCTAATGTCCATAGGACCAAGAGAAAGAATAAACATAGGTTAATTGCTCAAAGGAATAATAGGGGATGCAAACATACCACAACTTCAGAGTCTAAACAATCCAAGTCATTCCTAGATCCAAGTCTAGGCCTCCAAAGAACCCATGATGCATATATGTGGAATTAGGGTTAGGTTTCCATTGATTACTCAAAACCCTAAAAATTGCCTTTTTAATATTAGTAAATTAAGTTATCAAAACCCCGCCATATTTTGGATTATCTTTTTCGGAGTTCAAAACATATTTTATTATATTTTTTGACTTATAAATTATTAGTTATAAATTTTGTGAGTTATTACTTATTTAATAAGATCCATTAAAATCACCTATTTAAAACATGATATTTAGGCGACAAAACCAATACCATGTTGGCATTTTTCTGAATCCAACGAGTACTTATTTGAATGTTTTGGCCCAGCAGGTAACTAGTTATGAAATTTAGAATTTTGACCAATTAAATAATTAGATAATGCCACATCAGCAAGAAAATGCACGAAAGGAAGGCTGGGCCCACATGACTTGGCCCAATGAATGCCGACCAATTCAGTGGGTCAATGGCTCACTTGACTCACTCCAAAGCAAATGATAAGATAGAGAATTGACAAAAATATCCCTAGTGGAGGACAAAACAACAGAAAGAAGTCGGGGGGCAAAAAATCGGTAAACCACAGGGCGTCTTCTTCCTCCTCGCAGACCACTGCTATGAGAGAACCGAGCAAGCAAGTTCTTGCTAGGATTTTGGGTAAAACCAGCTGGTGCAATGATTCATGAAAGTGGGCACACGAATATGAAGAACAAACCTTCACGAACCTGACGGTGCAAATGACTAGAACCATGGTGTTGAGGAGAGGAAGGAATTGCCATCACAAACCCTAACCCCAAAATCAGATACTGACAGCAACTCGCATGACGGGAACAAGAATTGAGTGGAGAGGATGATTAAGTAAAGAGAGACGAAGCACTCGATAGTCCTATATATATGTATGGGCAAGCATCTCAGCTTTTCCCAGGGTAACCGAGCTACCTTGGGGCCCAAGTTTAGGCGTTTCTAGGAAACTCAACGAAACCAGGTAAAGAAGGGCTTGTTGTGTGTGGACAAACTCAACGAATTCATAGGGGAAGATATTTTGTGGAAAGATCAAACACATAGAGAGAAATTGGCTCTCGAAGATCCACAACAACTAGTGCTTGTTTCCAAAACCATTGTGAGTTGGGAGACAACTCGCATACCGTTGCATCAAGAATTTGACGGTCGAGATCACACAAATAAAACATAAGGGGCATGTGAAAAAATAAAATAGGAAACCTTATCCAAATAGAATTCTGAATAAAGTGTAAAATTCAATTATTTAATGTTTTCTCTCTCTTCATTTGAGGGTGCAAACAAACCCCAAATTGGATGAAATTTTGCACATAAGCCAATTAAGACATGCATATTCCGAATATGAAATTAGATTTGCCTTTTTGGAAACTTTTAATGAGTTAAATAAATAAAATCTCATTTTCTCTTTCCTCCATTAATTGTTTTAGGATTATCCAAATTTTATGAAACTTGACCCACAAGTCATATTTAATGTGTTGGATATGAATTTACCATTAATTTTACATGTTGGAGTTATTTGTGCATTTATTTAATATTTTGAAGGTTCTACACACTCTCTCCTGATTTCATCTTTTACTCAAACTTTCTCCAAATTGAGTGAAAGTTCACCCAAAGGCATATTTTATTATTTAGATTACGAATCTAAGATTATTTTCCTCTTTTAGAGTCATTTATTATTTTATTTGATATTTTAGGGAAAACACACATCTTCTTTTCCAATTTGAATTAAATGAATTATTATTATGTGAATAATGTGAAACTTGACTCCCAAGGTAATTGGGACCCAAGGAACACAATTTTAAACTTAGATTTTAGTTGTGGGATTTATTTTTATGATTTGTGCCTTATGGCCCACTAATGGCCCATTAGCTACATTACTTAACAAATTAAGTTCTTTGTCATCATATTATCACTAAATGAATTATGTGACATATTAGATTACATTATTCACGCATTAGATTATTAGGATCATTCTGACCTCAACCTTATTTGGTCAAACCCAAAAGGTCAAAGTTCTAGGGTAGGGTCCAAGATCTATTATGTTACAATAGAGCCTTGGCACCTAGTGGCTCATTAAGAATTCTAGTACAATGCTAACAAGGGTAGTGTTGAATTAGATAGTATGGTGGACCTATGTCTTTCCTTTGATGTAATCTATAATGACCGGGCCCACTGCCCAAGACTCTAGTAGAGTTTCAGGAATGACGACTGGCCCCACAGACCACAACTAGCCTTAACTGCGCGCTTTATTCTCACTCACACGCAAGCCAGAATCAACTTCCCGACTGGTCACCTTTCCTAGTACTACTCCAAGCTAAGCACGCTTAACTATGGAGTTCTTTAGAGATGGGCTCCCTAAAAAGGAGGTGCACCTTGGTGATATGGGTAGTTCAATCATTCCTTTTAAGATCATGTTATCCGAGGCCTCAAATCCTGGGATGTTACAATCTCCCCCACTTAGACTCTTGACGTCCTCATCAAGGTTCAACTATATGGCCTCATAATCTGACCCCATTTCAGTGCAGACCCACAATGGCCCATGGACACCCAACTCCCGATCACAGAATACCAGCGCAAGGGTGGCTACGTCTACCATTGACAGCCCTTTCCTACATGCCTAGACCACACGGCTCAAGATTGGCATGCCACATGACAATGTGGGCCCCACCTACTAGAGGGGTTATGGCTCTGATACCATTGGTAACACCTGAGCCCACTGCCCAAGGCTCTAGTAGAGTTTTAGGAATGACGATTGGCCCCACAGACCACCACTAGCCTTAACTGCGCGCTTTATTCTCACTCACGCACAAGCCAGAATCAACTTCCTGACCGGTCACCCATCCTAGTACTACTCCAAGCAGAGCACGCTTAACTATGGAGTTCTTTAGAGATGGGCTCCCTGAAAAGGAGGTGCAGCTTGGTGATATGGGTAGTTCAATCATTCCTTTTAAGATCATGTTATCTGAGGCCTCAAATCCTGGGATGTTACATAATCATTAATTGAAATAGCATTGCAAGGTAGCAATAATAACAAATGCTAGAACAATTGGGGAACCAAGAAACTATACGAAAGAGGTAGAAGAAATATTTGGGAAAGTATGGAATAAACTAATTATATAATGTGCGGATCCCTCTCCCGTGTGACTAAGAGGGCGACTAGGGATCAGCTTTGCCAATCCTGGGGGAGGGGGCACGGTGGCCTGGGTGCGCTGTCCAGCTCCCCCGGGGCCATCCAAGCCAGTCTATAGTCGGAAAATCACATCTTTGAAGGTGATTCATGACTGCTCTCCTCTCCTTCTGCTTCACACCCGTACCTGCGACGACTGGAATTTTGGATCTTAGATCCAGTTTCAGTAGGTGCTCTGAAGGGGAGCCGAACGCTGTGGTTTCTTCTTTGGTTGCTGCCAGTGTTTGTTAGGGGTGTTGGAGCTGACGTGAGGTACCTCAGGGATACCAATCGTGCTGCTGCCACTGGATTTTCTTCCCCATTTCCTGTGTTTCGTTTTCTTTCTTATTAGTTTGTTTCTTTTCTTTTCTGTTCAGTAGGGTCAGTGGCAGTTTATCTGCCTAGTTTTTCGCTTCTTGTCGGCATTAATTTGTCACCGCTAGTCGACATTTTATTTGTCACGCTTTGCTGCGACCTCTCTTCGGGAGAGCGATGAGATCTCTAGCTACAACTAGGTCTCCTTGTTTCTTTGGATTGATCTTGTTACTCAACTGTATGGCTTTGTTTGAGTTGATATATGAGCAGAATATTGTCTTGTTCCAGCACCTCTACCACTACTCAATGCTCAGGTTGAAGTAATTCTTCATGAAAAGCTTCTTAAGACAGCCTCAAGGAAGAAGAATCAATACAGAAATGTCTCACTCTCATTCCAATATGAGTTGTAGTGCTCTTGGGTTACTGAACTTGATGTTTGTTTGTTCTGGTTGTATCTTTCTTCCCAACTATAGATGATGTATGGACAACAAGTAATGAATCGATCCTTTTTCTCTAAAAAAAACTAATTATATAATGTAGTTTGACATAAGAAAAAAATGAAGAATATAATATCCATTGGATATCAACCAAAGGTATTGGTATCCCATTTTACAACCCACTAAAAAGAAAAGAGTTAAACATTAAAGGTAAAGCACTAACAACAATAAACTCTTTCTATACCATTGTGATGAGCATATTTATACCCATCTTTGCATACTATTTTAGCCTCTTTGTAGGGGCTATTGTGTTTCTATTTTTTAGTTTTACATTTATATCTACTTAAATGCGCTTATCTCCTCTTTCTATATTTCAATGCACTTTATATGTTTTTATGCAGAACCAACCAAAAATACACAACAATGCTTGAAAGGACGATCTAATCATCAGGATGCTACGCCTCTAGGGAAGAAAGGCCCTGGTAGATTTCCATTATTCTACTTCTAACCACCTAGTCAAGCGATCGGCTTCTCCACTCACCCGACACAAGCCTCACTCTCTACCCAGAGTCTTCCAGATTCTTCAGTTCTGAGGCGTGCTCCTGGCATTCAATCTAATCTGATTCAATCCACACTAGTCTTCTAGAGAACTGAATGCGAGGTTGAAATTGAGTAACCCACATGAGTCGCTTGTTGGATCGAGTACGTGGCATGTACTTAGCTACTATCGACCACAAATTATTTAGCATTAGAGTTTTGGAAGATAGGAATCCATCTATAAAAGGGAACCCTTATCATCCATTATAAAGGGTACTTGATTGGTGATTAGAAGCCACATTGCATAGCATAAACCCTGGGAAGGAGATTGGAAGTGGAGGACATAGTGGATAGATTGGTCTTCCTGCACCAGGAGTCATGGACCCCTCCATTGTTCTTTCTATCTTTTTTTTATTGTCTCTCACCAGACGTGAGTAGATGTTTGTGCTTGGGCATGGGGAATATCCCCAAAAGCCCATATTTTATCCTAGTATGCATCTAAACCTGACAATACTATTTCTAAATAAAGTATCGTTCCGCTTATTTCCTTGCCTGGCAAATTGATGACTTGCTTTCCATGTATGTTATAATTGTGGATATGCATGTTATTGCGAGCTTGATTAGAACTCCTTAATGATCTTGTTACCCCTTGAGGTGTCAACAAGGGATGGTGAGGTGATTGGGTTACAATCTTCTAATGTGCCAAGGATGCTGACTATAAGTGAGGGAGTCCAGTTGGAATAAACTGGGAACTTGGGTGCTGAGTTTGGTTGGTTCTAAGGGAGTTTAGTCCAAGTAACAATCTGTATCTTGTGAGGGTGCAATAGTTAAGCCTCTATTTAGTAACTTCTATTGAAGAGTGAGATCTTGTTAGGTTAATTATACAATATTTGGTAACGATGCCCCATGCCCTGGTCCTTTTCATTATTGTTCATTTAATTCTTTAATCTCTTTTCATACTATCAACTAATTAGTTTAATCAAATAATCTTCTTAGTGACAAATATTATGTTTAATACTTATAATATTTATAGATACTTCAAAGGTCATCTTTGGGTTCGATCCTAAAGTATACTGCAATAAGGCTTCCGCTCATGTGGAGTGAGGAATTAGTGCACTACTTTTGGTAAAACCTTGGAGTTATTCTTTTAGGTTTTTTCTTAGTGGAAAATTTGGAGCCCCATAAAAAATTGGCATCGTTGTCGGGGACAATGATAGTTAAATAATTTTTAGAAACAATTAGGATTTTTCTTTTTATGTTTGATATTATTGAAAATCTTCTAGAATTCAACATTTCAACTCACAATTATTCTGCCTCTTTTCAGGAACCCCTAGCATATGCGAAGATCCAAAAGTCTTGACTCAAGATTAATATTTGATCCTAAAATCAATAGAACTCTTAAAGGACTTTAAAAGGAGAAAATCATGGCATGCACATCAGCTATAGAAGTAGTTATCCAAGTGTGAAATGAAGCGACTATTATGGCCCAATGAGAATATCTCAATGTAGAAGCAAGGGAGCATGCGGAAGCCAAATTAAAAAAACAACATAGAAGCCACCCAAGCTACAAAACATGCCAATGAACTTAGAGATTTCTCTCTCCCTAAAGGCACTGACTTGATCCATCCTGTCCAACCTCTTGGTTACCTGATAGAGATCAGAGCCCATTGGGTCATCCTACTACAAAACTGCTCCTTTATAGGGAGGATTAGAGATGACCTATGATAACATCTTCTCAAATTCATCGACCTTTGTTGAATGATGAAGCTATACGGCACCACTGATGCCGCAATGGAACTGCAACTATTCAAATATTCACTGGCCAACAAAGCTAAAGCGTGGTATAACACCCTTTGAGGGGACCCGATCATAACATGGGAGGTGCTAAAAAGCATGTTTCTAGAGAAGTTCTACCCCCCTCGATGCCATATTTGATTGTAGGAGAGATCACAAGGTTTAATCTAGTACCCAAAGAATCTCTATATGAAGCATGGGAACAATTCAACGAGCTCCTATGCAAGTGACCACACCATGGCATCCCCAGAAATCAAATAATTGAATTTTTTTATTTGTGGGGTTGATGAAAAGACAAAGAAGTTCCTCGAATCTTCCTCTAATGAATCATTCATGCGATAGAGCTTCGACAATGCATTCAAAATAGTCAATCTTACATTTGAAAATTAGGCTCACTGGACCAGACCCTTTGGCAAGAGAGTTATTAAAGTAGATATTATGGAGGATAATTCAAAACTCAGATATATTTCTGAAATGTTGAAATGCTCTCTCTCTATCTCTCTCTCTCTCTCAAGTAGGATAATCATGAAAAATCCTTCAGCACATATGAAAGGAAGAACTAGATGCCTCAAGTACAAATCATTACACATTCTTGTGAATTTTGCCATGTGATGAATCACAACATGATCCATTGTCAACAATTGTATGTTGCATTGCATTAGCACCAAGCTACACTATAGTCTATAGTCACTGAAGACGAAGATGCAAAATCAATTCACACTATCCCAAGGTAGGAGTAATATAACTCAACCAAGCTCACAACCACCATAGTTTCCAATATAGGAACCCCATTGGATATGATAGTCCAAAACAACAATCCTCGACACAACCCACTCAGGAAAGAGCACCTTCAACCTATGATGGCCCACACAACTAGGGAAATTTCAAATTTAATTTTCCTAGTAGGAACTACCAGCAACGACAATAGTATTAGAATATGAATCAAGCCCCACCACTGTAAATAGAGGCAGCACAAGCACATGACTGAATGATGACATTTTAGGAGATGATGGTAACATGTAAAAATCAATTAGCCAATGGCACAACCAATCAAAAGGCATTGGAGTCACAGATTTCTCAATTAGTAGCTAATCAAAATTCCCCTGTGATGTCAGCCCAACCAGGTACCAATGAGAATTCAACAGATGGACCACAAATGACACCCAAAGCACCTGCGTACAAGCCTTGTGTACCATATGCAGGTCTCCTCAATAGACCAAGCTGGATGATCAATTCAAGAAATTGAAAGATACTATGAAGAAACTCCACGTTGACATCCCATTCTTCAACACACTAGATGAAATGCCTACCTAGTTCAAACATCTCAAAATGCTTTTACCCAAGAACTATATGAGAAAGGAATGTGAGACCGTGAAGCTATCATAGACAGCCTCCGACATATTTTAGAATTTGATACCCCAGAAGCAAAAAGATCGTGGCTCATTTGGGATAGAATACTTCTTAGGAGATGACACTTTCCATAAGGGACTGGACGACTTAGGCACAATCATATCCATCATGCCATATACTTTATGCCAACATCTTCGATTCACTGGTTTCCTACCCACAACTATGACTATTCAACTAGCTGATGCATTCTCTACAAAATCCTTGGGAGTAATCAAAGACGTCCTGGTGAAGTTAGGGCATGACACCTATGTCCCATGTGATTTTCTGATAATACATATCAAATATGATACTCCTTTCCCACTCATTTTGGGGTGAGCATTCCTAGACATTGCAAGAGATTTAGTAGGCGTTGATGCCGTAAAAACTGTCTTGTGACTAGGATAGAATACAATTGAATGCCAAGTCCTTGAAGATGTTAAAAAGGTTCAGAATTTGATTGATGTTTTCAAGGAAGAAGGAGGTCTGTAAGAAAAATAAACAAATCTCTAGGGAGATAAACAAGGTAATAAGGTCTCGCTCCTGAGAAAGGTATGTACACCATCTAACCATGATCTAGGCCCTGTAGGTTCAAAAGACAAGGGTTCTCAAACCCCGATCACGTACATTACATGAGTAACACTTATCATCGGTCCAGTCTGTGATGTTGAACGAGGACACTTGTTGAGAGGAAACCTGGTCCTTCTTTATTCCTTTTTTTTATTTAATTCTCCATTTTATTTTGAAAAATAATTTGAAACCAATAAATGGCAAAGGAGAGAAAAGGAGAAGGGCATGACCATGCCCTTGACAACCCAATCTGATTGATGGATAGTCGGCGAGGTACATTAAGCTCATGATGAGAATACCCATATGTTTGTCAAATCCTCAGACAAGTCTCCCATTTAACAACAAGAGGTCTCATGATCTTTTAAAATGCTAAGAACACGGGAAGTGGGCTACGTGGCCCGACAAAGGTTGCTCTTTTCATTTTCCATAACTAATTTTATTTAATTCTCTTTGATTAATATGTCTTCATCTTTTATGAGAAGCATTGTTCCCTGGAAAAAGTAGCCTATTTTATCACAATCTTATCATCAATATTCATTTGCATAATATCATGATATGATTGACATGCAATTTCTATGGAATAGGCATAACACATGCATAATTTGTAACCGTCAACTTTTTTGGGTATCCCAAAAGTCTCTTCTTTGTAGGTATAAATGGGATGAGGGACATGGATTAGATGCACTGACATCTTCTTCATGATGACCTTATGACTTTGCATCCTTGCCCATCCACTCGCTACACCACCGACGGCATCTTTGAACAACAACCTCAATGACAGACTTTATCATTCAAGTCATAGCCCTTCTACGATCATCAAGATACCATCCCACTAGAATCTCTAATTATATTACTCCTATGACACTTATGTCCATTGGGAAGATTTCTTCACACACCTGATGCACTGATGTGGCCTTCCACTGTCTGATCCAGATCTATTGATCAACTGACTTTATGATCAACAAGACGTCACCTTGGAGATAAGGTGATTGCTAGATGTAGTCTTCACAGAATGGGGTGTGCGACCACGGCCACTCTCACCCCCACCGAATGAAGATCATGAAAATTGCTCGCCACAATAGTGCCTGAATGTGGGCATCCCCACTGGAGGAGGGACCCATTTTGAGGATCTCTATTGTGTTCTCTTAGATGTCTACTCCCTCCATCTCCAACCCCACTGTCCTCCATATCAAATCCCCTCCATCTCTAACTTCTATCGGCCCAAGGACGGGCATAATTTTGAATTTAGCATTGGAGGGTGGGTGGTATGTTTTTCTTCACCACCTCAACTCTAATCTTTCCTTCTCTCATCCTCAAACCAAATTTCACCATCTTTTGTTTTGTATATGTCTTGTTTTCCATTTTCTTTTTATCTTTTTTTGCATGTGTTGTGGCCTTTATCTTGCTGACCATTTTGATGTACACAAAAATTGGAAATATATTAATGAACTATTCCCTTTTTCTTGAGCTAACACATGCAAAAAGAAATTTTAAGGAACAAACATGTCTTGAACAGATCTGAGCCCTGATGACAACAATTAAGCATTCTTTCCCCTCAGAAATGATGATAAGTGGAATGAGTCAAAAAAGTAAACCCACACATGCCTTTTATATGTCTTGCAATAAAATTTGTAAACACTTCTCTAACCTACATTAACTAAACTAACTGATATAATATGATGGGTTGATTCCAATGCAATAATAAAATGAATAAGAACATGTCAGCCTCTTGTTTCCACTCATCTTCCATCATTTCTTTACCCTCACCATCTAGAAAAAAAGGATTCTTTTTCCCACCATATGCCAAACCTTAAGTTTGGGGTGGCATCCCTTCCATAAATATGCCTCCTTTTTTATTTTTGCCTATTGACATGGTATAAATAAAAGATGCCAAAGAGCCCAAAAGAAAACATGCAGTCAATGTAATCGCAACCAAATACAAGTCTTGAGTCAAATTGAGGAGAGACAGATAAAATCACAGAATCCCAAATAAGGTCTTGAGTCGAATAGAGGAGATACCAAGTAAATGGGTTTTTTCCATGTCTTTATCCCCTGTCATTTATATTTTCTTGCCTAGGGGACTTGTCAAACTTTCCCCAAATAGCCAAACAACGATGACTTCACTACTACATAAAAGCCTTTTAGCGTCGGTTATTTAAGCTCTTTAGTGTCGGTTTCAAAGCGACACCCAAGTGGGCACCGCTAAAGGGGGACACCTTCGACGTCGGATCCTAACCGACACCAAAAAGTTTTTCGCCACTGAAAATGTGCCAGCAAAGGGACTATATGCGTCGGTTGTTTAGTAAAAACCGACGCCCAAACTCTTTCCGCCACCGTAATCGCACCAACAAAGGGACTATAGGCGTCAGTTGTTTACTAAACAACCGACGCCAAAACTCTTCCCACCACCAAAAACACGCCAGGAAAGGGATTATAGGTGTCGGTTTTCTAAAAGAAACCGACGCCACATCATCTAAATCGACGTCAGTTTTGTGATAATAAGCGACGCCATATCCCCTGCCTGCCACCACGACCGTGCTTCCCAGCACGGCCGTGGTACCTGATCACATAGACGTCGGTTTTAGGTCAAAAACCACCGCCATATGTCTTAGGTGTCGGTTTTGTTCAAATAACCGACACCTATGTTATGTTTTTTTTATGTCAGTCTGCAGACCTGCTGTGGCTGGTCACAGGATGAGAAACCTGCAGGTTAGTTATGAACTACAGGTTTTACGACATCCATTGATATCAGCCAACAACAGGCCACAAACCTTCAAAATTAACATGATGGACAATATTATATATATGTGATTCACACTCATGTATAAGAACATTTAATTCATATTATTTTTTCATCACACACATGTAGAAACCAGTAGAAACCTACAGTTACACTTATTTCATCTCTTTTCACATTCAGACACATATATAAACATTCATGTATTGATGATTTTCACACACATATGACAATTCATAAAAATTCATTCACATTCACACAAAATTAATTATGAGAACAAAGTTATTCTTTATTCGTCATTGTCATCATTGTCATCAAAATTATATTTAAAAATTCTCACTCTTTACAGGGCTTTTGCCCAATCTTCTCTTACAACATCTAATTCATCTCTCGTATAGGGAGCATGTACATCGAAACACTTTGCACCTGTGTTGAAGTCCTTAGTTTTAAAGACCTACAAAGAGAATGACGTATATACATAATTATAATAATATATAATAAGATTCATATATTTCATATTATCTAACGAGACTATGTATAATACCTTTTGTATGTTATCGATTTCCAATACAACATGTTTGATGATTAGGTCCATAAATCGCATCACATAGTAGGCACATGCCCAACTGTTGTCTTGTGTAGCACACTATAAATTGAAACATACAAAATATTAAAAAATAAAAATAAGCACAGTTCACATAAATAATATATACATTGGAGTCAGGAAATTACTTTCACATTCTCCCAAATGAGTGTCAGATTTTTTTTCCTGGGGACCTTTCCTCCAGCTTTTTTGTACTCTTGTAAAGCCCTATATATGTTAATGTAACACATTAAATTGCATAATTAAATAGTAATGCAGTAACAGATGTTAATAGATATAAAAACATAAAATATTTCTCACCAGAATAATGGCCTTTTAATTGCATGTCCATATAATACATCCAACTCACTCCCCGTAGGATCTAGATAATAGATGGTGAATGTCTTAGGGACAATAACTAATAACTCCCAATGCTTAGCACTACAGGTAAGAAAGTAGAAAATTAATAACTCAATATCCGCAATAAAAATATAATTTGCTTAAGTCCAAATTACAAGCAAAGCAAACTTACTTGACATTGAATGGAGCTATTATCACCGTCTTATTATTTTTACCAAAATATTCAAAAGTATCACATCAGTATGAAGTAACTGAAGAAGGGTCTGTATCTGCACGACTAATCAAAGATGGAACCAAAAATCCCACATGGGAAAACCCAAAATCTGTACATGTCTTGTGTAAGTGGTTGTAAAACATGTAGTACGTATGCATTAATATATAAGAAATCAGATTGCCGTATATAATACAAGGTATATGGATGTATAAACCAGATTTCCGTATGCATTAATCTCACCATATCCACAACTCTATCATAGATGTGTTCAACCATTCATAACTAAACAACTCCAAAATATCTTGTATAAATATGTTGTTTCCGAATGTTTGACCTGCATTAATACGTATCCAGAACTTCTATTACATATGCATTAATATGTATGCTAAACTTGTATAAATAGATTGTTATCGTATGATTTACCTGCAGCATTCTCCGTAATAGTAACATTTATAGGGCAATTTGGATTATGTTCACCGATCCATACTGCCACACTCCTACAATTAGGACCTATCGAGGCGTGTAGGTCCCCTGGAAGCCAACTTGGTAGTCGAGGAGGTGGAGGCCGAGATGTAGCGGGTCTCGTCTTTTTGACCTGTATATATAATTTCATATCAATTGACTCATATATATACACACTAACAAATTAAAGTAATGAAAATTTATCATACAATATCAGTATAGAGGACATCCGCTTCGGGCCACAGTATCACTCTGCCTACTGCCTCACCAAGTGTTTCAGCATCTGGGTGTGCATGAGGCAGTGCAAGATTCGTCCAGCCAGGGAGTACATGTATCAGGCTCACACGTACCATGCCATCTGGTACTGGACTCCCATGAAACATGCACCCTTTAAGGGGTGGGTAAGCCGATGCCTCTGCAACGATATATCCTTCACTTTTTAGTCGGCATGGCTTCAACCCCTACAAATTTACGTAAAGAATGTTCTATGCATATATACACAAACATATCATCTTGAACAGACTAGCTATTATATATGCCATAAAAATACTTACAGAGGACGTGCTAGGTTGTGGGTCTATAGGATTACTCCCAACCTCTGCAGTACGAGCAGTAGGAGAAGAGAGGTCTGCCACAGGTACTGTCTGAGTGGCAGTCTGAGATGCCTGCCACTTGTTCATTGCTTCCTGGAGTCTTTTATCAACTACTTCCTTGACTCTCCTATCAATTAAGGAATCTACCTATACATGGATAAAAGAAATGATAGTTTCTGATTATTGAATTCCCTTTCGCAATAACGTTCTAAAATAAGAATAAGTTACCTCAGCTTGTGAAAGTCCCACTTTTGGGACAGGTTTGCACTGGGATGGCCCAAAGAACGCTTTGATGCCCACACCAGCGCCTGCACCCCTTACACATCCAAGATGCTCTGGGTTACCCAGAGCAACTGTTAGTTCATCCCTTGTGCCCTAAGGGGTGAACTTGCCTTCCTTCCTCTGCTCATGCAGCTCCCGCTAATCACCATCAACAAAAATTCGTAAGTAAACATAACAATAATAAATATCGATAGATTGCTCTAAGAGTTGATTTTTACCATTTTTGCAGCCACCTCAGCGGTTGCGGGCTTCAGTATATCTCCCTTCTTATTTTGCCTCCCAGCTATCCACATAGCATGGAGAGGCAGAGGTGCGGGAGCAGCAGTAGAGGACTCTGTAGTCTCTTGAGTAGCAGTAGGCTGAGTAGACTCAGCCTGTAGTCTTTGGTGAACGCCTGCATATCCTCTTGGACCCATTGTGTGGTCGTGCACATTTAGTGCACGCCTTGCTCGTTGAGCATCGCTGATAGCCTAGTTAGTTAGCACATTGATTTGGTTAGTAACACTAAAGGTTAATCTTGAATAGGTGAATACCTAAAAATGTATATTAATTAAATTGGGAGTGGCACTTCATACCTTGAATTCATATGTTTTTCTTTGGGTAACAAACTCCTCCCAGTCTTTGGTGTCCAAGTAGTTCCATTGCTGTGTGGCTTCCTTCTTCCTATATTTATTTTTCAAAGAGAATACAAACAAAAATTATTAGTGTAGAGTTAGTGAAATACTGATCAATGTCTAGAATTGGAATCAATCAAGAACCTATTCTCAGCATCGCGTATGTAATCTCGGGTGAGATTGGTCCTATAGTTCCTTAGGACCCTCCCACAATGTTGCATCACACATTTACGATGCAGCTTTTCATCTAGATCAAATATGCTCTGCAAATTTAATAGAATTGCTATTAACTAGTATCCTAAAAATTAGTAATCTACACAAATAGAATTACAAATAATAATAACTCACACATAGTTCCTTCCATATGTGGTCTTTCTTCCCCTTAGGAACTTTATTCCATGATTCTAGGATAGGACTGCAATGGTTGTGAGTAAGAACCCCAAGATATGAAACAAATGAGTTGCGGTTCACTCCATATGGATTTCCTGCCTTATTGAAATCCACAGCCAATTTGGGTCCATTGCCCCTTTGATGTATTAACTTGTTCATCATTGTGATGCCCCTCACTTTATCAATTTTCTTTTGCTGCTCATCAAGTGCTGTAATTTCTTCAGGGGTACATCACCAACCTAAAATTTGATAAAAAAACACACTTACATAATATAATTATAAATGAACATATAGATAGAAACCTCAGGGATATATTCTTAAAACTTACATTGTCAGGCGGTGCAAGCACATCCTCACCCTCACGGTGATCATCAGCACGGTCATCATGGGAATGCTCAGCCATCTGAAAGTTCACATTCAAATTATAAATTTCACATTGTAAAGTAACATTAATTGTAAAGTTCACATTGTAAAGTAATTCACATTGTAAAGTTCACATTCACATTGTAAAGTTCACATTCACATTGTAAAGTAATTTGCATTGTAAAGTCCACATTCACATTGTAAAGTTCACATTCAGAAAAATAAAACATAGTAAAAATATAAACATCCATGCCTCTAATATTGTGATCTTTTATCAATTAACAATCCTTCATTATGATCCCCGCGAACATACAAGTCATTGTGATCACCAGCTTCAATGTTTAGTGGTGTTGGCAAACCAACTGAGAATGGACTGGAGTCATCATACTTATCATAGTACTCTTCTTCATCTATAGGATCTTCAATGAACTGTCTTTTACCATGAAGAACAACCGACCATTTATCATGTGCAGGATCATCGATATAAAATACTTGTTTCGCCTGTGATGCCAACATGAATCGTTCACCCTTCTCGCCAATCTTTTCAAAGTTCACTAACATGAAACCCAATTCATCCACTATAACTCCTTTGTTGTTGTCAACCTAATTAAATTTAAAGAGCGGAATTCTGAAATCTACATAGTCAAACTCCCATATGTCTTCAATGACACCGTAATATGACATTTTAGCTTCACATGGACTTTTATCCTTTACACTTGCAAAAAACAATGAAGACGCATGAAGGGTGACCCCGCTGTTTTGGACGACACTCTTAACATCTTGACGCTTTGTGTAATATGAGAAACCATTTATGTCAAACCCTTCATAAGACATAACATTCAATTTTGGTTTAAAGGCGAGGCATTTGATGGTTTCAGTAAGATTATCTGGTATTTGAGATAGTTGATGTAAGACTTTATCTTCAAACCACTTAATAAATGTCTTGTTATGCTCTCTAGCAAGCCACATTGTATTGGCTCGAGGATATTGTCTCTTGATGAAATTGGTATGTTCCTCGATATAAACACTCACTTCATCCATGTTTTGTAAAATATACAAGTGACCTTGCTCCAACTGCTCACAGCTGTTTACTTTCACCCGTGATCCCAAAACTCCTTTGCCAAAATGCTCCTCAATATTCTTGTCATTCACGGGAGCGTCATTACCACTCAGAAAGTCATTGCAAAAATCCATAACCTCTCTCGCCACATAACCCTCAATAATACTCCCTTCAGGCCGATAACAGTTTCGAACATCACCTTTAAAAATGCTCATGTATCGTTTAAAGGGATACATCCAATGCAAGAAAACTGGTCCCAACATTTTCACTTCCCTAGTCAAGTGGACAACAAGATGTACCATGATATCAAAGAATGACGGAGGAAAATACATCTCAATCTGACATAGAGTAACAACCACTTCTCTTTGCAAATTATCGAGAGTATCAGGGTCAATAACTTTGCTGCACAGACTATTGAAAAAGAAATAAAGTTTGGTGATTACAAACCTTACATGCTTCAGCAATATAGATCTAATTGCCACAGGCAATATTTGTTTCATTAGAGTGTGACAATCATGAGATTTAAGACCTATCAACTTCAGATCTTTCATTGATACCAATGTACGGATGTTGGATGAGTAACCATGTGGCACCTTAACATTTACCAAGCATTCACAAAATGCTTTCTTCTCATTTCTAGACAACGTGTAACAAGCGGGAGGTAAGTATGTTCTCCAATCGCTACTAACTACTTTTGTTAATTATGTCCTTATTCCCATTTCACATAGGTCCATTCTGGATTTTATCCCATCTTTAGTCTTACCTGGTATATTCAACAGAGTACCGATGTCGCTATCACATACATTTTTCTCAACGTGCATGACATCGATACAATGCCTGACTATCAAAGAACTCCAATAAGGATGATCCCAAAATATCGACTTCTTCTTGAATAAAGACTTGTCCCTCCTTGTGGCCATCGTACATTGTGATCTCTTACCAAATTCATTGGCGATGTCTTTCACTCTTTCATAAACATCCTCCCCTGATATAGGTTTAGGTGCACTACATTCCTCATTCCGTCCATTGAATGCTTTGCGCAACCTATGATACAGATGAAATTTTGGAAGAAACCTTCGATGAGCAAGATATACAATCTTTCCGCCATGTTTTAGTCATATTGAATCAGTGTTCTCTTCACATATAGGACACACTTTAGATCCTTTGACACTATATCCAGACAAATTCCCATATGCTGGAAAGTCATTCACAGTGCAAAACAACATAGCGTGCAAACAAAATGTCTCTCTTCGTGAAGCATCATAGGTCATCACACCTTCACCCCAGAGATTCTTCAAGTCATCAATCATAGGTTCAAGATAAACGTCGATATCATTTCCAAGTTGTTTAGGGCTCGATATCAAAGATGACATCATAACATACTTATTTTTCATACACAACCAGGGAGGAAGATTGTATATAACAAGCATAACTGGACAAGTGCTATGTTGGTTGCTCAATGTCCCGTACAGATTCATCCCATCTATACAAAGCCCAAGTCTTAGATTCATGTCCTCTTCACCGAATTCAAGGTACAGTAAATCAATCTTCTTCCACTGTGGGGAATCAGACGCATGTCGTAGGATCCCATCATTATTTTTCTTAACATCTGCATGCCACCTCAAATTCTTTGCATCTATAGGATTGGCAAACAAGAATTGAAACCATGGTATTATAGGTAGATACCACATCACCTTGGCGGGAGAACCAGTTTTGGACCACCCCGAAGTCGTCAATTTATACCTTGACGCACCACATTTCGGACAATCTTTCAAATACACATAGTCCTTTTGAAATAATACACAATCATTCTTGCATGTGTGTATCTTCTTGGCCTCCATTCCCATTGGGCACAACAAATTCTTTAACCGGTATGTTGAGATCGGCAGCTCGTTTCCTTTAGGAAGAATTTCTTTCAACAAAGACAACAATGACGTGAAGCTTTTGTCGCTCCATCGATTGTTAGCTTTCAGTTTATACAATCTCAACACAGCACTAAGCTTCATAAACTTACAACTTGTGTATAATGGTATCTCAGCATCATGCACAATGTTTCTAAACATGGGAGGTGGATCAATTTTAGTGTGCTCTACCCCACAACTATCCAACATCGCATCAACGATGTCTACTGGAACTGATTCATTCTCATCTACATCATCGAAGGCAATTTCTTCTTCCACACAAGCACTGCTATCGACATCCACTGGTTTTGGGTTTGAAATATCTCCATGCCAGTGCCATTCTGTATAGCCTTGTACAATCCCGTTGCACTTGACATGACTTCTAATTTCGTCACCAGTACTGACTTTCAAGTTGTTACCGCAATGCCTACATGGACAGTAGAACCTATCTCCAGGTTGTTTCCTATGTTCCTCGGAAAATCTAGTAAACTGATCAAGACCAGAAATAAACTCTGGGGTGCAGCGACTGCGAATGGACATCCATGATCTATCCATTCTATGATCAAAGAGAAAATAAGTATATATTACAACAAGATTAGGGTCTAGGGTAAACATATTAGAGTTTATGGTTAAAACTTTATGGTTTTATACATGTGATGTCATTCTTATATATAATAAATGTGTACCACCTATTCCATTCTTGAACACCTAATCTCACTAGTATGTGTATAATGTGTATTGGGTTTTCAAGAAAATTTCGGCAACATTTCCCCATTGTTCTCCAAGTACATATGTACTTAGAGAACAAACGAGGAAATGCTACCAAAATTTTCTCGAAAACCCAATACACATTATACACTTATATCCTAAGTGAGATTAGGTGTTCAAGAATAGTCCCAAACCGAGGACTATCCAAGATTTACTCCTAATGAGTAAATCTTGAACGGGTTTTAGGCCAATAAATACATGTGTTGTCATTCTTATATATAATAAATGTGTACCACCTATCCCATTCTTGAACACCTAATCTCACTAGTAAGTGTATAATGTGTATTGTGTTTTCAAGAAAATTTCAGTATCATTTCCCCGCTGTTCTCCAAGTACATATGTACTTAGAGAACAAACGGGGAAATGCTACCGAAATTTGCTCGAAAATCCAATACACATTATACACTTACATCCTAAGTGAGATTAGGTGTTCAAGAACAGTCTCAAACCGGGGACTATCCAAGATTTACTCCTAATGAGTAAATCTTGGACGAGTTTCTAGGCCAACAAAATCATATCATTAAGAGCATGGTTTCATGTTAGGTCATCATAGGTCATAATAATCCACTAGAATGAGCAAAAAAGGTCTCATGGTGTTAAAATAGCATAAAAGTATTAGATCTTGATTCTAGACTATACAAGACATAATAGTGACTACTGATTTTGTGGGGTGATATCATTTCATGGGATTTATAGATTCAAACTTAACAAGTGTACAAGTTGCATCATTTTAATACTCTAAAGGTGACTAGTGGGTCATAGCACATAAAAGATACATTACAAGGAAAGTAAGCAAGCTAGCTCAATTAACACTCATCTCAAGGGAACATTAGTTACTGAGGTACCATGAAAGAGTGATTTTAATCACTAAGATCATACAAGTAGCAATGTTGATTAAGTCTATGTGATTTAAGATCAAACAGTGTAATAAAATAGGGTTTTTGGGGGATGTTTACCTCTGTTTGAGCCCAGCCGGGCGTAAGCAGGGAGAGAGGGCGAGATGGAGGGTAGGCAAGCAGGCAGGCAGTGGTCAACAACTAGGGGAGCAGGGAGCCGGTAGGCAGTCGAGCCGGCAGCCGGCGAGCAGGAAACAGGCAGGTAGCCGACGAGCGAGCAAGGAGGAGGGAGAAGGGCGGCGGTGAGCAGTGAGCCGGTGAGCATAGAGGGAATAGCGACAGCGGCGGCGAGCAAGGAGAACGGCGGCGGTGGCGACGAGCAAGGAGAACGACGGCGGTGGGCGGCGGCGCGCAAGGAGGGAGTTTGCTTGCTCACCGGAATCGCCAGACCCTAAAATCGGCTTCTATTGCAATGAAATAGAGAAAGGGGTAGAGTCGGGCTCGCGTGCACGGGTGCTATTAAGTTAACATTAGGTGTCGGTTATTAAATAAAACCGACACATAAAACTAAAGGTGTCGGTTCTACACAAAAACCGACACCTGTTCTCAATGATAGTCGTCGATTTTAACTACAAAAAAATCGACGTCTATCTACATATGCCGATTAAAAATTTTGTTCTCGATTAATGACCATAGTCATCGATTTTTTTAAAAATCCGACGCTCAAAGGGTGTGAAAAATTTCCCGCGAACAGCGCGGGAAAACCCATAAGCGTCGGTCATTGTTGTAAAACCAACAATCAAAATGTGCCCAATTTCTATTTCGTGAATAACCTTTAGTGGTCGTTTTATTAGTTAATGACCGACGCCATATGTTAAATTTTGGAGGTAATTTTTTTTGCTGGAACTTTTGGATTTGGCGGTTAATTTTAGGCATTGGTTTTTTATTAAGGAACCGACACCGAATAAAAGCGATACCCGTGTCTGGTCGCCCTTCACAGATTGATGTTGGTTTATTTTATAAACCGACGCTTTATTTTTTAGGTGTCTGTGTATTTATGCAACCGACACCTTTAAAAGTGATGTTATAAGCCATTTCTGTAGTAGTGCTTGTGCTCCCTTCTATTTGCGCGTCACAAAAACTGAAGTCCAGCGAATGGAGAAACAAGCCCCAATCGGTGGATATCCAAGGGTGGATGCATGACCCCAAAGGACTAGGGTCACTTGATTGTGTTTGGTAGAGGGTACCATAAAATATGCTGAATTGGGAGAGGAAAGCTTGGATAATAGTATCAATTATGGACCTCATTTTTATTTTTCTTTACTCGAGAGGAGCAAAGGAATAAGTCTTGGGTATTTTGATGAGTATATTTATACCCATATTTGCATACTAGCTTAGTAACATTTTAGGGTTTGTTTTGTTTTTATTTCTTAGTTTTAGCTTTATATTTACTTAAATGCAATTATCTCCTCTTTTCTAAACTTTAATGCTCTTTATATATTATTTATGCAGAACTAGCCAAAAATACACAAGAATTCCCGAATGAATGATCAAGCCCTCAGGATGCTATGCCTCAAGGGAAGGAAGGCATCGAAAGCTTTTTGTTGTTCTACTTGCAACCACCTATTCAATCGATCGACTTTGCATTGTTCTACTTACAACCACCTAGTCAATCGATCGACTTTCCATTGTTCTTCTAACAACCACCTAGTCAAGCAATCAGCTTTACCACTATCATGGCTAGAGCCACTCTGTCTACCAGAGCCTTGTAGATTCTTTAGTTATAATTTGTTCTCCTAGCATTCAACCTAATCTAATTTAATCCACAATGGTCTGTTTGCCAGAGAATTGGACGTGAGGTCCAAATTGAGTAACCTACATGAGTCTCTTGTTGGTCTAAGTAAGGGCCATGCGGTTATCTTCCTTCAACCACAAGCTATTAGGCATTAGGATTTTGACAGTGAGGAATGCATCTAATAAAGGGATCCATTATTGTCCATTATAAAGGGTCTATGACTAGTAATTAGAAGCCAAATTCTGCAGTGAAAACCCTAGAAAGAAGCAAGGAGGTGGTGGTTGTTGTGGAGAGAATAGTCTTCTTACATAAGGTGTCTTGACCCCCTCCATTATTCTTTCTATCTTTACTCTATTGTCTCTCACCATCATGGAGTAGACATTTGTTCTTGGGAATGGGACTATCACCAACAACCTGTATCTAGCATGTATCTAAACTCGATAATATTATTGCTTAATAAAGTATCATTCTACTTATTTCCTTGCCTTGCAAATTGACGACTTGTTTTGCATGTATGTTATAATTATGGATATCCATGTTGTCATGATTAGAACTCCATAATGATCTTATTATCCCCCTAAGGTGTCAGCAAGGGATGGTGAGTTGATTAGGTTATGATTAACTAATGTTTCGAGGACAGTTAACCATAAGTGAGGGAGTCGAGTTGGAATAAACTGGGAACTCGGTGTCGAGTTTGGTTGGTTCCATGGCAGTTTAGTCCAAGTAATGATCTGTATCCCATGAGAGTGCAGTAGCTAAGCCTCTATTTAGTCACTGCTATTGAAGAGTTAGATCCTATTAGGATACTTACACATGCTTTGGTAGTAAAAACCCATGTATTGGTCCTTTTTTTATTGTTCATGTAATTCTTTAATCTCTGTTGCTACTACAACAAATTCGTTTAATCAATTAACAACTTCTCAGTTGTAAATATTTCTCTTAATACTTTTGAATATTTATAACTTCTTAAAAAGGTTTTCCGTTGGGTTTAATCCTAAAGATTACTGCAATAAGGTTTCCACTCGTGTGGAGTGGGGAATCAGTGCACTCCTTTAAGTTAAACCTAGGAGTTATTCTTTTAGGTTTTTTCTTAGTGCGACATTTGGAGATCCAACATATTGCCTCCAAATTTCTTTCACTCCACCCCTCGCCTTAAATTTCTTCATCAACAACCACCAAAAGTGACTACAGGAGATGGATCCTTTTGATGATTTTTCCTCTACTTCCTCCTACTTGTTGAATGCCATAGGAGGGTCAGACACCTTGTTTTTATGGGATGAAGAAGAATCACAAGCTATGAAGGTTATAAGAGGAGAAAAGAAGTAAACTATTAAAGATAATATAATCATGATTTTTATGAATATTATCATAGAATATATTGTCCCGTTGAGACATGATACTATAAAAAATACATGCAACCTTCACTTACTAATTTTAACTTTTGGTGATGTGATAATTAATAATGAAGACCATATGATGAGTCCATTCATGTGAATGGTAATATACACTCATAGCTCAGAAGTGTTCCCATATTTGTATCAAGTAATGACAAATTGAAGAAAATATCAAGAGTTGATTCATTGTCATTGAACCTTATTTCACATTGATGTGACTCAACTCTACGTTAAATGTTTTAATGTATACTGTAAAGTAGTTTTTTGTGTGTAGTTAGCTATAGGTGTATGTGAATCTTTATAGGAATTTAATTTTCTAGAATCTTTTACCAATTAGACTATCCAACCTAGTCAACAAAGAGATCATATTCCTTTGACACTTTGTCGTAAGAACCTCAAAGCCATGATATATAGTCGTGGTGACTAGAGTTTTTTTGTACATCACATAGAAACATATAAAATATACCTTGACATAAATTTATTATCAGTGAGAGTGCATCTAAGAAGGTTTTTCCTACCGAAACATAGGATATTAGCATATTTGAATACATATAAGTATTCTAACATAGATTTGAAAACTGAGGAATTTTTCATGTTCCAAAGTATTTGATAATCATACTCTAGTGATTCCATAATTTGAGCTTGGGAGAGTCCTTGGGTGGTTTATGAATTATATCCTTAAACAATGTAGTGAGCTTGTAGGAGATATTTTTATAATCTAGAGAGTTTAGATTTGTTTTTTTTCCTAAGGGTTATATTTTCTATGGTATTCGGTCGTGACATGCCTCGATCAATTGATCGTTTCTGTCCGCAATGAGTATAAATGATATTATTAATCATACAATGTAAGTTATGGATGATGCTCATAATACCCCATCCCTTAATGTTTTGAGGTGTGCATATTGTCTCCTATTTTATGTGATGACTATGTTTGATATTAGAAGTGTGTCTACATAGAAACTATTATCTAACAACAATTATTTTCAACTACCAAGGAAGATGAAGAAAAAAATAGAAAATAGGATTAGAGATTAGTCAATATTAAATTAGGAAGTGTGAGTCTTCCTTCTGTATTAATAAATTTGTTCTTCCAATTTGAAAGAGTTAAAGTGTTTAGAGTGGTAGTCGTTTCCCAAAGGAGTTCCTTAGTTTTAAAGGTAACAAAGGAATATCTAATTGTTTGGTAGGTATGGTGTCATCTTGGTATCACAGTATACCCTTGAAACATTGCATACAATTAGAAGAATCACGAATTACAATGATATAATATTTATGAATGTTGATATGTAACCCAAAAATATGTGAGAAAGTACCTAAATGTGATGATTTCAATGATATTTTACTCTATAGGTTCAAATAATGATCTCATCATTAATAATATAGATGGTATTTTCTTCCTTAAATCTACTCAAGAAGTCAACTACAAGTTCTAGTTTGAATATGCAAGGAAAAATTAAACTAGCCATATTAACAAGGATTGGTGATACAAGATCACCGTAAGAGAATCCATTTGAACTAAAAGTGACCACATATTGAGTCGTTGATGCTGGTCGAGAAATTTGTTAAACTAATACAACTATATCCAAAGGTTTGGGATCTTTTTCATACAATTAGATAGAAATTTTCAATTGATATTGTCAAAAGATTTTTCCAAAATCTACTTTGACAGAGAAAAGAGAGCGTCCCTAGGTAATGGCAGGAGTGTGTGGTTTCATTGATGAAAATGTATCCATCTTGGATACATATGATGGAAATGAAGACAGATTGTTCAAGCACAACCATATTGAGAATGTGTAGTTTGAGCATGTTGCTAAGTGCTTTGAAGATAATTGTATATGACACATTGATGAGACATATAGGTTGAACACATATAATGTGGAAATAAAGTCTATTTTCTTTGAGGAAAACATGAGCTTGATCACGAAGTTTATTTGGGTAGAAATGTAATTCTTGTAGTGGATTTAAATGAACAAATAGTTATTGATATTACCTCAATTATCAATATAAATAAATAAAATTAAGCCTTTAGATCATGGGAATTTATAAATAATGAAATGTGTGATATCATTATAGATCTCATCTTTCTGAAAAAGTCTTAGTGAACTGATTAGGGTATGTGACATTCAGAGGGGGAAAAAGTACTCCAATATTAGATGAAAGAGTTTTAGTATGTATTATGGTAATAAAAGTAGTCTATAAATTTTTAGTAATGTGATTGATACTGATACATTTATTAGAAGTCATAACATTATCAATGATGAGGGAGTGAATGGCAAAATTGTGTGTTTTACTGATACAATATTTGTGTAAGAATTTAGTGTTTAGGCATCCTTCTTTGATCCAATCTACTTGTTTATCTTTATTCCATTTCACCTCTTGGTTGCAGACGAAGAGGTTGTAATTAACCAAGATTATATCTAGCCATATTTAAAGACAAGGTTGCTCTCACTTGGTAGAATATATCATTCAATAAATTTTCTCATTGTATGGATATTCCAAAGTATTATTTGTTTTAATATGTAAGGTGAGCTTGTAGAGGTTTTGTATTAATATGAATGGTAATATTGAGATTGGAAGGGTTTTTTTCGATATGTCAATGATTATCAACAATGTTGACAATAGAACTATTGAAGTGATAAAAACATTCAACATGGACATCTTTTGGTCTCTAGGTACAATGCCAGTGTTGAGGATGATACGAATATGGTTGGAAATGATGTGACATTCCTCAATGGAGTTGATGAGGAAAATAAGATTATCCCATGATTGTGAGTGTAGGAATATATCAGTGTAGGACAAAAAAGAGCCTTTCCATAATGTAACAAATATATTCATTGTTTCTTAATCAATAAGATTTTATCAAGAATGAACTTTTAAAAACCTATATTTTGATGGATGTGGTTAGAGGTGGAGGAAATTTAATTTCTTTATATTTTTATCTTGTCAAATCAAACACTCCTCTAGGTACCCAAGGAACATTATCATATGTAGAGGTTAAATAGTGGAGTATATCAAGAAACTATGTATTGTGGTCAACCAATTCATCAAAAGCACAAGAAAAAGAATCTAGCATCTCCAAGAATATGAAATTAGATCATATTTGAAAATTCTTGTTGTTAAGTGTGAAGGTGTACAAAGTGGTTCTAGCCAATAAACATGCACAGATTTATTTTGAGGATAGTGTTTTACTCCAAATAGTTTGGGATTTACATTGATAGTGTGAAATTGAAAATCATAGAGGATGGTCTTGGATTCTTGTATAGTAATGAGATGTACTTTATGTGATTGAAAAAAGTGTTTAATGAACCTTCTTCTATTCATATAAGTCTCCCAACAAACATCCCAATTTGTAATAATCACAAATAACAAATGACATATAATACAAATAACTAAATCAAAATGTTCGAGAGCTATAAGCACATGTCTCTAATATAGGGCTTGTCAAGGCCTACATGCCAAATACTATTCTATGTTAAATCTTCTTCAAGTTCAAATAAACCAACATTTGCATAAGAAGTGTTATCAAAAGTAATGAATGTTTGTTGAGTAAAAAAATTCTACACTTACATACCAACAAATATTATTTGTGATGGTCTTTTAATTAGTATCAATATCCTAAGCAATTTCATGGTTATGATGAGAAAGATATCAGTACACAAAATAAAATTTCTAGTTTGTAAAATTGTTTCATGTGCTCATGGACATGTGTGATCATCAAAGGATTGCTAGTTGGATACACCTTCTTGAGATTGAACATTAATATTGATTTTTAATTTGTGGTTGTTGTGTGATTTCCAATAACTACTAGAACTCAAGATATAGTTTTTTAGCATCATATTCATGGTATTTTAACTGAGGTTTTCAAGTGCTACTTATATGTACATCCTTTATATAGCTACAAAATTTTAAGTTTTTATTTATTGTTGGGAGAAATGATTTTAGGTTTATAGTTTGAGTTTTTTTCTTTAGTGATATCATGGTTTGTTATGAGGATGTTGTTTTGACATTGTGGTTTCCTTGATTGGTATAGGTATTGTATTTTAAATTAGTTTTTTTGTTGTTGTTTTTTGTTAGTTGTTAGGATCCTTACATGTCCCTTGAAGGGCTACAACTGACTTTCAAGGTTCATTGTTGACAGATGCAAGGGGACATTTATGATTTTTCAAATGGTTCGGACCATGTGGTTGGATGTTCAGTAAGGTTGGTAAAGAAAGACATTGATTCATATAACTTCTCTTCATTAATATTAAAGGGTTGGAAGTATTATATATATCTATCTTTCATTTTATAAGGAATTAGAGTAAGAAAAGTGATAAAAATGAGAGAAAACCCTTTTGGGAAGTGTAGGATTGTAGGGTATCAAGGTGAATGTAATATATTTCTTCCCCTATGGATGTAGAAATACTTTTTAGGGTCTTCACATACCAAATATTTCTAAGGAGGGTATATTGTAATTGTAACCCAACGGTGACCTCCTTCAGTAGCCTTTGTTATACAATTGTCATACACCCACAATGAAATAATATCTTAGACGTATACTTTTCCCAAGGTGATGGTTAGGGATGACCATTTAGTTGTTGTTTAGATGTGTCTTTAGGCATAGTGTATACCAACAGTGACTTGGAAAAGAATAATGTGTTTTTATAGTTGTTCCAAGAAGAAGAAATCCTAGTGTATCATTATGTAGAGGATTTTGAAGGTAAAATTTGAGTTGTTGGACTGAAGGGATGTCAAGACATTGCAATTACCAAGTACTTTAACTAGTCTCATTTCATTCACTAGACGTTCTTGAGAAATTTGCTCTAAGAATAGATTTTGAGTGTAAGTGAAGATTATGTTTGTTAGAGGAAGAAGAGAAGTTATTTTCAGTATTTCCAAAAGGTTGATGCAATCGGTAGTTTGTATGTAGAGTTATTATATACAGAGACATTCTTGTAAGTATTCATTTGATATGGATAGGAATATATATGATTGGTTTTTGTTATATTCCATGAGGGCATTGTTGCAATGACATATGACTGGGTGGAAAGTGATGCATAATAAGGAAGTTGTTACAATGTCAAGCTATTTTACTTGATTAAATTGTACAAGTTTATTTTTATTAAATATAGTAAATGTTGTAGGAATATACTAATATTAAAATCTGGTAGAGTAAAAAAAAATATTTACCCAAGTAGATGCACTTTAATTGTTAGGTTTTAGGGGAGGCAGAGAAGGCAGCGGAAACAAAATTTTTTCTCCACCCAAACCCAGAATAAGGAAACGCGTCAACGTCTATACAATAGGAAAGGATGGTTTGTGGAATCATACCTTGTCCCGAGGCTTTCTCGGTGACAATACCTCGCGGCTTGCGTGGTCTTCACCTCCGGTCTTGGACGGTGTCTGTGCAGCTTCTGGTCGCACCGGGACTGACGACTCATGGTCTCACCGGGACTGTCGGGATTGACACCTGTCCTCCGATCGGCAGAAATCTCCCGCCTCTGAAGTAGTCCACACGGACCACCTGGAACTCCAATCTCCTTGTCCCACAAGGAATTGGAAGGAGTCGCACCCTCCTGTTGACGTACTAGTCGCCAACACACTCTCCTGCACCAATCGCTTTCTGCAGTTGTCTTTCCCTTATTGTGCCTCCCTTATCGGGTAGCACTAGCTCGGGCTCTCTCAGTTACCAAAACTAGAGAGAACGACAACTTTGCAGAGAAACTGGTTTGCACTGAGTTGTACTCTGAGAAGCCCCCAATACCCCTATATATATAGGAGGGTCATGGGACAGGGTTCTCCATCCCGGGCAATATGGGATTAAAGCAGGAGTAGAAGGGTTCAAGATTTTCCACAAGAAACAACCAACTCGGAACCTGAACCGATCGTTTCACAACTAAAACGGTCGGTTGGGGACCTAAGTCGGTCGGTTGACACTCAACCGATCGGTTGGGACACCTCAACCGGTCGGTTCACTTTCTGAACCGGTCGGTTCGTGGTCCTGGTCGGTTCCCGATTGACTTTCCTTCTTTTGTTTCTAATTGGTATCGAATACCAATCCTATTCCCAATCAAATTGGGCAATTGAAATGGAAGGAAAATGCTTACCAATCCTATTTTCCCAAGTTGCTCGGTTGCACCAGTTGAATCGATCATTTCAACACTTGAAGTAATCGATTCACCCTGATCTAGAGCCTATCGGCTCAACACTTGAGTCGACCGGTTCACCAAGCTTAGGCGACCGGTTCATCACATGAACCGATCGGTTGGGAGTACAGGTTGTGCAGAATCAGTCAATTGCGATTTCAATCAATCTGATACTCCAATCCATCTGTCCAACACCTTGAACACTATGATTTTGAGCTATGAATTAATTGAGTGTTTAATTGAACTACTAAACTCCTTTAGTAATCAATCGAAACATTGTTTGTTGACAAAACTCCTCTTCCAAGTTAAATCCTATGTGTGTGACCCTGCAGGTCCTTTTCACGTTGGCAGTGAAAGTCCATAACATTTATGACTTCACAAGCAATGAGCAGTTCCTAGTCACACATCAGTGCTACCCAAGTGAAATAGAAAGTTGGAGAACAACTTTCAATCCTACAATCCGTGAATGGTGTTACAGTGAATGTAAAATTCCTTTGTCACTGATATCCCGAATGAACTCGAGGCATGGAACAGTCATCCTGTCAACGTTCATTCACTTTCTTGATCTCAGAGTACATTGGAAGAGATATGTTATGACATCAATATCACATACTGACTCACACATGCGTGCACGCCTTTCGAAATCCTACTCATCAAGTGGCCATGAATATCAAACTCCCTCAGGAGGGAAAAATCCCATATCTATCACTCACCCCTCAAAAGCCCCATGTGTCAAAGCCACCCAATCATCACCTTTATAACAACCCATGTTTCAGGACTGCGTTTGATGATGTCAAAGTGTACCCAACAACATGTGTTGAGTGCAGTGATTTCATGTCAAAGAATCACATTCACCACCATCACTGTGAGTACTGACTGTGACTACCATGTCATGGTTCCATGTGTCAAACTCACGGTGGGTCTGTCCGGTACACTTGTTCTCTAACAAGTTCCTATCTGTTTGGTTTGGTATCTCTATGTCATGACTAATGAGATTTTGTCATCAACCAACACCACAATCTAGTCTTGTGTGTCACTGCTGTCTATCTACCTTCCACAATGACATCCAACTAGGGACATAACAAGAATGTACAAACTCTTAGCATCCGTATGATCTCAACATCCAGGTCCTTAACCTAAAAGCATACGTTATTGAGTACTGTCATTCTCTAGACATTCAATCTATTCTATCACTATCTCATATGACTGAACCATAAAGAATTGGAAGCTTGCCTTTGATGTTTATCAAATCAATCTTAATGTATCCCATCAATCATCTCATGATTGGATCTCAGGGCATACATACCAACAGACTCCCACTTGCACTGCGAGCCAATCACCCTTGAATCATATTCATAGTGATCTTCAAACATGTCCCACATGTTACTGTGCTCTAGTGCGATCATAGTGAGTAATAGCAACACCTTGCCAAAGTCAGTTTAAATTGCATGTCTCACATCTCTTCATTGTATGTCACACGTATGAGATGGTGTTGCCGTAATATGCGATCTAGTATTCCTTTGCTAACCTTTAGCCACATTGCATGATCAAGGATTCCATACTTGTCATCAATGACCGGAATATCTATAAGTTCATCTCATGAACTTCCAGATCCATGTAGTATCCACTGTTGTTCTCTAACACATGGATACTCAGCATTTCCTTTTAAATGGTTTTATTGGAACACTTCCAATTATCAACAAAATTTCACTTTTATATATCTTATATATATTTTGCGATTAATTTTCTGTCCTTTCGGAAGTTCACATCAATGTAACTCTTTACATCGAACTCTTCCTTTTTCCCATAGAACTAGTACTTCTCAAGTACTTATCAAGTTCTTATGGTTTCCAGTAACCCTTACTGGAAGTAGACAGACATCCACTCGTTATGTCCCACATACGAGTTATCAGGATGAGCACATCGTATTGTCATGTCCTACATATAAGATGATGAATGTATTTTATTCTTGCCATGCAAGATAATGGGATGATTTCATACATGATAGATCCATATCTATTCTTCGTGTTCCCATTCTTCATAAGAATTGGACACTTGGCCTTGGGATACTTACTCCATGTAACATGGTCAAGTTTTCTCCCACTGAATCTGTGCATACTGAACTCTTCAGTACAGATTGCCAATGTATGCTTTCTCTTTTCAGGTCAAGTGGTTTTCGAGAACTATCTCTATAGATCTCTATTCCTATCACATAGGAAACATCTCTATCTTCCTTAAAGATAATTTCCACTTTTGGGTTTCCATTCTAGAACATTTCCATTTCACATCAACATGTGGAATGTGAACACGCTCCCACTAAATCACAGATCCCTTCTTTATCTTTGACATATCAGTCAAACCCTTTGACTATATTATCAAAGTAAAGATCCAATTCTGAGTTGCTTGTACTCAATCAATCACATTGATTAGTCCATTGCAACTTATAGACTTCATTTGCATTAGTGGATTCATAAACCTTATAGGTTGTGTCATGTACACATCCTTGTCTTATTCCTTGTAGGAATGCGGTTTTAGTATCCATATGCCAATTGTCTTAGTCATTAAGTTGCAAGCACCATCCTTCTCAAAATGTTATCCATGTGTCTTAACACTTAAGACTTATTTGCACTTATGGATTTACATCCAATGGGTGCTACCATCAAGGTCATACCTTATGGTTCACATGGAAGTCATTTAGGATGTAATGGTCATAAACCATAACTCAAAATTCGGTTCCTCATCATCTAGATAGTTGACTCATCACATGACCAACTCATCACATAGATAATTGAGGTGTATTTGTCAAGGATATAAGAACTCACAACTCCTTGTGATTCTTAATGTCCTTTATTAGTGTGGGGTATTCTTTATTTAAGAAGAACTCAGTTATTTGATAATCATTCTCTAACTCCTTAGAGTATGACTCCTGCTTGATTTAGACATCACCATGCCTTAATCACGAGCTCACTATGATACACTATTGTAATCACTCATAAGGTTCTCAAACATTTGGTCTAAGTATTTTATTCATTGATCTCATCAAAAATTAACACTTTTCCAAATTCGTACTTCATCTATGATAATCTTGAACACTTCAAGATATTCATATTGGTATTTCTCTAAACACTGTTTGAAGTATTAGCATTTACTCCAATTGGTATGTAAACACATCACATGTATTATACCTAATTGGATAATCATTCTCCCACTAGCATTAATGAAGATTGATTAATCATGTACAAGAGATTCATGTCTCTTACCGGTTCTCTAACCAAAAGAGTCTAGATTTATCCATCACATGGAAACTAGAAATGAATTTCTTATGATTGATGCTAATTTGATTGTTTGAGTTATCTATAACTTTTAGGTATCATTTTATCTTATGCATATCAAATACCACAAGATAAACAAGGAATTTACACAAAGATCATATCTTTATAAACATCTCTTTATTGATTGCCATCATTGTCACACGATATGCAAAATAAAGTGTTTCTATCTATTGGCAAATATGAAATAGCAGTTCATAATTGTATTACATGCCTTTTAGGCTGAAAATAAACTAAAGTACTCCTATCTATGGTGGCAACACTTGCCCCATTTATTGAGTGCTTTACACTTTACATTTTGGTATCATATACCTCAAAAGTGTTACAAGTTTACTTTCATGACACCTTTAAGTAGAGACGTCGGTTACCTCCTTCTTCTTTTGTTCTTCTAGATAGAGAGGACAATTCCTTTTCCAATGTCATGGCTTTTGACAATGGTGTAAATTGCCTTTCTTGGTCACACATCCCTTGGCCTTGAGAGCTAAAGTCGTCTTGGGCTCCTGGCTAGCATCAGAACCTTTCTTAGCTTTGCCCTTGCCCTTGCGCTTGGACTTTCCTTTCTTGTTCGTGATCACCATCACAGACTTAGGCTTGTCCTTCTTCATCTGTGTCTCGGCTGTCCTCAACATGCCCAACAACTCTGACAGTGGCCTATCAAAGTTGTTCATGTTGTAGTTCATCACAAACTGACTGTAAGATTCTAGCAACGATTGCAGTATCAAGTCAGTAGCCAACTCTTGGCTCAGTGGAAATCCCAGTCTTTGCAGGTTCTCCACATACCCAATCATCTTGAGTGTGTGAGGACCAACTGGATCTCCTTCTATCATGATGCACTTGAACAGTGCCCTTGAGACATCATATCTCTCTTGCCGTGCTTGATCTTCATACAAGTTCCTGAGATGCTGAGTCATCTCAATGACACCCATATTCTCATGTTGTCTCTGCAACTCATGGTTCATGGAGCACAACATCAAGCACTTTGCATCAATGGCATCATCAAAATGCTTCTTGTAAGCATCCCTTTCTGTCTTTGGTGCATTAGGAGCCGGTTCCTCTGGAATTGGAGTATCCAGGACATAGAGCTTTCTCTCTTGAGTGAGAACAATTCTCAATGTCCTATACCAGTCTTGGAAGTTTGTCCCATTTAGCCTATCCTTTTTAAGGACCGATCGCAAAGAAAAGTGATTGTTGTTGTTTTCCATTTGTACTACAAAAAGGTAATATGCAATTTTAGTCCAAAAACTCATTTTTGACTTATTTGATTGATTTGAAAAGTTGACGATAAAATTAGGCCTTTAATTAATTATCGCTCCCACTATTTTAGTTCAAATTGATAGCCCTCACCATCAGTTTGGAAGATTGCAGCGTACAACCTTCTAGTGGGCAAGATCCTGAAATCCTCTAAGTCATGAACCGGCTAGGGCTGTCACCCACAACTTAGATCTCTCAGGTAGGCAACTTTTGCCAATTGCATCATATGCAACTCTTGATAAGATGTCATATGCAACTCCTTGCCATGATCATCTCCATGCCTCAAGGTACTAGATCCCATCTAGATCACCTTGTTAAGTCCGACCCAAAGCAAACACGATGAATATGCACCCTGCTAGGGAAGACCCACACATTCATCCTTCACGCTTCCACGAGATAGACGGTGCACCACGCTAGGGCGTGCCCACACTTGGTCGATCAAGCTTTTTACGTATGTTGCATTTGGAAGGCATCTAAAACTTAATATTTTAATGAGGGATTTGGTTTTTATATACATATACATATCCAATCACCACAATACATAGTACATATCATATACATGCTATATCCCACAGAAAACATGCAAAATGATAAAAGTGATGATTATGGCCATCCTAATGTGATTCCTCGAGCCAAGAGGAATCATGGTCATCTAGGTCTACATCACATGCAACCTTTACTAGATGAACTCTATACTTTGCCTTTGGAGTACATCAACTCATCACATGATTGACTTGCTCATTCTGGCCCCGTCGTCTGGGTGCCACCAGCCGATCAGTTGGCTCCTCCAACCGATCGGTTCGCCTGTTCGTCGTGCATCTCTTCATGGCCGCCACCCACTCATCTCACTCCTCAAACCGGCCACCAACCGATTGACTCACTCCTTGAACCGATCGTCTCAAACATCAACCGATTGGTTCACTCCTTGAACCGATCGTCTCAGCTGTCATCATGATGTCCACCGGTCTTCGACATTACAGGAAATAAAATCTATCCTATTTTACATCATAAAAGGAGAAACCCCGAGTTACATTCGGGGGGAGCAAAGGTACGAAAGAATCACAAATTATTTCGAGTTACATCAGGAATAGGAGAAGGAAGATCGGTGCGCAGACCGAGATGCAAGCAACCACATACAACCATACACAGATAGGGTTTATTGGCCATAACCACACTATATATCCACCACAAATCTCATTTAAGGGCAACGCGTATCGAGTGCATTAATAATACATATCATATATGTAAATTGGGATTTGTGGATTTAGGATAGGACATGCATAAAGCCAGTTTTATTCGCATCGTATGCAATAAATAAAGGCGACAAACCAAAATCGATCATATCGATAATCCCTAAAGTATAGAGCAGTTGACGTGGCTCTGATACCACTGTTAGGTTTTAGGGGAGGCACAGAAGGAAGCGGAAACAAAAAAATTTCTCCTCCCAAACCCAGAACAAGGAAACGCGTCAACGTCTATACAATAGGTAAGGATGGTTTGTGGAATCATACCTTGTCCCGAGGCTTGCTCGGCGACAATACCTCGCGGCTTGCACGGTCTTCACCTCCAGTCTTGGACGGTGTCTGTGCAGCTCCTGGTCGCACCGAGACTGACGACTCATGGTCTCACCGGGACTGTCGGGATTGACAACTGTCCTCTGAGCGGCAGAAATCTCCCGCCTCTGAAGTAGTCCACACGGACCACCTGGAACTCCAATCTCCTTGTCCCACAAGGAATTGGAAGGAGTCGCACCCTCCTGTTGATGTACTAGTCGCCAACACACTCTCATGCACCAATCGCTTTCTGCAGTTGTCTTTCCCTTACTGTGCCTCCCTTATCGGGTAGCACTTGCTCGGGCTCTCTCAGTTACCAAAACCAGAGAGAATGGCAAATTTGCAGAGCAACTGGTTTGCACTGAGTTGTACTCTGAGAAGCCCCCAATACCCCTATATATATAGGAGGTTCATGGGATAGGGTTCTCCATCCCGGGCAATATGGGATTAAAGCAGGAGTAGAAGGGTTTGAGATTTTCCACAAAAAACAACCAACTGGGAACCTGAACCGATTGTTTCACAACTGAAACGGTCGATTGGCGACCTGAGCCGGTCAGTTGACACTCAACCGATCGGTTGGGACACCTCAACCAGTCGGTTCACTTTCTGAACCGGTCAGTTCGTGGTCCTGGTCGGTTCCCGATTGACTTTCCTTCTTTTGTTTCTAATTGGTATCGAATACCAATCCTATTCCCAATCAAATTGGGAAATTGAAACGGAAGGAAAATTCTCACCAATCCTATTTTCCCAAGTTGCTCGGTTGCACCAGTTGAATCGATCGTTTCAACACTTTAAGCAATCGACTCACCCTGATCTTGAGCCGATCAGCTCAACACTTGAGCCGACCGGTTCACCAAGCTCAGCCGACCAGTTCATCACATGAACCGATCGATTGGGAGTACAGGTTGTGCAGAATCAGTCAATTGTGATTTCAATCAATCTGATACTCCAATCAATCTATCCAACACCCTGAACACTATGATTTTGAGCTATCAATTAATTGAGTGTTTAATTGAACTACTAAACTCCTTTAGTAATCAATTTAAACATTGTTTGTGGACAAAACTCCTCTTCCAGGTTAAATCCTATGTGTGTGACCCTGCAGGTCCTTTTCACGTTGGCAGTGAAAGTCCATAACATTTATGACTTCACAAGCAATGAGCAGTGCCTAGTCACACATCAGTGCTACCCAAGTGAAATAGAATGTTGGAGAGCAACTTTCAATCCTACAATCCATGAATGGTGTTACAGTGAATGTATAATTCCTTTGTCACAGATATCCCGAATGAACTCGAGGCATGGAACAGTCATCCTGTCAACGTTCATTCACTTTCTTGATCTCAGAGTACATTGGAAGAGATATGTTATGACAGCAATATCACATACTGACTCACACATGCCTGCATGCCTTTCTCAATCCTACTCATCAAGTGGCCATGAATATCAAACTCCCTCAGGAGGGACAAATCCCATATCTCTCACTGACCCCTCAAAAGCCCCATGTGTCAAAGCCACCCAATCATCACCTTTATAACAACCCATGTTTCAGGACTGCGTTTGATGATGTCAAAGTGTACCCAACAACATGTGTTGAGTGCAGTGATTTCAGGTCAAAGAATCACATTCACCACCATCACTGTGAGTACTGACCGTGACTACCATGTCATGGTTCCATGTGTCAAACTCACGGTGGGTCTGTCCGATACACTTGTTCTCTAACAAGTACCTATGTGTTTGGTTTGATATCTCTATATCATGACTAATGAGATTTTGTCATCAACCAACACCATAATCTAGTCTTGTGTGTCACTATTGTCTATCTACTTTCCACAATGACATCTGACTAGGGACATAACAAGAATGTACAAACTCTTAGCATCCGTATGATCTCATCGTCCAGGTCCTTAACCTGAAAGCATACGTTATTGAGTACTGTCATTCTCTAGACATTCAATCTGTTCTATCACTATCTCATATGACTGAACCAGAAAGAATTGGAAGCTTGCCTTTGATGTTTATCAAATCAATCTTAATGTATCCCATCAATCATCTAATGATTGGCTCTCAGGGCATACATACCAACATTAATCTCATCCTAAAGCATAATATTTTTGCTCATAGTATCATTTAGGGTCAAATCAAAATGGAAAACTATTTAAAAATTCATGCGGTCAAATTAATTGTAATTATAAGTTGTAAATAATTCAACTTTATTGGAGTTAATAAGTAATCTAATTTCTATAATTGGAGTGATCCAAATGAAATGGATTTTGATAAAATGTGGGACACACTGGGGTGGATAAGGTTTTACCAGCACCACCAATGTTTTCTCACTCTCACTATGTTGTTATAGATATGAACTAATTATTTTATCATGTGTAATTTCTATTATTCACAAATAAGAAGATTCCTTGTATAGATATCACCAAAGGATTAGCTCTAGTCTGTTTCCCTGGGGACCACCCTTCTGAAGTTGTCATTTGGTGGGAAAAACAAACAAAATAATATTGGTAATCCTATATTTTTAAATTTCTCTATGTATATATTTGATTAAACATGCAATAAATGTGATCAATAAAAAAGAAAGAAAATAAACATTGTATATTACAATCACAATAGTTCATATGCTGATAAGGATTAGGTTAAAAGGTCCTTTATGCTTGAAATAGGTCATGGAAACTCTATAAGAAGGATGATTTTCATTGAGATTAGGGTAAAAGGTACTTTATACTTCAGCTACTAGGCGTACATAATCATGGGATTAAGCACATAAACATGTGACTTAGTGGTCTATAGAATTGAAATTCTCTCTCAATAAAGAAACAGGTTATCCATAAGTATTGAAAGTCAATCATCGTTCCTTTAGTAATTTCTATACTATAAGTCCTAGTTGATCTACTCAAGGGATGAATAATTAGTTGGAAGTTGATTTTACATATGTAACATGTGTGATTCAATTGGCTAATAGAGGGATATGACCCTCTCACCTTTGCTATAGAATTTCTAGGAGGGGTACTAGTTGATCGACTGGGTAGTCCAACCGACCAATTGGGAAACCTGATGATTTTCTGTCATTGTAAGAGGATTGGTTCATGGTGTGCATCAATCATCACATTATCTACCAGGCTTGTTGATAACGACCTCCCTCCAACTGATCAAATGTAGGTTCTAGTTTACCATCTAGTGACTTGGGGTGTTATATATAGTATTATAGACTTGTAATGATCACTCCAATTTCTTGGAGTTGAATAGTTGTGATAACATATGTTACACCCACATCTCATGATTACCACTAATCATGAGATTAGGGCATAGGTTTGAGAATTTTACTTAATACAAAGTTCACTGCCAACTATTTTTTCCTTTATTTCAAACTCTTTGTTTTCTCGCATTCAATGACATAAACAAACTTTATAAGGGATTAAACCTTGACTGTTGTAATATGATCTCAACATTAAAGATATATATCTAAACATTCATTTTTTTTCTCATAATTTCATGTACATATGACATGATAATCATATACATTCTCTCTTATTAAGAAAACAAGGATAAACATCATCATTTACAACTCACTTCTATACAAGGACATAGAGTGACAAGGACCGACTGAACTTAACTAATCTCATACTTAGCGCCTGTTGTGAATCTACTCTAATGCAATGACATCTTCCGTCCATGAGTTATCCCTAAAAATTGTGAGTAGAGGGGTGAGCCTACTAGCTCAGTGAATGAGTATTTCATAGAAACAGTTGAAAGCACTTATATAATTACAGATATATTGTCAAGTAACTAGTATCAATTATAACAATAGTAAGCTTTAAAGAGACTAATCATTCACAAACATAAATATGGCAGGATACTCTAGATATCTACAAGAGTGAATCAATATATGAACATGCTTTGATTGATCGTAAAGAGAACTAATAATTCAGAAACATACAAAGAATAGTTGAATAACTACACACACTTGTTTAAACTCTCATTCATCTTATTATGCCTTGAACCCACATGAGGTGTACCACAACATGTGAAAGAATCATAGAAAGCTACAATATCACTGTACAAGGCTTAGAAGCATGCCCGGGTTCCTAAGCATATCTCTCAAGTAAGACCCCGTCTACAGTAAGCCTCGACATGTCTATCTCTCGGTGGCTAATGGGAGCAGACTAATATCTCAGACACCACCTCTCAACCTGGGTACTCATGCGGTGAGTCAAAGACCTCAAGCTTATTGTGCATCAGTGGACCTACTAACTAGTGATCACTACAACATGTTACACATGTACCACCGACATCCCCGGTTTGATTTCGTGTGATGTGAATTATGTTTGCTTGATATCTAAATAAAGAGGGTGATACCCTAGATGAGTGGAAAGTTGGAAATTTGTGAATAGATATTGTGAAATCCATTTGAAGTGCTCGTCTTGACATCATAGACTTTATTTATTCAATGTTATTCTTGATGCATGATATCTCAGTGAAAGGTGTGTAAACCCTAATTTAGCTTAATTCCAGGATTTCATACATATGTTGAATGTATATGACTTGTTGAAAGCAATATTTATTTAGTGAATGTTTATTACATATTAAATCCTTATGCGAGTAGTGTGATAAGTGAATGAGGTAAATGAAACCCTAAAGATAGGGTATTCAGTGAATCAGGTATTGTGATATCAATGTTTCTCAGTATGACATTTGGTGATGCTTAAGATTTTAGTTGTGGTAAATGTTATCAGATGGTCTACAAAACGAACTGTTTAAAAAGATAAACTAAGATATGTTGATGTGATGATTGAATTGTGAATTTAAAGAGTGAATTAGACATTTAGATTCCCTGAACACTATAGAATCATCATAGGATGAGGCATTCGCTGTGGGGAGGAAATAGTTTCCCGACTGGAGGTAGTCCAGATCGAGGTAAGATGGAGTGCACTAGAGGGTGCGGGGGTCTTGACCAGTAGAGAAGACTCCTTATAGTTGTGTGGTACCCAACACCAATTGGTGATGTCAATGGTACCTATATTACATGTTATAGTGATCAGTGGTCAGTAGGTCCATTGATGCACAATAAGCCTGAGGGATTTGACTCACCTCCTGACTACCTAGGTTGAGAGGTGGAGTCTGAGATATCCGGCCTCTCCCATTAGCTGCCAAGAGGCAGACGTGCCAAGGCCTGCTGTAGATATAGTCTTACTCGAGAGATAAGCTTAGGAACCCAGACATGATTTTAAGCCTTGTACAATGAGATTGTAGCTTGCTCTGATTCTTTCACATGTTCTGGTACAGCCCATGTGGGTTCAGGGCATAATAAGATGAATGAGAGTTTAAACAAGTGTGTGCAGTTATTCAACTATTCTTTATATGTTTTTGAATTATTCGTTCTTTTTATGATCAATCAAAGCATGTTCATATATTAATTCACTCTTGTAGATATCTAGAGTATCGTACCATATTTATGTTTGTGAATGATTAGTCTCTTTAAAGCTTATTGTTGTTATAGTTGATTCCAGTTGCTCGACAATAAATTTGTAATTATATAAGTGCTTTAAACTATTTCTATGAAGTACTCATTCACTGAGCGAGTAGGCTCACCCCTCTACTCACAATTTTTAGGGATAACTCATGGATTGAAGATGTCATTGTATCAGAGTAGATCTACCATAAGAGTTAGGTATGAGATTAGTTAATTTCAGTCGGTCTCGGTCACTCTAGGTCCTTGTATAGAAGTGAGAAAGTTGTAAATGATGATGTTTATAATTTTTTCCTTAATAAGAGAGAATGTATATGATTATCCTATTGTATGTACACAAAATTGTGAGAAACAAAATGAATGTTTAGATATGTATCTTTAATGTTGAGATCATATTAGAGAAATCAAGGTTTAATTCCATTGTAAAGTTTGTTTATGTGATTGAATGTGAGAAAACAAAGAGTTTGAAATAAAGAAAAAAAAGTTGTAGTGAACTTTGTATTAATTATAATCCTCAAACTTATGCCCTAATCTCATGATTAGTGGTAATCGTGAGATGTGGGTGTAACAGCATATATCCCTAAGTGAACCTACATGAAGAGAAAGTGAACCCAAGGGATTATTGAGAGGGTGATAAAATTGGATGAAAAATCGATTATGTATCAAATGATAGGTATGGCTTGGTCAATAAAAAGAAATATCAAACTAATAATAAATCCATTAAAAAAAAGATGTTGATAAGAATGAAAATAAACATTATTATGATTTTCTTGTTCCTAAACATATTCTATCTACTAGACATCGTAGAAAGTTTAGTTTGAGTAGAACCTACATGAAAAGCAAGTACTTTACATTAAATCATAATAAAATGATATCAAATTGTAAAAACCTAATTTATGTCATTTTAAAGGAAAATTATAAGAATAAGATACTTAACTATGTTGGATATGTAACTACAACTAACATGAATATGAATTCATCGAACAACCCAAAACATCAATATTTCGTGTCCTTGAGCAATACAAAATCAGAAAGAGTAACCAAATAAAATCTAACAACCAAGATTTCGACAATAATTCCTATAAACTTAAGACCAAGAAACATGACTAGTCATGTCTTCATTGCCAAACTCACTTCACAACACCACTCCCACCACAAAACTTGATGCTACACATGTTTAGAGAATTTTAGAAAAAAATATAACAATCTTGCAAATCTACGACCATGCATACAATCTGACATTGTGTATGTCAAACGGGAAACAATGGAGCATGTGACTCACCCCTAGGTGGAAAAGAGAGTGAACTAAGGGTGGAGATGGAAAATATCCATATCACCTCATTACAACTTAAGATTTCATTTTCTTTATTTATTTTTCCTCAAATTATTTGAAAACTTAGCATCACTACAACAAAAAATATTTTTTACAACAGTTCATTTTTCCATTTTACAACGGGTGTTAACTGTTGTATTAGATCGTGTGGTCTTATGGGGGGTTCTTTATACAACAGGTGTTGCGCATGTTGTAATATATGTATTTTATACAACAATTAATACATGTTATAGTTCATTGAACACACCTGATGTAATAGGGGTGTTGTATATAGCATATTGAGACAAAAGGAAAATACATCCAGACACAAGGTTTCGAACTTGAGACCACTTGAAAGTAAGGCACATCTCAAACCGCTGAACTAGTTTCATTTTATGCAACACAATATTCTTTGTTGTACATATACAACAAATGACGAGCAAACATGTTGTCTAATTGTGGTCTATTACAATGGGTAACTTTTACAATAGGTGAAAGCCTATTGTGTAATTATATTATACTACAATGGGTTATAGTATGTTGTGTAATGATGGTCTATTACAACGGGTTAACATATGTGACTATTACAACGGGTAGAGCATGTTGTGTAATTATGATCTTTTATAACGGGTTAGAGTATGTTGTGTAATGATGGTCTATTACAACGGGTTAACATACATGACTATTACAACGGGTTAGAGCATGTTGTGTAATTATAATCTTTTACAACAGTTTAGAGTATGTTGTGTAATGATGATCTATTACAACAAGTTAGCATGTGTGAATATTACAACAGTTAGAGCATGTTGTGTAATTATGGTCTTGTACAACGGGTTTGAGTATGTTATGATATTACAGTCTATTACAACAATTTAGCACCTGTTGTAGTATCAAATATACTACAACGAGTTGGATACGTTGTATATAACTTGTGTTGTATAAAATATATAATTCACAACATACAAATAGACTTGTTGTAAAAGATATGCTAACTACAACACAACCTATAGAACTGTTGTGTTTTTCCCATTGTAAAAAGCATTTTCTGTAGTAGTGCATGTTGTTCTCATTGGCATCTTTTATTTTATTTTGGTGGTGAATCCCTATTATATGGACATGGGTATGGAAGAAGTTATTAGAGATAAAAGTGGAGGTGTGCCAACCAAAACTTACGGTATGATGTATTTTTCTTTTTTCTGGGTGGATGAGAGTGAGAAAATGGGAAAGGAAGTGTACAAGAGAGTTTAAATCATGTGAAATGACCTATTTCACAATTTAATGCATTGAGCCATTCTTTGATTCATTTCATAAAAATAATGACATGTCATATGAATGCATGGTAATTCAAGGATATGATTCACCAATCTATAGGAGGAACTCTAAATGATGACACAAATTTCATGAACATGATGATTGGATTCCTAAGTTGCATAGGATGAGTTCTAAAAGTTATATATGTTTCACAAAAGTGGTAACAATGAGGCTTCACTTCATTCAAGGGGGTTATTAGACAAAACCCTTAATTCATATACATGAATATGGATGCATGTAAAAGATTAAGATGGCTAGATAATGGCATTAAAGCAATAATTATCTTACAAAAACAACATAAAGTGTAATTCATTGCTAAAAATAGAAGGTGAAATGTCGACATATTCTAATAACGAAGTTCAATCCATGTATCCATAAATATATGAGTGGATGTAGGGAAAAGAATTGCATCACACACCCTCCACCCAAGATTAGATATTTGATCATCTCAACGAAAACACTAAAATCAAGATGGAGGGGAAGAAAAATGTTGTCAAGGCTAGAACATGTGGCTACCACCCTACTTCCATTGGTCATATGGATATGGATGGTGGCTTCTATGATATGTTTGTTAATAGTTGTTACATCCTTTTCAAGTAGGCATTCTAGTTTAAAGTGCACTATGTGTTGTCTCTTAGTAATAGTACCACACCAATTAAGAAGAGTCAAGAGGCAAACATGCTCCTCGTTGCTACTGATAAGGTGGATAGGGAGCTTGGTAATCATAAAGGTCCACATGCTATTTATTCTGGGAAACCTACATGTAATAGGTGTGGTTTAGCTAATGACCCTATCAATATTATTCCCGCTCCATGATGGTATGTGGATCCTCCACTAGGCCCAAGCGGGAAACCATGGTGTTGAAGTCAAAAGCACCCTGAGGAGTAGGGGCATTACCCTAGTAGACATTTATCACTTAGTGTGATAGGCTATTGGATCTATATCTCAGACTACCATAAATGGGGACCTCTATCACCTATCCATCAATAGATAAGAACTATACCTATTGGTGCATGTGCATTTCTAGGCCACCAAGATCATATAACATGTTTTCAATGGAAAAAGAGCATGTGTGGAGAGGGTTTCTTCATATTGGTTGTCTTTGAACATTAAAGTCCTTATCCATAGTTTTTTATGTTTAAATAACTTTTTGTAGATATTGGATATCAATGAACTTACTTCCTTCGATAGCCTCAAATAGAACCTTGACGTATCCCTTGTACGAGGCGATGGTAGTGACTAAGATGCCTTTGTGTGAACTGCAAATGAGAAGTATGTGAGATACTAGTTTTGAACTAGTCTATCAACTAGCCACCCTAGTTGAGTGGCATTTGCACATAATTTACCATAAGAAGTAGATATTATGGCTAGTTACCATAAGAATGGTGAAACAAAGGATATGGTGAATGTAAAAAACCACCTGGTTGAGGGTGGGGCTTCTTTGGAACCATTTGTGAAGCAGGATATCATCCCAAAAATTTCAAAACAAGCCTTTCCATCAATGAAACTATTATTCTCATTACAATGGTCATTATCATCACAATATTGCACCCAATCATCATCAATGTAAATCAACATGGAAAATATATCATTGGCCTTTAAGATATCTACATCAAATAACATGAAAAAATGACATTGAGGGTATATATGTCTCCTGTCACTCAAACATTGGAAGACATGAACTCTAGTGTCAGTTCTATGAAGACTAGGAAGAGTAAGAAAGAAAATGTGAGAAGGTGTTCCCTGTGTAGGGTGTCCATAGAAGACTAGAAAATGCATAATGTATTTAGTGTGGTGGTGCATTCCTATCACAACATGAGCACTCTAATTTCTAAATTGTTCTTGTATATATCCTTGTATTCTAGAATCACTAAATCATTGCATTTTTTGGGTTGTGGTGTTATACATGATTCATTTATAGGGGAGTGAGACTTTATCTCAATACACTTCTCATAAAATGATAAAAGGACTGAGAATATTGTCAGTAATAATTCCATGTAACCCTGGGAATATACTCATATTACTTAGACTCAGTCTCTTTTGGAATTATTGACTAAAGGAGTATAACGTCCTAACAGGTTGTGTGATAACAACTGACTCATATTCAGTGTTTAGCTCCCTCTGATCAAACTTGCCTAAGCTCGTTTCTCTCTGATCATGATGCCATGTACTGGTGAGGTTGGTAGACTTGGAGTATTAGAGGGTGGATTCATTTTCCTTGCTCATATTTCTCTTAGCCTTACTTGGGATCATGATCTTGAATTCTTCAGCAGTGGAGGTGACAACGCCCATTAAGAATGAAATCGTGCAATGTATTTGAAGAATGTGGTGAAGAAAATAGAACACTTACACTCATTAGTCAATCAGATAAAAAGGTGAAATGGTCCACTGAAGCTAATTTCTGATCAACTAAAAATATGAATAAACCATATGAACTTTTATAGTGGAGCTCTATTGATGTTCACGATATCTACTTGATGTTGGAGTTGATCAACTAAATTGTGATAGGAGGTTTTAACTCTTGTTGACATGACTAGATGGTGTGCAAAATGATCTTCTGGAGGTCTGGCAAGGAAACCTATTGTGTTTTACAGGTGGGTGGCTATAAACAAGAGGGGAACCTGAAATTAGATCGAGACAACCAACTAAAGATGTCAGATGATCAATTCATGTCCTCAACAATAGTGAAGAAGATGAAGGTTGAGGGTATATGGAGGTGATTCACGTAGAGATTACTATGGAAGTAACTAGCAAAGGAAGTGGAGGTGGACAAAGTTTCTATCCAGTATTGTGAGTGTATTTGGATAGTGATGGAGGTATCTCCCCAAATCCTATTATGAGAGGGGGAATAAAGAAGAAAGGTGAAAGTGGAGGAAAATTGGAAGGCATGGGGTGGTAATGCATGTTACTAAATCAATCATCTCAATGGAGGATATTTTTAGCTCAAGGTGGCAGCTATGTGGGTGTTGCTTGTCGAGTGGTGCTTGAGATGTGGCAGATTGGTTACTTTTAGAGAATGAGTTAAAGGAGAAAGAATTTATATGTGAGAAGAATAGCCAAATATCCCTTTGCCTAAGTAAAACCAGTACAAAGTGAGACAATTGTCATAGAGGTTGAATTGAGCAATCTTTCAAAAATATCACTAAATTTTGGAACATGTATCCGATCAGTTGTGACCTTAAGAAAATAAACTCACATCTACTTGTGATTTCCTAAGAATAGTTAGTTGATCAACTTGTCGAATGAAATAACCAAATGTGATGGTGGTTCTTGAAAATTCTACATGTGAGACGACTGGCTGGGTGGCCAATTAGTTGGTTTGTTACACTCAAGATTCACTTTTGGAAACCATAACAAATCTGACTAGCTTCTAACATAACTATATCGGTGCAACTACAAGTGAGATAATTGATTGGATGGCCAGTGGATAATCTCAATATTTTGAGATTGTCATGATTAAAGGGAAAAAATTTATCCAAGGGGCTCAGTAACTGAGGCGATCAGTTGGCCTCTAGATATATTTATGATGCTACATGTGAGTCAATTAACCATCCCACCTCATGGAAATTTACTATTACTTTGGATAAATTCATTTGAATGGCTTGTAGTGTGAGTTGTTTGGATGGGGACCCCATTTTTCAACATCAAATAGTCCTTTATAAGTCAATCGACTAGATGGAGGATCAAGTTGATCAATTGAAATACTCTAAAGAGAAGTTTAGGTTCAAATTATGAAGTCATCCTCTTAAAAACAAATATTTTAATATGATTAGTAACAATAGCTTGAACTAGATAAACTTAAATGAAAATAATGAAAATAAAAAGGACATACATATCATTAGAATTTAAATCATATAAAGTAAAGTAATATTTGTATGCCTCCCAACAAGCATCTTGTTTTATATCATTTCTCAACTAAACTAAATGAGGAACTTCCAATTTGATATGTAAATAAGCTTATAGGTTATCCTGATGGATTTCTTGAAAACCATGCCTTCAACATGGCTTTGAGACTCATGTTCTGCATATTTCTCCATAATGTGTGGTTAATGTCTTAATTTAAGAGATCTAATTCAAGTTGTATCGGATTGGTCCCCATTGGATAGTGCATGATATTGAATGATGATAGGGTATCTAATGCTCATTAATGATGCAGTAACACAACAAATATGTGGAAGGAGGGTTCACCTATGGATCTTCGATAATCACCTCAATGCATAGACATTGCTTACCTTGAAGTTGTACAAATTGGAAAGTTAATCATAATTGGGTATAAAATTTGTATTCTAATTTGGTTTCCTTGGTCAATGCAAGGTAAAACAGTTACATGACATCTCGTATCCCCATAAATAGAATTTTGTGAAACAATGAAGGGAAGAAATTTCACATTGATCGACTAATGGTATCACGTCTATAGAAATGAGGCATCTCTAGCTGTTGAACTTCTGATTCATTCATGTAGGATATGGCTGGTTGGATGGTGCTTGAATCAGAATGTGTTGCAATGATGATGGCAGGAGCACCTCTGTTGCATTTGAATTGACTTCCTCCAAATCAAAGTAGACTGGTGTACCTTCAATACTATTTGTGTTGTCATCTTCCTATAATGGCACTTTGAGCTTGTCTGTTGAAGAGGAAGTAGTTTCATCTGAGTATATTACTTCACATAATATACGAAGTACATATCCTTTTCTTTCTCATGATTCTTTATTTCACCAAAATGTTTGACGGCTAGAGATTGGTTCCCCACTCGTAGAGATATCTCCAACTTCAACATCTATCAAATCTTTATATGTATCAAGGAATGAAATGCCACACATGAGAGTGTCATGATGGTCTTACTTGACAAGCAACATGACAAATCACACAAGACGTCAAAATTTTCTACCTCTAGTAGAACATATTTGATAATTTCCACGGTCTTGTTCATTATGGAATTCGTAAGTTGTATCACCATACTTGTAGGTAGAAAGTCATAAGTTACAGTCTCTTGCATAATCATAGGGGCATGATGTGTAGGCTTGCCCCTAAGTCAGATATTTCTTTTTTAATGTGGAGTCTCCAATAAGTATGAGATTTTGAAAGATACCATATCCTTGTGTTTTTGGCATTCTGTTTTGTGTGGTATTGTATGTGTCCTTGTTATCTTCACGAAGTCAAATTCTTTAGTTGTATGTTTGTGGATAAGAAGGGACTCACATAATTTTAATTATTTTGGGATTTCTTCTAATGTGTCTAGGAAAGGTACAACATTGCGAAGTTTCTTTATCGATTCTATGCATTTAATCAATTAGACATGAAATCAGGTGTGACGCCCAATGTTACACCAAAACAAAATCAATCAAAACAAAATGTCGAACTAATACTAAGCATCTAGGATTAACATAAAACTGGATAAATTAAAATTGAATCTATATTACCACAAAAGTGAAAAAATATTACATCTGGGTCCACATGAATCCAAATGTAATAAATATCATGCCACAAGGTGATACATATCATAGTTCACTTGGGCAACTGGCCACAACATGTTACATATGATAACCTGTTCACATATATATAAACCATATTTGTACAACAATAGCCTAATGTCAAAACTCATGTCGATATATAATGTCTACAAAACACCCCCAAGGACCTGAGAGTACAGGGACGACACATAGGACTCTACTACAAAATGCTAGCAACATATCCAACCTTTAAAAGCTACAACACAGCCTCAACCGCACAATCTCTACCTCTTCGTGCACAACCACCTAAAAGGTGTGGAATGTGATGGGATGAAACCAATGTCCCAAGGAGAGATATAACTCTTCACCGCAACTATTATTAACATAGATAAAGTAAAGTAGGAAAGTAAAATGATATCAAGATGAGTATATTCAGCTAAATGCTATGAATAAAATAATTAACACTATTTAAGCAAATCAGACATCTACCCCTGAGAAGTAGAACATGTTATAATTTTAGAAGGAATATCAAGAACATGTATAACAATTGATTTCTCTTACTGCATTATAAATCAACTAATCAGTACTAAAGATATGGAAAAGGGTCATCCATTGTGAGTCATGTTTCACCCTAAACAATATACTAGTGTGTTACATCTTTTATTATGCCCTAAGGAAATGAGGTATACAACTCATTCTACAAGTTACCACTACTAAGTCGAGATCAGTGTCATAAAAGATCCAGGAGGAGTCAGACTCCTATGATATCCCACACCCTTAGTCAGTTCGAGTCTGCCGCAATGCCATATAAAGTCCAACTGCAAAACAACCTAGTCTTCCTTGGTATATAGGCAAAACACTGGTGAAAATTGAGTTACTACCATAGTCGCACTCCTACCAAGGAATGACCACAAACATATTGAAAACATATCATATACATATATTGAATCACATCACTTGAGATATGGCCTCGACCATTCTCCTATCAGGGTATGACCACAACCAATCCTGTGAAATGCATATACTCAACAATATATGACTCTAAGCATCCACTAAGGAAGAACCCATTTCACCATACAACAAGTACTAACATTTTAGATGTATCTATGGCACAGGGAAACTACTTGATTAGGGTTTCACTTGATTAATTAAGCCAATTGGGTATTTTTTAGCATCAATCAAGCTACATCGTATAAATTCTAAAGAAACTCTACAAAGATAAGGGTATGTTACAAGTCTAGAAGATATAAAATGTATGAAGTAAGAACTTATTAGATCATCTCTTGATATCACTACCATACAAGGACATCAAAATTATCAAATCACTAGGGGATATCAATCTCTCATCTCATCACTGGAGGATATCACCTCAATATATGCACAAAGCCTCTTCCAAGTCATAAGACCCAAACCACATAATTCCTGCACATCATCATTATCTCATTATGCCTTTTACGGATCATATACATCACCTTATATTCATATCAAACACACCATAACATTCAATAGCTATGACATTTGTTCACCCTACAACATTTAAGTTATACAAGTAGGAAGGAGAATTCATTGCATGCTACATACTCAAAACAAGGTAAGTATCACATCATGTGCTCATAATTAGGGTTAGGGTTTACTTATGTGTATCCAATTAGGGTTTCAAGATCAATGATATAACACTTACAGACTCACACCACTACTTCCCACATTTCTTGGAGCACATAGGTCAAGCAGGATCATTGTTATTCCACAACACAAAGGAGCAACATGTCCAAGAGATACCATTGACAAAAGAAGGTAGGAGATCATAAGGTTAGATGATCGATGAAGACAACTCATCATGGTTGAAGACACCACCCAAAATTAGGGACCAAGACCATCAACAACATATCAATGGTCAAAGAGAATCCATAGGTTGATGACCACATCAGCGCCAAGAACACCACTAGGATCCATCAGTCAAAGGGAACCAAACACCTCCTACGATCGAATATCATATCACCATCTTCAGTGATCAAAACAAAGACAAGATCAGTGACCAAAAGCTTGAACAAATCAACGAACAAAAACACCACAAGGTCATTAACCCAAACATCCTGAAAGGCCACTCATGGAATACCTTCACCACTTAGCAAGGTTTGATCAAAGTAGGTTTTCATCATCAAGGAGTTCAAGTGACACCAGGGTCAAACATCATGGAAACTACGATCATAAAAACCCTAGACAAGCATCACCCAATGTCAACATGAAAACCATGAAATGATAGATAAAACCCAAGATTTAACCATATGTAAATAGAACCAAACTGTGTCTCATGCAAGATAACTGAACTAAAAATATACCAGATAACAAGACCAAGATCGAGTCGCATGTAAGACCATCAACATGTCCATCACTTAGATTTTAGGCATATCAATTAGGGTTTAGGTAAAGTAACAAATGCATGCAAGACAAACCTAAACAAGATATCAATATCATAGGAAAGTAATCATTTTAGTATTAAGTTTTGCATGTAGAAATAAAGTGCAATAATAGTAGGGAAAATAGTTATATAACCCGCCTGCTTAAGATGAAACCACCTCCAAGAAAAGAGATTCAAAAGCAAGAGAGAAACCTATATTTCAGCACCTCCATGACCAATCTAGTCACCACCTCAAAAGAGGAAAAAAACCCTAGGTCAAAGGTTAAGGAAGAGAGATACAAAACCTTAGACCAAGAAAGAAATGAAGGAGAAGAACTTCATCTCACTCAGGTACTACCCCGGAAAGCCATGGATTTGACCTTTATGGAGAGAAGTTTCTCAAAAGACCACCATGTAGAACCATGGGTTCAACAAATCAAAGAGAAAGAGGTAGGGTTTTATAAGAAAATGAAATCAAGAGGAAGGACCACTTACCAAGGATCAAAGATCACCAACACAACAATAAGAGATGATGCTCCAACTCAAGACCACCACACACAAGATGATCGACCACTAAAGCTCCAAGGATGAGATCCTCTTCACCACCAAGATCTAAGGGCTGATCTCCAAAGATGAGAGAGGAAAAGAGAGTGGAAAATGATCATATGCATGTGAAAGTAGTTGTACATATACTCAAAGGTAGAGAGAGGTGAAAGGGTTTAGGTGTGATGCACCTAGTGCCACTTGTCCACCAATGAACAACCATGCATCCACTAAAACCATACATGCAAGATAGGTTGTGAAAAACATGAAGAATGGGTGACCTCGCTTGGTCCTAGAGGACCATCGGTCGAAGGGAAACTTGGTCACAAGGGCTCATGGTCAAAGAGAAACCAGTCGACCAACACATAAAACCTTGGGTCATCTTTGACCCAAAAGGCAGTTCCAACCCTCTTTAACCAAAGGGAAATCAAGGCTTCACCAAAACACCATTGACTGTAGAGATTAAAGCCAAGGAAAACATAAGGATGGTCACTAAAAAACCAAGAAATCAAACAGTCAACATGTGGTCAACACCGAACTAGGGAATCCAAGCAAACCCAAGAAACAACATCCAAGGTGCACCACTTCTCTCCTCAACAAACCAAGGCACAACAAGGCACCTCAAAGCACCATAATCTTCTCATGATTCCAAGGCACAAAAGGTACAATCTATATGTGCAAATTGCAAGGTAGATCCTCAACATGTGTAAATTGCAATTCGGTCCAAAACAAGCATACATGTAAAAAAACTAGCTCAAACATCATCCAAACAGGACCAAACTAAAAATATGACCATGTATCATGTTATAAAAGCATCTCAAGAGATTATATTAAGGTTCAAGCATCTTATTAAGTAAAGAAAGCACCATTAAGTCCTAAGCTAGGTCAGGGGTCTTACAACCATAAACCCCTAACGGATTTTGTCCCCCAAATCCTATGAAAAAAGAGATAGGTACTTCCTATGCATCTATTCCTTAATCTCCCACGTGGCTTTCTCTACGTCAGGATGATACCACAAAACCTTAACCAAAATGATATCCTTCTTCTTCAACTTCTTGGTCCTCCTATCTAGGATCAACATGGGACTCTCCACATAAGACATGTCCTCATCCAGCTCAACCTCCAGAGGCTGCAAAACTTTCTCAGTGCTTGAGTGACACTTCCTCAACATGATAACATGGAACACCTGATGCAAACTATGCAAATCAAGTGGCAAATCCAACCTATAAGCCACCTTTTCAACACGTGCCACCACAGGGTAAGGTCCCATAAACCTGGGAGCCAACATACCCGTCCCCCCAAACCTCAGCATGCCTTTCCAAGGAGAGACTTTGAGATACACCTTATCTCGCACTTGGAACTCCAAAGGCCTATGAAGATTATCATCATACAACTTTTTCATATCATGGGCTCCTTTCAACTATTTTTGTATCATCTTAATCTTCTCTATTGTCTATTGCACAGGCTTAGGACCCAAAAGTTGATATTCACCGGTCTCATACAAACACAATGGAAATCTCCAACGTCCCATACAAAGCCTCATATGGTTCCATATCAATACTCCTCTGCTAGCTATTATTATATGCAACCTCTATCAAATTCAGATCTACATCCCCACTGCCCAAAAACTGCAAGGCACAAGCTCACAACAGATCCTCCAAGGTTTGTATAGTCCTCTCAGATTGGCCATTCATTTGTGGGTGGAACATTGTGCTGAACCTCAACTGTGAACCCATTGTTGTCTACGGATGCTCCCAAAAGTGAATTGTAAACTGTGGACCTCTATCTGACACAATGGTAACTGCAATACCATGCAAGTGGAGTATTTTATCAAGATAAATATCTGCTAACTTCTCAACTGTGTACATTGTCTTCACATGAAGGAAATGCGCTGACTAAGTAAACTTATGAACGATCACCCAAATGGAGTCATGACCATTGGCTGTACTAGGAAGTCCAACCACACAATCCATCATAATATGATCCCATTTCCATTAAGGTATAGGAAATGGTTGTAAAGTCCCTACAAGAATCTGATGCTCTGCCTTAACTTGTTGACACACTACGAACTAGCTATAAACACAACTACATCTCACTTCAACCCAGACTGCCAATACAAATTCTTTAGATTGTGAAACATATTGGTGCTACCTGGATGCATAACATACATTGAAGAGTGACCCTATTCTAAAACCAAATTCCTTAGATCATCAACATTAGGTTCACTTCTCTACCGTGGTAACATATTGTCCCATCCTCTGACTCATGGAAGCCATTATGCTTCTCGCTACCAAACTCTGCTCAAATTTTTTGAATTACAGTATCATCACGTTGTGTGTGGCAAAGCGTTCAAAACATACATCATTAACTAAGCGGAAGTGATCACTAACATCGGATTACTAAAAATCACTAAAAATGAAAACCTTTTTCAAAGAGATCCATTCATAGGAAAACTCTTTCAACAAGAACCAATGTATTACATTTACATCTTGGTTCATAAGTACATATCTTATACCATCTCTTCTCGAGGCTTACAATATCAACTTCCTTGTTAAAAGCTAAACACAGACAACACAAGAACCTCGAGGCATCAAGCCAGAAACTCAAAGCAATTCATTAAAAGCACTAACTATTAACTACGAGGACCTGAGAGTACAAAGACGACACATATGACTTCTATCTACAAACACGACAGACAGCACACTCCACCTGAGCTGCTGCTGTTGTACCTGCTGCTGCTGAAATTCTTCCTTTGCAAGATGTTCTTAGTCTCCTTCATCCTCGTCCACCTAATACTGTTGGTTCCCACGGGGGTGAGACAATTAAAAAATTTCCCCAGCGATAGATATAACTCTCCTCCAGAAACATCATTATTGCAGTTTAATTAATATAAAACTCAGCAGAGGATAAGTAGTTTAGATCATTCTCATCTTTAAAGTATTGCAACTATCTATAATAGAGCAGTAAATCATGTATTCTCTTTATAAGGAATAGGAAGAACATGTATATCATTTGTCTATCATTCATTTTCAACATCTCAAACTTTGCTTATGACACTCATCATTCTGATGGATCACTCATGATTCATTCTCGTTTCCATTCATTGGCCTTAGCCAATCTGCTAAACAGATATTCAATTATGCTAGTCATGTGATTATATATCATCATGTCTTATTCGGGTATTGGACTACACCAATCCTTAGTTTTAGACTCCATGTCTTTGCTAGGTATTGGACTTAACCAATCCTATATAAATATTTCAGATTAAGTCATTATCAATCTCATACAACCATTCCGAGTATTAGACTATGCCATACCTGTGCATCTATTCCAGGTAATGGACTATGCCAAACCTGTGCATCTATTCCAGGTACTGGACTATGCCAAACCTGTGCATCTATTCCAGGTATTGGACTATGCCAAACTTGTGCATCTATTCCAGGTATTGGACTATGCCAAACATGTGCATCTATTCCAGGTAGTGGACTATGCCAAACCTGTGCATACATTCTAGGTATTGGACTATGCCAAACCTGTGCAATTATTCAAGGTATTGGGTTGTTACCAATCCTGTGCAATTATTCCAGGTATTGGGTTGTTACCAATCTTGTGCAGTTATTCTAGGTATTGGGTTGTTACCAATCATGTGCAGTTATTCCAGGTATTGGGTAGTTACCACTCCTGTGCAGTTATTCCAGGTATTGGGTTGTTACCAATCCTGTACAGTTATTCCATGTATTGGGTTGTTACCAATCCTATGCAGTTATTCCAGGTATTGGGTTATGACCAATCCTGTGATATTATTCCAAGTATTGGGATTTAACTAATCCTGTGATATTATTCCAGGTATTGCGATTTAACCAATCCTGTGATATTATTCCAGGTATTGGGATTTAACCGATCCTGTGACATCTACTCCAGGTAGTGGACTATGCCAATCCTGTGTATCTATTCCAGGTAATGGACTATGCCAATCTTGTGTATCTATTCCAGGTATTGGACTATGCTAGCCCTGTGATTACATCCCATGTTTGTTTACACATCATTGGGTACCTCATTCTTCTACTGACATTAAAACTTTGGCCATGTCATCATGCTCAATCACATTCTTTATGTAATACAAGTATCCCTCTCTTCTCCATACTTGTATAATCAAGGTTTCATCATTATTATTGTATCATTTTATTATAATTATTATGTTACTAAGTTTCCATTTTCTTGGTTTATTAAGAACATTATCATCTCTTACATGGGACTTTTATAATTATCTTGGTACCTTTCACTAGGTATCAACTTACTCATGTGGTTCACAAGGCCTATTAAAATATCTTGTTACCTCTCACTAGGTAACAACTAATCCCATGGCTCATAAAGCACATTTAACATCTTGTCACCCTTCACTAGGCAACAACCATTCTCATGGTTCATAAAAACACATTACATCTTGATGTAATGATTAGGATAGCACTCTTTATATGTTACTCATCCAAGTATGTTGGATTTTAGAAGAATCAAGGGATATCATTCTTAAAGAGCTGGATGTGATATCTATGATGTCTTGATATATCACTTCCCTCAACACTTTAAACTTACTTGAGTTTATCAAATTATATTGTATTAAGGTATTTCCCCATCTTAATACTTCCATACACTAACCTATCACCTTTATTGTGAAGTGCATAGGTCATAAAACACACATAAGGATTGTCCAACTATCTTCAATGATAGGGACTCATCTCAGGTTAAGGCGCTGCTTGCTATAAAGTTACCTATAATCAATCACTATTCCATTATTAAGATTAGATTTCCCATACCATCACTCTTTATTAGGGTTTAGGGTTTCACATACTATCATACTTCATTAGGGTTAGGATTTCACATACCATCACCCTTCATTAGGCTTTCACATCACATTTCCCATAATTAGGATTTACTAATCATCCAAACTAGGGTTTCTCATGGCATCACCCTTAATTAGGGTTTCTCATAGAATCACCCTCAATTAGGGTTTCTCATGGAGTCAACCTCAATTAGGGTTTCTCATGGAATCAAACTCAATTAGGTTTTCTCATGGAATCACCCTCAATAAGGGTTTCATAATCTCTTTATTAAGGATCATACCTTAATTACATAATTATTCAAATTGAAGGTGTTAAGGCTTGACCTTTACATGATTATTATACATGTATGAATTCCTCTCTCTTTCATCCTCTCCAAGATGTTTACTAGATAAAACTTGGTTATATTAGGTCAACCAACCCTTCAATTAATTACATTCAATTAGAAAAGACATAGTATATTGAAGTATTGCTTATTTAAGCTTCAAGGATTTACTTACCTAAGGTTACCAATCACTTGGTATCTTAAAGGTACAACCCTAGTGATTATCTTTGAGATAATTCAGTAACAACCATAGGGTCATTTTATCTTTCATCACCTTAGGTTTCCAATTGAATTAATCACATTAAAACATCCCAAACGTTCTTGATCATTGATGCTCCAAATGGTTTGAAACCGTTTAAGCAAAACAATAATGAAACTTATGGACAATTTACACTTGAAACCACTTGGGTCTCCAAACGGTTTGAGACCGTTTGGTCTCAAACAGACTTGAGACTGTTTAATCCTAAACGGTCTTGAGACCGTTTGGACTCAAACGGTCTTAAGACCGTTTGGACTCAAACGGTCTTAAGACCGTTTGGTCCAAACTCTCTCAAAACTGAATGGACCAAAAAGGTCTTCCATCACTTTATCAATTCAAGATATCAATCATTAAACCATCTATCAATTGAGCCACTAATTTATTCTTCAATTGGACCATTGAATCACCCTTCAATTGGTCCTTCAATTAGGGTTTTGAACGCATTTGAACTAGGGTTTATAATCAAGAAACCATCAATTAGGGTTTTGAAATCGAGGAACCATCAATGGTTGACATTGTGGAACTAGTCCAATTGAAATCATTGGATCATCATCAAACCATGACATGACCTGACCTCAAACGGTCTTGAGGTCATTTGGATGACCTCCAAACTGTCTTGAGACCATTTGACTCAAACATTTATTGAAATTTGTGAAAATCAATTAGGGTTTGCATCATTGAATCGATCATCAATTTAGCTATTGATTATATTTGAATTTGGTATCACTGGATCTTCAACCATCCAATCATACTTCATGATAGACTTCCAAACGGTCTTGGTTGACCTCCAAATGGTCTTGAGACCATTTCGGTGACCTCCAACGGTCTTGAGACCGTTTGGGTTAGTCAACCCAAAGATTAAATCAATCAATTTAGAATTTTCAGCACTCAACCCAATTAGGGTTTCTAATTGGAGGATTGACCATTTATTGATTTAATCAATTGGATCCATTAGATCATCATCCAACATGTACTAGGGTTCTGACCTCAAACAGTCAACCCATCCAAACGGTTTGGGATCCAAACCTCCAAACGGTTTGCAAACCGTTTGGACCAAGGTCTTAAAACTGTTTGCAATATAAACTTGTGGAATGTGTGCCTAGGATGATGTCATCATCATCTACCTTCATTCATTCAAAAGCTACTGCCATTTTCATGGTAATTACATCAATGGCTCAAGGGAATTTCGAGTAAAACAAAATGATCAACAATTAATGGAGAACTGAATGCGATAACAACATTTAAGGGTTTAAGTTATATAACCCGCCTCCAATTGAGCTTCAAAGCTCCAAGCTCCACGTCTTTAATGGTGGAAGAAGCTTTCTCAACTATCCCAAGCTCGTCCTCAAGCTTTTGAGTGAAAAGAAATGGCTAGGATAGAAGATTGCATGGAGAAAAGAAGAAATCCATCATTTATTTTCGATTTCCACCATGAAATCATGGTGAAAGAAGGTCAAGAAGCTTACCAACAGGTTGGGGGTCGTCCTCCTGTTTATCCAAGCTCCCTTGGTCGTTTTTGCAAGCAATAAGTGAAAGGGGTTTCGAAATTACCCTTTCAACTCATGGATAAAGGAGCATATATGCATTTTATTAAAAATTCATTTTAGGAGAGAGAAAGTAGGGATTATCTCCTCCATTTCCTTGCCTCTTTCTTCCTTACCTTCCTTGGTTATGAGGCTAACTCCATTGCCTCTTATTCCTCTCAATTATCCATGATTTAAAGAAAAGAAAATTAAGCACCTTAACCCTTATAATAATAATATCCTAAAGTTAGTGGATAATTCTTTTTCTTTTAATAATGTGAGTGAGTTATCCACTTCCTTTAGATATTTTCATGCCTTTGCAAGGAAAATGGTCGTCCATTCTTTTTCAAAATCATTCCTCACCTTTTGGTTAAAGGGCTCTTCAACTAATATTTTTTTTTGCATTATTATTGAAGTAAAGTTCCAATTATGCTTAAATCTTGATTATTTAAATATCAAGATTCTCTCTCCTCCAAAGTGATTCAAATGAGATGCCCCTCTCATTTTATTTGCTCTACATGATGCCAAGTAACATTAGGTACTATTTTTAAGTGGTAATTTGCATATTGAACTCTAGGTTTTGGGTAATTTGCACATTACACCAAAATTTGGTTTTAATGCACAAACATTGCTTTATCAGCTCTTTCTTGGCACTCAGGCTACCACAAGCCATACCTCTACATCATCTTCGTTCTCATGATGCTTTAACACATGAGGAACATCTTATCATGTAACATTTGCAATTTAACCCCTCAACTTGGGTAATTTGCACTTTAGTCCAAAATAGACAAAACATTATTTCAACATTGTTCAAAAAGGACTAAAATTGAAACATAAGTTCCTCTTGAGCCTTAATTACTTTTCAAAAGATAATATCAAGCATATAATTATCTTTCTTAAATAAAACACCTAGGGTTAAGGCATAACCCGGGTCAGGGATGTTACAAGTTATAAACCCCTAACAAAGATTTTGTCCCAGAAATCCAAGATAAAGGGAGACATATATTATTCATATATCATCTCATCAAGTCTTCTCATAACATCTCAATGTCATGTTTATGCAAGGCATAAACCCCTAACATATGATGTCGATGCTATATTATATAACCAATCTGATTCCACATTTAACCATTCTAGGTGGTCAACATGAATTGTCTGATACCAGAATTCTTTACCTTGGTATCCATCATATGTGCTGAAAACACATTACATTTTCATCTTTCTTTCATCCTGGGACATTTCTTGTTATACATATCTTTTTCTTGGAACCCAAGTCCAAGACAAACTGATACTCTTCTAAGTATCCATCAAATAAACAATTTTAATTTATGCACACCAAGTGTCCTAAGACCCACTTGATTGTCATGTCCCTGAGAGAAAAGAAAACAAAGGATCATATTCCTCTTGTCACCCTATTATTATCTAGGGTTGTTTATTAATGAGAAGAGATTATCATCTCCTCTAAACATTACATGAACCTTCTACTGTTCATGAGTTATTTATTCTTATTTCTTTCTTGGTTCTGTGCCATCAACATAGGAATCATATGGAGGATTACTTGTCATCATTGCTTAATATCATTTTCACCGTGATTACTAGATATAGGTATTCAAACCTTTAGTTCATCACTGGTTATTGTTACCTTCCATCAGGTAACTATTACCTCTAGGTATTCAGACCAGGGTATACATTAAACTAAACATCTTCTTTTGTTTATAAATTGATTTACAATTAAATCAAATTCCTTCATAAATCAATTAGAATGTGGTAGAAATATCCATGCCACATCTCCTACTTCTTTCTTTAGATTGTTTTAGAATCATTACTTGATCAGAGTAATCAGAAAGATAACAATCTAGGTATGTCATACTTACCCTGTCTTCAATAAATGAATACCTGGCCAGGGTATTCAAGAACTGAAATTAGGTAGTATGTATTTGTTTTATATTATGTTCCATATTCTTAACATCTCTTTAAATTTCACTACTTAGTATCATAGATTTTCTCTGAGTGTTTCTTTTACATCTTTTCCCTTTCTGCGTGAAAAGAGAAATTTTCAAACATATAAGAGAATATTAAACTGAACATAAGTTTTCATCCTTCTTATCTCTTCCTCATATCCTTAAAGGATTATACAGATGAACTAAACAAAAACTACTTATATTATAGTAGGGAACAGAAGATAACTCAAAATAGAAAGTTCTATCTTGACAAGTCTACCTTTTACAAGTTATCTAGCATCTTATCTGACCCAAAACATGGATTTAGTTGTTATCTATTATTGCCTTTGTCCTCTACTACCAGAAGTAGATGGACCAAACTGTGACACTTGTCTTCGTCCTCTACCATCTGCTCCACTGGACTGAGGTCCTTGTGGGTTTTGCAGATTGTACCCTGACTGTTGGATCACCACACTGTTTCTTCTTGGACATTGTTGTCTAAAATGTCCTATCTGTCCTCATTTATGACAAGCTCGACCCCAACTAGATGACCCCTACATATGTGCACTATATTGTGGTTGAACTGGTGAAGATTTTGGTTGTTTGTTGCCACTACTCCATTGTTCCCATGACTATGTAGACTTCCTTTTAAGGTTTGTCTCATGTTTCTTTATCGTAGTGCTTTCTATCCTCTGTATAGACTCTACAAATGTGGCAAACCTCTCTCTACTTTCTAGGGCAGATGCCGGGATGGACATCTCAGCATTCAGTCCCTTCTCAAAATGTCGGATCTTCTCCTCCTCAGTAGCTGCCATTTGAGGACAAAATCGCAAGAGTTCCATAAACTTAATGGGACGAACGATTCAAAAAAACAAGATTAACTAATGCGAAAGCGATCACTAACAATGGATTACTAAAAATCACTAAAAATTAAAACTTTTTACAAAGAGATCCATTCTCAGAAAAACTCTTTCAACAAGTACTATCATATTACATTCACATTCTGGTTTACATAGTACATTCTCTGTACCATTTCTTCTCGAGGAATATATATACATCATTTGCTTTATCAAAAGCTCAAGTAACAAAATCCTCGAGGCATCATGCCAAAATCTCAGATCGATTATAATACACTATCTCCTAGGACCTGAGAGTACATGGATGACACATAGGACTCTATTTTAACATATACAAGACTTGACCAGTATCTCCACCTTAGGATGTAATGTTGTCCTTGTTGTTGCTGTTGCTGTCCTTCCCTTATTATGAGGTTTCTGTTTCTACCTCATCCGCGTCCACCTAAAAATATTGGATTCCACGAGGGTGAGACAATTATAAAATTGCCCCAGTGAGAGATATAACTCTTCGCCGAAAACATTGTTATTATAGTTTAATAGAAATAAACTGAACAGTGGAATCATATATTCAACAACAGATAGTGCAATATCTATGCAAATTAGAGCAACATTTCTAATCAAGCATTTAAGCTAAAACTTGCTAAAGAAGCATGTCTCTTATTCAATAAGGAGTTGAAGAACATATATAACATTTATGTATCTAGAACATGCTAAGTAGAATAACATCAACCAGTGATTCTTGTATTTCAATCTTATGCAAATACACTGCACGACTGATTACATTTTATAAACATTCTTAAGCTTATGCCCTGAGGAGAGGAGATATACCACTCATACTCCAACCGACCCCGATTACGTAAAGCATCGGTACCACATAAGGTCAATGGGAGAGCCAGATTCCATGACCTCATCTGTCTCGGTCAGTACGAGACTACTTTGGCAGAGACATCATGTGTCAGACTGCAATTAGCTTGCCAGGGTATATTGGCATCTTCGCTATAGAGTTATAGCCCGCAATATATACTCTCTTCAGGGTTATGGCCCGTAGCCAATGCCTGGTATTATATTGAGAAGTTATGGCCCGTAGCCATACTCTTATTGGGGTATGGTCCGAAACCAATCCGGTACATAGGAGATAGCCCGTAGCCATTCCTATGGGGCATAAGGATATATTTTCCCAATTACCCCCACATATTCAAAAATATGTGTTCCGAGTAAAACTCATTTCACCATTCAGCTAATTCTGACGATGATGGATCTTTGGTCAGGGCAACTACATTCTATGATATCACTTGATTAATTAAGTACATTATCATATTCTTTTAGCATCAGCCAAGTTTTCAAACATAACTTATTAGGACAAGTGCTACAAAGAAACATGTACTGTTTTCATCAGGTCCTTCTCAATCTTTATAAGACATTGGGGTCTCAGTCCCTCATTTCAATATTGGGAATTATCATCCCTTCACAATCTCAACACCATAATTATATGGATCTGGGTATTCAAACCCTTAGCTCATCACTGAGCACTGTTACCACTTTTTGAGGTAATTATCATCTTCAGGTCATCTAACCAAGGTAAATATGATACTTGTTACATAATCATCTCTCATGGCACTTAAGGCCCATTACTTCTCTTATTACCTCTTACTAGGCAACATGGCATAGTATGGCACATAAGGCCCAATAAACAATTTTAATACATAAAGTGTCATAGCTCATACCTAGCTATGTTCATCATTTCATGAAACCTGCATGGTTAGTACAGCTGATAATAGATACATCAATTTCATATCAACACCATGCAAAACAATATATAACATCACTATTCAAGGGTAACACTACTATTCCCTTACCAGGGTTAGGGTTTCCCATTTATGTCAATTAGGAATACTCATTCCCTTTACACAATTAAGACCAATGATTTATCATTTCATTGTCTAAGGTTATGTTATATAATATAACCCAGAGTTAGGGTTTCACATGCCTTTACCCTATTTCAACATTAGGGTTTACTATTCACATCTCATCAGGAATTGTTATATACTAAACCAAATTTAGGGTTAGGTTTTAGTATTCCTTCCAATTAGGGTAGTATATTCCATTACCCACAATTAGGGTTTACTATTCATACTAATTAGGGTTTATCATCAAAATACCCTAAATTAGGGTTACTCATGTCATTATCCCAATTTCATATCACATCATCCTACTAGTTTAGGGTTTCACTCAGAATTTCCCTAAATTAGGGTTTGAGTTCATTAATCAACTCAATTAGGGTTTTATGATCTCTTATTCAATGATCATACCCTAATTGTATGTCACATCATTTTGGATGTTTTAGGCTTAAGTTCTACATGATTATCATTCATGTATGAATCTTTCTCTCTCGTCCTACTCAGGATGTCCACTACTCAATTCTTGATTAGATTGAACCTACCCTTTATTCAAATACATGCATTTAAGGCTAACATGATGTATTGAATTATTACATCATTATGCATCAATGATTAATCCCACTAAGGGTATCAATCATATAAATACCTTAGGTCTCCAAATAGTTTAATCAATTGAACCTTTAATTATATGAGGGTTTCAAATGAATTGACCAATTGAACCTTCAATTCCATTAGTTGATCAATTGGATTAACCAATTGAATCTTCAATTGCATTAAACATTCAATTGAATTGGCCTTATTGGACCTTCAATTACATGAGGTATCCTAATGGATCAACCATATTTCACCTCAAAAATATTTGATTACATAGGCCATAAACAATCTTAGTTCTCATAATTCAATTGGTAGAAAACCATTTGGGCAATTTATCCTTGAAACCGGTTAGACAAAATAGGTGTTGAAACCGTTTGCATTTTGGGTCTCCAAATGGTTTGAGACCGTTTGTTCCCAAATGGTCTTGAGACCGTTTGGTCCAAACCATCTCAAAACCAAATGGACCAAAAAGTCCTTTCAACACTTACATGTTTCATGATTTCAATGGATGAACCAACATCAATTGAGTCCTTGATTTCTTTATCACTTGAACTATTGAATCAACCTTCAATTAAACCATCAATTAGGGTTTTTGAACCCAATTGATCTAGGGTTTCAACTCAAGAAACCTTCAATTATGGCTTTGAAATCGACGAACCATCAATGATCAACATTGTGGAACTGATTCAATTGAAATCAATGAACCATCATCAAAATTTTGACATGACCTGACCCCAAACGGTCTTGAGGTCATTTGGATGACCTCGAAACCATCTTGAGACTGTTTGACTCATCCTATCCTTGGAATTTGTGAAATTCCATTAGGGTTTATATCATTGGATTGATCATCAAATCAGCACTCAATTGCATTTCAATTTGGTATCTCTGGACATTCAATTGCTCAACCATACTTAACCCTAGACCTCCAAACGGTCTTGGGTGACCTCCAAACGGTCTTGAGAGCGTTTGGGTGACCTCCCAATGGTCTTGAGACCGTTTGGGCTCAAACACCCAAAAATCTAAATTAACAAAATTGAATTTCAGCACTTAACTGATTAGGGTTTGCTAATTGATTAACCTTCAAATGATGAACCCTTTGGAATTAATCAATAAAATTTGGTGGGTCATCAACTATAAATATTAGCATCAACTTTTCTAAATGGTCAACCCTGGTCAACTCTCCCAAATGGTGTGAAACCGTTTAGCTTCAAACAGTTTGATGAAATTGTTTGCTTTCAAACGGTTTTGTTGAAACCGATTGAGCAAGTTTGTTGAAACCGAATGAAATACAATTTCTTTGCGAAAAAAGTCCAATATGATGTCATCATCATCTATCGTCATCCCTGTAGCTCTTAGTACTTCTTATTTCATGGAATTACCAATTTCAACCAACAATTAATCAAAAAGATGAAGGAATCAACGAATTTGCAAGATTGATAGTTGAATAACAATGTAAAGGGGTTCAAGTTATATAGCCCACCTCCAATTAAGCTTAAAAGCTCCAAGCTCACCTCAACAATGGTGGATTTAACTCCTTTCACTATTCCAAGGCTCGTCCTCAAGCTTTAATTGAAAAGGAATGGTTAGAATTGAAGATGGGATCGAGATAAGAAGAAATCATCCATTGTTTTGTGATTTCCACCATGAAATCAAGGTGAATGAAGATCAAGAAGCTTACCAACAGGTTGGGGGTCGTCCTCCTGGTCCTTCAAAGCTCCCAGGGTTGTTTTGCACGCAAAGAGAAGAAGTGGATTCGAAATTACCCTTTCATTCTATGGATAAAGGAGCATATATGTGAATTTGATTGAAAATTCATTTAGGAGAGAGAAAGTAGGAATTATCTCCCCCAAATCCTTGCCACTTTCCCCCTTCCTTTCCTTAGGGACGAGGATATCCTCTTTGCCTCTTATTCCCTTCAATTATCCATGTTTTAAAGAAAAGCAAATTAAGCACCTTAACCCTTTTTATATTAATATCCATAAGTGAGTGGATATTTCTTTTTCTTATAATAAGGTGAGTGGTTTTTCACCTCCATAGGATATTTTCTGACGTTCACAATCGAGCAAATTTAACCATCTCATTTTTGGTTGAAGGCCCTTCAATTATTTTTTTTATTTTTACATTAATTGAAATAAAGTTCCAATTATGCTTAAATCTTGATTATTTTAATATCAAGATTCTCTCTCCTCCAAAGTAGCTCAAATGAGACGCCCCTCTCATTTTCTTGCCTCTACAAGATGCCACAAATTATTAGGGACCTTATTGAAGTGGAAATTTGCATATTGAACCATAGGTTTTGGTAAATTGCACTTTACCCCAAAACTAGGTTTTAATGTACAAACATTGCTTTACCAGCTCTTTCTTGGTACTCAGGCTTCCACAAGCCATACCTTTGCATCATCTTCATTCTCATGATGCTTCAACACATGAGGATCATAGTATCATGTACAATTTGCAATTTAACCCCTCAATTTGGGTAATTTGCACTTTATTCCAAAACAAGCAAATAATTATATTCAACATTATTCAAAAAGGACTAAAATTGAAATATAAGTTCCTCTTGAGCCTTAATTACTTTTCAAAAGATAAGAGAAAGCATCTAATCAACTTTATTAAGCAAAACACCTAGGGTTAAAGCATAACCCAGGTCTGGGATGTTACAAGTTACCCACCCCTTACAAGGATTTCGTCCCCGAAATCATCAACGAAAACATTAAGAGAAAAGAGTAGGGTGCTTCCATATCATCTCTTCCTCTAGTTCCCACGTAGCCTCTTCAATGCCACAGTGATTCCAGAGAACTTTCACAAGACATATATCTTTCTTTTTCAGCTTCTTGATCCTTCTATCAAGAATCAACACATGTCCTTCAACATATGATATATCATCATTTAGTTCTACCTCCATAGGCTGCAGAACTAACTCTGTGTCAGGATGACACTTCCTCAACATATAGATATGGAACACTGGATGCAATCTATGCAACTCAGGTGGTAACTCCAGCTTATAGGCTACCTTTCCCATCCTCTCAATGATTGGATAAGGTCCCATAAATCTAGGAGCTAACTTCCCCTTCTTTCCAAATCTAAGGATACCTTTCCAAGGTGAGACCTTGAGGTATACTCTGTCTCCAACTTGGAATTCTAAAGGTCTATGACACTTATCAACGTAAGATTTATGTCTATCCTGAGCAGCTTTCAACTATTGTTGTATTACTTTAATCTTCTCAGTTGTCTGCTGAACTAGCTCAGGACCCAAAAGTTGGTACTCCCCTGTTTCATACCAACATAAAGGAGACCTACAACGTATACCATATAATGCTTCATATGGTGCCATCTCAATATTGTGCTGATAGCTATTATTATAAGCAAATTCTATCAAGCTCAGGTGTAGATCCCAACTTCCTACAAATTGAAGGACACATGCCCTGAGCAAGTCCTCCAAAGTTTGTATGGTCCTTTCAGATTGTCCATCTGTCTGAGGGTGAAAGGTTGTACTAAACCTTAATTGTGTACCCAAAGCTTTATGGAGTCTCTCCCAAAAAGGACTCGTGAACTGGGGACCTCTATCAGATACAATAGTGGCTGGAACCCCATGTAAATGCACTATCTCATCTATGTATATCTGTGCAAGCTTCTCAGCAGTGTAGTTTGTTTTGACAGGAATAAAATGTGCTATCTTAGTCAACCTATCAACTATCACCGAAATGGAATCATGACTTTTGGCTATTCTAGGAAAACCAACCACAAAGTCCAGAGTCACATGATCCCATTTCCACTGTGGTATAGGTAGAGGTTGCATTATTCCTGCGGGCTTCTGATGTTCAACTTTAACCTGCTGACACACCGGACACCGCATTACAAACTCAACAACATCTTTCTTCACTCTAGGCCACCAATACATATCTTTCAAGTTATGATACATCTTGGTGCTCCCTGGATGCATAGCATACATTGAAGAGTGAGCTTCTTCTTGGACTAACTTTCTTAAGTTATCGACATCAGGTACAATCATCCTACCATGATAATAGGCTACCTGATCATCTGAATCATGGAAACCATCTCATTTCTCGCTACCATACTCTGACATGATCTGTGAATCACAACATCAACCTGCTATGCTTCTTTAATCTGCTGTCTCAGAGTAGGTTTCACTTGCATCTCTGCCAACAACCCAGATAACAACGATACCTTAAGCTGTACATTATCTTGCCTTAAAGAGATAAGCATATCTCTCTTAGAGCACACTAAGGAATTCAATTGTGCTTTATCTAGGGCTGGTGTTGCTAATTTCCTACTTAGTGTATCAAAAACTACATTAGCCTTCCCTGGATGATAATCAATTGTACAGTCATAGTCTTTGATTAATTCCATCCAGCGGCACTGTCTCATGTTTAGCTCATGTTGTGAAAAGATATATTTTAAATTCTTATGGTCTGTGAAAATTTGGAATGTCTCTGCATAGAGATAATGTCTCCAGATCTTCAAGGCATGGACCACAGTAGCTAGCTCTAGATCGTGTGTCGGATAATTCTCCTCGTGTTTCTTAAGCTGTCGAGAAGCAAAAGAAATCACTTGCTTATCCTGCATCAACACACATCCTAGACCGTTCTTTGATGCATCATAGAAGACTATGTACCCCTTCCCTTGCTCAGGTAATACTAACACAGGTGCACTTGTTAACCTTTCCTTCAACAGATGAAAAGATTGTTGGCACTTGTCATTCCAGACAAAAGGAACCTCTTTCCTGGTCAACTTGGTTAGGGGTAAAGCTATAGAACTGAAGTTCTTAATAAACCTCTTGTAATAGCCTGCCATTACTAGAAAACTGCGTATCTCCGTCAGTGTCTTAGGTTGTTCCCATTGCAGGACAAATTCTACCTTCTTAGGATCAACACGAATACCTGAAACAGATATTATGTGTCCAAGAAAAGAGACTTCTGCTAACCAGAACTCACATTTTATAAACTTAGCATATAACTTATGCTCTCTTAGCAAAGTTAGAGCCTGACGGAGGTGCTGCTCATGTTGTTCAGCATCTCTACTGTAGATCAAGATGTCATCTATAAAGAAGACTACACATTGATCAAGAAAAGGTCGAAAGATCATATTCATGAGTTCCATGAATGCAGTTGGTGCATTAGTTAGTCAAAATGACATAACTATGAACTCATAGTGACCATACCTTTTCGTAAAGGCATACTTAGGTATGTCACTCTCTTTAATACGCAACTGATGGTATCCTGACCTCAAATCTATTTTAGAAAAGACAGTTGCACCACACAACTGATCAAACAAGTCATCAATCCTTGGCAAAGGATACTTGCTCTTTATGGTTACTTTATTCAACTACCTATAGTCAATGCATAATCGCATGGACTCATCCTTCTTCTTAACAAAGAGGACCATAGCACCCCATGGTGAAGTACTCGGTCGGATAAAACCCTTTTCAAGAAACACCTATAATTGTTTCTTAAGTTGTTCCATTTCAGCAGGTGCCATTCTATACGGTATTTGGGCTATTGGTTGCGTGCCCAAGATTAGATTAATCTCAAATCAATCTCTCGGGGCGGAGGTACACCTAGAAATTCCTCAGGGAATACATCTTCAAATTCCCTAACTGTAACATCCCTGACCTGGGTTATGCCTTAACCCTAGGTGTTTTTCTCAATAAAGTTAATTATATGCTTGCTCTTAATTTTTGAAAAGTAATTAAGGCTCAAGAGGAACTTATGTTTCAATTTTAGTCCTTTATGAACAATGTTGAAATAATGTTTTGCCCATTTTAGACTAAAGTGCAAATTACCCAAGTTGAGGGGTTAAAGTGCAAATGTTGCATGATAGGATGTTCCTCAAGTGTTGAAGCATCATAAGGATGAAAATGATGCAATGGTATGGCTTGTGGTAGCCTGAGTAACAAGAAAGAGCTTGTTGAACAATGTATGCGCATTAAAACCTAGTTTTGGTGTAATGTCCAATTTACCCAAAACCCAGGGTTCAATATGCAAATTACCACTTCAAAATAGTCCCTAATGTTTCTTGGCATCATGTAGAGAAAAGCAAATGAGAGGGGCGCCTCATTTGCATCATTTTGGAAGAGAGAGAATCTTGATATTAAAATAATCAAGATTTAAGCATAATTGGAGCTTTACTTCAATTTAATGCAAAAATAAATATATTAATTAAAGACCCCTTTAACCAAAAAGGTGAGCGGTGAGTTTGTAAGAGAATGGACGACCATGTGCCTTGCAAAGGCATGAAAACATCCAAAGGAAGTGGATAACTCACACACATTATTATAAGAAAAAGAAATATACACCCACTTATGGATATTAGTATTATATGATTTAAGGTGCTTAATTTGCTTTTCTTTAAATCGTGGATAATTGAGAGGAATAAGAGGCAAATGAGACAGCCTCAAAACCAAGGAAGGGAAGGGGGAAAGGGGCAAGTAAATGGAGGAGATAATCCCTACTTTCTCTCTCCTAAAATGAATTTTTAATAAAATGCATATATGCTCTTTTATCCATGAGTTGAAAGGGTAATTTCGAAACCCCTTGCACTTCTTGCTTGAAAAAACGACCAAGGGAGCTTGGAGAAACAGGAGGACGACCCTCAACCTGTTGGTAAGCTTCTTGACCTCCTTTCACCATGATTTCATGGTTGAAATAAAAAATAAATGATGGATTTCTTCTTTTCTCCATGCAATCTTCTATCCTAGTTAATCTTTTCACCCAAAAGCTTGAGGACGAGCCTAGGGGGAGTTGCAAAAGCTTCATCCACCATTGTTGACGTGAAGATCCAAGCTTTGAAGCTCAATTGGAGGTGGGTTTTATAACTTGAACCCTTAATATTGTTATTGCATTCAATTCCTTATCAATTGTTGATCCTTTCTTCATTCTTGAAATTTTATTTGGTTGATTGATGCAATTACCATGAAAATCACAGAAAGTTTCATGGGTTTAGAGCTTGATGATGATGACATCATCATAAGCACACACCTCCCCAAATATCTATTGCAAACAGTTTCAATGATTTGGTCCAAACGGTTTCACCAAACCGTTTGGAGACCAAACAGTTTGCAAACCGTTTGGAGGTTTGGTTCCCAAACCGTTTAGAGGAGTTGACCATTTGGATGGGTTGAATATTTGAGGTCAGGAACCTAGTACATGATGGATGAGGATCTAATGACTCTAATTGATTGAATCAACATATGGACAATCATCCAATTAGAAACCCTAATAGGGTTAAGTGCTGAATTTGCAATTGGTTGATTTATAATGATGGATGAGGCAAACGGTCTCAAGACCGTTTGGAGGTTATCCAAACAACCTCAAGACCGTTTGGAGGTCATCCAAACGACCTCAAGACCGTTTGAGGTCAGGTCATATCATAAGTTGATGGTAATTCATTGATTTCAATTGGGTTAGTTCCACAATGTTAACCATTGATGGTTCCTCGAATTCAAAACCCTAATTGATGGCTTCATGATTATAAAACCTAGTTCAATTGGGTTCAAAAACCTAGTTGAAGTTCTAATTGAAGGGTGATTCAATGATTTAATTAAAGAATAAATCAGCAGTTCAATTGATAGATGGTTGAAAGATTGAAACCCTGAATTGATTAAGTGTTGAAAGACCTTTTTGGTCCATTCGGTTTTGAGAAGGTTTAGGCCAAACAGTCTTAAGACCGTTTGAGTCCAAACAGTCTCAAGACCATTTGAGACCAAACGATCTCAAACCATTTGGAGACCCAAGTCCATTTGGTTTCAAACCATTTGGAGCATCAATGGTCAAGAACGTTTGGATGTTTCAATGTGGTTAAATTAATTGGGAACCTAAGGTGATGAAAGGTTAAATGACCCTATGGTTGATACTGATGTATCTCAAAGATAATCATTAGGGTTGTAACTTTAAGGTACTAAGTGATTGATAATCCATAGATGAGTTAATCCTTGAAGCATAAGTAAGCAATAACTCTGTACACTATGTCAATCATAGATGTATGTACTTGATTGAAAGGTTGATGTAAACCTAATCAAGTTGGAAGGATGATAGAAAGGAATTCATACATGAGTATTAATCATGTGGTGATTAGGTTATGATCCTTAGTAAAGAGATCATGAAACCCTAATCCAGAATGTTAATGAACCCTAACCCTAATTCAGGGTAACATAATGTAAAACCCCGATTATGGAAATGGAGAGTGAAACCCCATTTGGGATGAATAGTAAATCCTAATTATGGATAGTTGAACAAGAAACCCTAATTTTAGGGTAAAGTGCATGAAACCCTAAACTAGGGTAATGTGATGTAAAACCCTGATGTATTGATACGAAATTGAGAAACCCTAATTGAGGTTGATTCCATGTAAAACCCTAATTGAGGGTGATGCCATGTGAAACCCTAATTGAGGTTGATGCCATGTGAAACCCTAATTGAGGGTGATGCCATGTGAAACCCTAATTGAGGGTGATGCCATGTGAAACGCTATTCAATGGTATGATAAGGAGCCCTAATACAGAGTGAAGGTATGTGAAACTCTAATTTGGAGTTATAATACATGAAGCCCTAATCTTGGACAATATGATGACAAACCAGAACCCTAATAATAAAATAGTGGGTAAAGCCTTATAAAGGTGAAATATCTCAAATGGTTGATTATAGGCAACCTTACAGTAAGTGATGCCCTAACCTGAGATGAGTCCATATCATTGAAGATAGTTGGACCATTCTTGTGTGTGACCTATGCACTTCATGGTAACAGTGATAGGTTAGTAAATGAAAGTATTAATATGGGAAATACCTTAATACAATAGAAGTTGATAAACTTAAGTAAGTTAAAAGTAATAAGGAAAGTAATGCTTCAAGACGTCATAGATATCACATCCCACTCTTTAAGAAAGATATTAATGGTTACCTAGTGAGAGGTAACAAGATGTTTTATGGGCCTTGTGAGCCATGATGTTAATTGCTGCCTAGTGTGAGGTCATAAGAAGTGGTAATCTGTGATAAGATGCACATGATTGGTTAAATCCCAATACCTGGAATAATATCACAGGATTGGTTAAATCCCAATACCTGGAATAATATCATAGGATTGGTTAAATCCCAATACCTGGAATAATGTCACAGGATTGACATAGTTCAATACCTGGAATAATAACACAGGATTGGTTAAACCCCAATACCAGGAATAATGTCACAGGATTGACATAGTTCAATACCTGGAATAATTGCACAGGGTTGACATAGTTCAATACCTAGAATAATAACACAGGATTAGTTAAACCCCAATACCTGGAATAATGTCACATGATTGACATAGTTTAATACCTGGAATAATTGCATAGGGTTGACATAGTTCAATACCTAGAATAATAACAAAGGATTGGTTAAACCCCAATACCTGGAATAATGTCACAGGATTGACATAGTTCAATACCTGGAATAATTGCATAGGGTTGATATAGTTCAATACCTGGAATAATAACACAGGATTGGTTAAACCCCAATACCTGGAATAATGCCACAGGATTGACATAGTTCAATACCTGGAATAATTGCACAGGGTTGACATAGTTCAATACCTGGAATAACTGCACTGGATTGGTAATAACCCAATACCTGGAATAATTGCACAGGGTTGACATAGTTCAATACCTGGAATAATTGGATAGGGTTGACATAGTTCAATACCTAGAATAATTGTACAGGGTTGACATAGTTCAATACCTAGAATAATGTCACAGTAATGACATAGTTCAATACCTAGAATGGTTAAGATTGGCATAGCCCAATACCTGGAATAGTTGAGATTGGCATCGTCCAATACTTGGAATGTATACACAGGAACAAAATAAGTCCAATGCTCGTACTAGTTGTACATGATTGGTATAATCCAATTCCTAGAATATTTATACATGATTGGTATAGACAAATGCCTAAACAAGACATGATGATGTACACTCTCATGTCCAGTATAAACCAAAAATCTGTTTAGCAGATTGGCTAAGGCCAACCGATAGAATCAAGAAAGACTCATGGGTGACATATCAGAGTAATGAATATCATGAGAAAAGCATGGGATGCTGAGTTAATATAACAGACAAATGATTTACATGTCTTTCCTATTCCTTATAAAGAGAATAGATGATTTACTGCTCTATTATAGATAGTTGCAATATTTAAAGATGAGAATCATTTAAATTGCTTATCCTCTGCCCAGTTTTATATCATTAAATTGCAATAATAATGTTTCTGGCTGAGAGTTATATCTCTCGCTGGAGCAATTTTCAATTGTCTCACCCCCGTGGGATCCAACATTTTTTTAGGTGGATGAGCACGGAGGAGTTTGAGAACAATCCTACAGAGGAAGAACTTCAGCAACAGCAGGTACAACAACAACAACTCAGGTGGAGTGTGTTGTCTGTCGTGTTTGTAGATAGAAGTCCTATCTGTCGTCTCTGTACTCTCAGGTCCTCGGAATTAATAGTTAATGCTTTCAATGAAACGTTTTGAATTTTTGGCTTGATGCCTCGAGGTTCTTATGTTGTCTGTGTTTAGCTTTTAACAAGGCAGTTGATGTTGTAAATCTCAAGAAGAGATGGTACCAGATATGTACTTATGAACCAGGATGTAAATGTAATACCTTGGTTTTCATTGAAAGAGTTTTCCTATGATTGGATCTCTTTGAAAAAGGTTTTAATTTTTAGTAATTTTCAGTAATCCGCTGCAAATGATCGCTTCCTCTTAAGTAAATCTTGTTTTAGTGAGTTGGATGCCACAATTTAGTGGTATCAGAGCTCTAGGTTTGCTGAGTCTATAGAGACATAGGACTAAGGTACCAAGTCTGTTCTAAGTGTACTCCATTGTATATTATAGTGCCTTCTGCTTATACAAAAGAACATATATAGCTCCAAGATGTCTGGAGAACACGAGGAACATGTTGCTGAGAGCAATGTTGTTGTACCAGTAGAAGGTGTCGGGGATCAGGAAAGGGAGGAACCAGTGCCTGAAAATCCCCATGTTGATGAAGTCCTGAGAGGAAACCCAGATATTCATAATCTTTTTGGGCAAGTCATTACACTGAGGTATATGGCAGACCGGATGCCAGCACCGGCACCTAGGGCACCAGTTTCCAATGAAGGATATGGGTTTGGTAAGACCTTTGAACGACTACGTCGTGTAGGAGCCATAGAATATGCTGGAACATCTGACCCAGTAGATGCTGATCTCTGGCTCACTAAGTTAGAAAAAGTCTTTAAGATCCTTAGTATCCCAGAGGCTGACAAAGTTAAACATGCGGTGTACCTTTTGAAGGTTAGTGCTGGACACTGGTGGGCTATAGAAGAAATAAAAAGGAATTATGAAGAGGTTGAATGGGAGGAATTTCGTCGAGAATTCATCAATAAGTATTTTCCAAAGACATACTTAGACGAAAAGATCTCCCAGTTTGAGAAGATTTGACAGGGATCCATGTCGATAGATGAATATGAGGTTAAGTTTATGGAACTTTTGTGATTTTGTCCTCAAATGGCAGCTATTGAGGAGGAGGAGATCTGACATTTTGAGAAGGGACTGAATGCTGAGATTTCCATCCCGACATCTTCCCTAGAAAGTATAGAGAGGTTTTCCACATTTGTTGAGTCTATACGGAGGATAGAAAGGCCTACGATAAAGAAACATGAGACAAACCTCAAAAGAAAGTCTACACAGTCACATGGACCAATGATTAGTGGTACTAAACAACCAAAATCTTCACCAGTTCAACCTCAATCTAGTGCACCTATGCAGGGGTCATCAAATTGGGGTCGAGCTTGTCATAAATGTGGACAGTTAGGACATTTTAGACAACAATGTCCAAGAAGAAACAATGAGGTGACCCAACAGTCAAGGCATAATCGGCAAAATCCACAAGGACCTCAGCCCAGTGGAGCAGATGCTAGAGGGCAAAGAAAAGTGTCACAGTTTGGTCCATCTACTTCTGGTAGTAGAGGACAAAGGCAATAATAAATAACAACTAAGTCCATGCTTTGGGCCAAATAAGATGCTAGTTAACTTGTAAAAGGTAGACTTGTCAAGATAGAACTTTCTAGTTTGAATTATCTTTTGTTCCCTACTATAAGAAAGGTAGTTGCTTTTTAGTTAATCTATATAATCCTTTAAGGATATGAGGAAGAGATAAGAAGGATGAAAACTTATGTTCAGTTTAATATTATCTTATTTATTTTGAAGTTTCTCTTTCTTCTTTGATAAAGGGAAGAGATGAAAAAGGAACTCAGAGAAAATCTGAGATATTCAGTATATCAAATTTAAAGAAATGAAAACATGAAATGAAATAAATGCATACTACCTAATTTCAGTTCTTGAATACCCTGGCCAAGTATTCATTTACTGAAGGCAAGGTAAGTATGACATACCTAGATTGTTATCTTTCTGATTACTCTGATCAAGTAATCATTCTGAAACAATCCAAAGAAGCCTAATGAAGAAGGAGATGTGGCATGGATATTTCTACCACATTCTAATTGATATACAGAGGAATTTGATTTAATTATAAATCAATTTATAAACAAAAGAAGATGTTTAGTATAATGTATACCCTGGTCTGAAGACCTAGAGATAATACTTACCTGATGGAAGGTAACAATAATCAGTGATGAACTAAAGGTTTGAATACCTATATCTAGTAATCATGGTGAAAATGATATTAAGAAATGATGACAAGTAATCATCCATATGATTCTTATGTTGTAGGCAAGGAACTAAGAAAGAAATAAGAATAAATAACTCATGAACAGTAGAAGGTTCAAGTAATGTCTGAAGGAGATGATAATCTCTTCTCATGAATAAACAACCCTGAATAATAATAGGGTGATAAGAGGAATATGATCCTTTGTTTTCTTTCTTTTAGGGACATGGCAATCAAGTGGGTCTTAGAACACTTGGTGTGCATAAATTAAAATTGTTTATTTGATGGATACTTAGAAGAGTATCAGTTTGTCTTGGACTTGGGTTCCAACAAAAAGATATGTATAACAAGAAATGTCCCAGGATGAAAGAAAGATGTAAATGTAATGTGTTTTTAGCACCGGTGATGGATACCAAGGTAAGGAATTATGGTATCAGATAATTCATGTTGACCACCTAGAATGGTTAACTGTGGAATTAGATTGGTTACATATATAGCATGGACATCATACGTTAGGGGTTTATGCCTTGCATAAACATGACATTGAGTTGTTATGTGAAGACTTGATGAGATGATATATGAATAATATCTGTCTCCTTTTATCTGGGATTTCGGGGACGAAATCCTTGTTAGGGGTTTATAATTTGTAACATCCCTGACCTGGGTTATGCCTTAACCCTAGGTGTTTTGCTTAATAAAGTTAATTATATGCTTTCTCTTAATTTTTGAAAAGTAATTAAGGCTCAAGAGGAACTTATGTTTCAATTTTAATCCTTTTTGAACAATGTTGAAATAATGTTTTGCCCCTTTTAGACTAAAGTGCAAATTACCCAAGTTGAGGGGTTAAAGTGCAAATGTTGCATGATAGGATGTTCCTAAAGTGTTGAAGCATCATAAGGATGAAAATGATGTAGTGGTATGGCTTGTGGTAGCCTGAGTAACAAGAAAGAGCTTGTTGAACAATGTTTGTGCATTAAAACCTAGTTTTGGTGTAATGTGCAATTTACCCAAAACATAGGGTTCAATATGCAAATTACCACTTCAAAATAGTCCCTAATGTTTCTTGGCATCATGTAGAGCAAATAAAATGAGAGGGGCGCCTCATTTGTATCATTTTGGAGGAGAGAGAATCTTGATATTAAAATAATCAAAATTTAAGCATAATTGGAGCTTTACTTCAATTTAATGCAAAAATAAATATATTAATTAAAGACCCCTTTAACCAAAAAGGTGAGGGATGAGTTTGCAAGAGAATAGATGACCATGTGCCTTGCAAAGGCACAAAAATATCCAAAGGAAGTGGATAACTCACACACATTATTATAAGGAAAAGAAATATCCACTCACTTATGGATATTAGTATTATATGATTTAAGGTGCTTAATTTTCTTTTCTTTAAATAATGGATAATTGAGAGGAATAAGAGGAAAAGAAGATATACTCATACCAAGGAAGGGAAGGGGGAAGGGGCAAGGAAATGGAGGAGATAATCCCTACTTTCTCTCTCCTAAAATGAATTTTTAATAAAATGCATATATGTTATTTTATCCATGAGTTGAAAGGGTAATTTCGAAACCCCTTTCACTGCTTGCTTGAAAAAACGACCAAGGGAGCTTGGAGAAATAGGAGGATGACCCGCAACCTGTTGGTAAGCTTCTTGACCTCCTTTCACCATGATTTCATGGTGGAAATAAAAAATAAACGATGGATTTCTTCTTTTCTCCATGCAATCTTCTATCCTAGACAATCTTTTCACCCAAAACCTTGAGGACAAGCCTAGGGGGAGATGCAAAAGCTTCATCCACCATTTTGGATGTGAATCTCCAAGCTTTGAAGCTCAATTGGAGGTGGGTTTTATAACATGAACCCTTAATATTGTTATTGCATTCGATTCCTTATCAATTGTTGATCCTTTCTTCATTCTTGAAATTTTATTTGGTTGATTGATGGAATCACCATGAAAATCACAGAAAGTTTCGTGGGTTTAGATCTTGATGATGATGACATCATCATAAGCACACACCTCCCCAAAAATCTATTGCAAACTGTTTCAATGATTTGGTCCAAGCGGTTTCACCAAACCGTTTGGAGACCAAACAGTTTGCAAACCGTTTGGAGGTTTGGTTCCCAAACCGTTTAGAGGATTTAAGTGTTTGGATGGGTTGACCATTTGAGGTCAGGACCCTAGTACATGATGGATGAGGATATAATGAATCCAATTGATTGAATCAACATATGGACAATCATCCAATTAGAAACCCTAATCGGGTTAAGTGCTGAATTTGCAATTGGTTGATTTAGAACTTTGGGTTGGTTAACCCAAACGGTCTCAAGACAGTTTGGAGTTCCCCCAAATGGTCTCAATACCGTTTGGAGGACAACCAAGACCGTTTGGAGGTCTAGGGTTGAACATGGTTGAGTAATTGAAGGTCCAGAGATATCAATTTGAAATGCAATCGATTGCTAAATTGATGATCAATCCAATGATGCAAATCCTAATTGAACTTCACAAATCTTAATGATGGATAAGGCAAACGGTCTCAAGACCATTTCCAGGTTATCCAAACGACCTCAAGACCATTTGGAGGTCATCCAAATGACCTCAAGACCGTTTGAGGTCAGGTCATATCATAAGTTGATGGTAATTCATCGATTTCAATTGGGTTAGTTTCACAATGTTAACCATTGATAGTTCCTCGAATTCAAAACCCTAATTGATGGCTTCATGATTATAAACCCTAGTTCAATTGGGTTCAAAAAACGAGTTGAAGGTCTAATTGAAGGGTAATTCAATGATTTAATTAAAGAATAAATCAGCAGTTCAATTGATAGATGGTTCAATGATTGAAACCCTTAATTGATTAAGTGTTGAAAGACCTTTTTGGTCCATTCGGTTTTGAGAAGGTTTGGGCCAAACGATCTAAAGACCATTTGAGTCCAAACGGTCTCAAGACCGTTTGGGACCATATGGTCTCAAGACCATTTGATACCAAACGGTCTCAAACCGTTTGGAGACCCAAATCCATTAAGTTTCAAACCATTTGGAGCATCAATGGTCAAGAATGTTTGGATGTTTCAATGTGATTAAATTAATTGGGAACCTAAGGTGATGAAAGGTTAAATGACCCTATGGTTGATACTGATGTATCTCAAAGATAATCATTAGGGTTGTACCTTTAAGGTACTAAGTGATTGATAATCCTTAGATGAGTTAATCCTTTAAGCATAAGTAAGCAATAACTTTGTACACTATGTCAATCATAGATGTATGTATTTGATTGAAAGGTTGATGTAAACCTAATCAATTTGGAAGGATGATAGAAAGGAATTCATACATGAGTATTAATCATGTGGTGATTAGGTTATGATCCTTAGTAAAGAGATCACGAAACCCTAATCCAGAAGGTTAATGAACCCTAACCCTAATTCAGGGTAACATAATGTAAAACCCCAATTCTGGGAATGGAGAGTGAAACCCCATTTGGGATGAATAGTAAATCCTAATTATGGACAGTTGAACAAGAAACCCTAATTTTAGGGTAAAGTGCATGAAACCCTAAACTAGGGTAATGTGATGTAAAACCCTGATGTATTGATATGAAATTGAGAAACCCTAATTGAGGTTGATTCCATGTGAAACCCTAATTGAGGGTGATGCCATGTGAAACCCTAATTGAGGTTGATGCCATGTGAAACCCTAATTGAGGGTGATGCCATGTGAAACCCTAATTGAGGGTGATGCCATGTGAAACCCTATTCAATGGTATGATGAGGAGCCCTAATACAGAGTGAAGGTATGTGAAACTCTAATTTGGAGTTATAATACATGAAGCCCTAATCTTGGACAATATGATGACAAACTAGAACCCTAATAATAAAATAGTGGGTAAATCTGTATAAATGTGAAATATCTCAAATGGTTGATTATAGGCAACCTTACAGTAAGTGATGCCCTAACCTGAGATGAGTCCATATCATTGAAGATAGTTGGACCATTCTTGTGTGTGACCTATGCACTTCATGGTAAGAGTGATAGGTTAGTAAATGAAAGTATTAAGATGGGAAATACCTTAATACAATAGAAGTTGATAAACTTAAGTAAGTTAAAAGTAATAAGGAAAGTAATGCTTCAAGACATCATAGATATCACATCCCGCTCTTTAAGAAAGATATTAATGGTTACCTAGTGAGAGGTAGCAAGATGTTTTATGGGCCTTGTGAGCCATGATGTTAATTGTTGCCTAGTGTGAGGTGACAAGAAGTGGTAATCTGTGATAAGATGCACAGGATTGGTTAAATCCCAATACCTGGATTAATATCACAGGATTGGTTAAATCCCAATACCTGGAATAATATCACAGGATTGGTTAAATCCCAATACCTGGAATAATGTCACAGGATTGACATAGTTCAATACCTGGAATAATAACGCAGGATTGGTTAAACCCCAATACCTGGAATAATGTCACAGGATTGACATAGTTCAATACCTGGAATAATTACACAGGGTTGACATAGTTCAATACCTAGAATAATAACACAGGATTGGTTAAACCCCAATACTTGGAATAATGTCACAGGATTGACATAGTTCAATACCTAGAATAATTGCACAGGGTTGACATAGTTCAATACCTGGAATAATAACACAATATTGGTTAAACCCCAATACCTGGAATAATGTCACAGGATTGACATAGTTCAATACCTGGAATAATTGCACAGGGTTGACATAGTTCAATACCTGGAATAACTACACATGATTGGTAATAACCCAATACGTGGAATAATTGCACAGGGTTGACATAGTTCAATACCTGGAATAATTGCACAAGGTTGACATAGTTCAATACCTGGAATAATTGTACAGGGTTGACATAGTTCAATACCTGGAATAATGTCACAGGATTGACATAGTTCAATACCTGGAATGGTTAAGATTGGCATAGCCCAATACCTAGAATAGTTGAGATTGGCATAGTCCAATACTTGGAATGTATACACAGGAACAAAATAAGTCCAATGCTCGTACTAGTTGTACAAGATTGGTATAATCCAATGCCTGGAATATTTATACATGATTGGTATAGACCAATGCCTAAACAAGACATGATGATGTACACTCTCATGTCAAGTATAAACCAAAAACCTATTTAGCAGATTGGCTAAGGCCAACCGATAGAATCAAAAAAGACTCATGGGTGATATATCAGAGTAATGAATATTATGAGAAAAGCATGGGATGCTGAGTTAATATAACAGACAAATGATATACATGTCTTTCCTATTCCTTATAAAGAGAATAGATGATTTACTGCTCTATTATAGATAGTTTCAATATTTAAAGATGAGAATGATTTAAATTGCTTATCCTCTGCCCAGTTTTATATCATTAAATTGCAATAATAATGTTTCTGGCAGAGAGTTATATCTCTCGCTGGGGAAAATTTCAATTGTCTCACCCCCGTGGGGTCCAACATTTTTTTAGGTGGACGAGCATGGAGGAGTTTGAGAACAATCCTATAGAGGAAGAACTTCAACAACAGCAGGTACATTAGCAACAGCTCAGGTGGAGTGTGCTATCTGTCGTGTTTGTAGATAGAAGTCCTATATGTATTGTCTCTGTACTCTCAGGTCCTCGAAGTTAATAGCTAATGCTTTCAATGAAGTGTTTTGAGTTTTTGGCTTGATGCCTCGAGGTTCTTATGTTGTCTTTGTTTAGCTTTTAACAAGGCAGTTGATGTTGTAAATCTCGAGAAGAGATGGTACCAGATATGTACTTATGAACCAGGATGTAAATGTAATACCTTGGTTCTCATTGAAAGAGTTTTCCTATGATTGGATCTCCTTGAAAAAGGTTTTAATTTTTACTAATTTTCAGTAATCCGCTGCAAATGATCGCTTCCGCTTAAGTAAATCTTGTTTTAGTGAGTTGGTTGCCACACTAACTATCAGAGCTTCAGAAGGATGAGGGTTCTCAATGGTGGTATCTACCACATGTGCCAAGAATGCAAATCATCCCTGTCTCATCAACTTCTCATCTACCATAGCTGACACTAAACAGGTTGGAAGAATCTTTCTGTCTCCCTGAAAGATCCATGTGTCACCGTTGTCTGTGAACACATCCTGCTTGGAATCACAATCCAAGACAACCTTATATTTTTCTAAGGTATCCATCCAAAGAATTATATTGAACCCATGCATTTCAAGTGGCATAAGATCCACCTAAATGTGATGATCAGAAAAGGAAAGAATGCAGGGAGAACACACTTCCCGCAACACTGCAGATCCCAACAAAGGTGTTTCTAACAACAAACTATCCATTCTATGACTGACAATCATGTTGCAGTCATATATCACTTCTTGAGTGATAAAGGAATGCGTAGCACCCAGATCAATTAAAACAGATATGAAGCAGGATGAAGACATATCAAAATAAAATAGTTTCATCGACCTATCACAACTCGTGGATTAACCACTGCCTCAGGCTGATTCATTGCATAGAATCTCGCTATTGTCTGCGGTTGATTTGGTGCCCGATTACTGGGTGCAGAAGATCCTTCCTGGGACGCCTATCCACGTCCTCGGGTACCACTAGTAAACGGTTTTCTCTGAGAGCCTTGCTGACTCTGTCTCGGGGGTCAATTCACCACTGCATTCCCTGTTGGGCAATCCCTTGCCAGATGTCATACTAGTCCACATCGATGACAAGTTCTATTCTCTTGATGTGGTCTAGAGGGTCCAGTTACTGATGCTGATGCCATGCTAGGGGCTCTACTCAGAGGAAAACTACACCCTCTACCCTTACTTGATGTCCAATGCGTCTGGGTATTGAACCTCTGTGGTGCTGCCGATGCGGAAAACCTTGGTTTCTTGAAACCCTCAGACCTTTGTCCTTGAAACTGTGTATAATCTTTCTTACTCTTGGTCTGACGCTTGTCAATCACAGACCTCTCTATCCATCTTACAGACTCCACAAAGGTGGCAAACCTCTCCCGGTTCTCTAAAGCAGACACCGGAGTGGTCAATTCAGTGTTCAGCCCCTTCTCGAAACGTCGAATTCTCTCCTCATCAGTAGATGCCATATGCGGGAAAAACCGCAAAAGTTCCATGAACTTAGCCTCATACTCGCTAATGTTCATTTGTCCCTGCCTAATCCGTTCAAACTGAGTAATTTTCTCATCTAGAAAAGTCTTGGGAAAGTATCTACTGATGAATTCTCATCAGAACTCTTCCCATCCAATCTCAGTACCTGGCCTCTTGCCTTCCTTAATGGTCCACCAGTGACCAGCACTACCTTTCAACAGGTATATAGCATGTCTCACCTTCTCATCCTCAGAGATATTAAGGATCCTAAAGGCTTTCTCCAACTCAGTTAGTCATAAGTCTGCATCAGCTGGATCAGCTGTACCAGCATAATCTATGGCTCCAACCCGACGAAGTCATTCAAAAGTCTTGCCGGTTCCATGTCCTTCAAGGTGGGTAGGTGCCCTAGGTGTAGGTAATGGCATCCTATCTGTCATATGAGTCATGGCTTCCATAAATTGTCCAAACATGGCTTGGAAGGCTGGGTTCCCCATATCATCTTGATTGAACTGGTGTTGTTTAGGTACAGGCTCCTCCCTATCTTGGTCCCTTACACCTCTTCCTGGTGCAGCAACGCTGCTCTCAGCAGCATGTTCGACATGTGATCCAGACATCTTCAAGTTCTTCTTCTCCTATATGAGCAGAAGACACTATCAGATAAACTGGAAAACATTAGAACAAACTCAACAACCTTAATCCTATGTCTCTGTAGACTCAGCGAACCTATAGCTATGATACCACTAATTTGGGATGAACGATTCACAAAAATAATATTAACTAATGCAAAAACGATCACTAACAACGGATTACTGAAAATCACTAAAAATTAAAACTTTTTACAAAGAGATCCATTCTCAGGAAAACTCTTTCAACAAGTACTATCATATTACATTCACATCCTGGTTCAAATAGTACATTCTCTATACCATTTCTTCTCGAGGAATATATATATACATCATTTGCTTTATCAAAAGCTCAAGTAACAAAATCCTTGAGGCATCATGCCCAAATCTCATATCGATTATAATACACTATCTCCTAGGACCTGAGAGTACATAGACGACACATAGGACTCTATTTACACAAATACAAGACTTGACCAATATCTCCACCTTAGGATCTACTACTATCCTTGTTGCTGCTGCTGCTATCCTTCCCTTATTATGAGGTTTCTATTTCTACCTCGTCCACGTCCACCTAAAAATATTGGATTCCATGAGGGTGAGACAATTATAAAATTGCCCCAGTGAGAGATATAACTCTTCGCCGAAAACATAGTTATTATAGTTTAATAGAAATAAACTAAATAGTGGAATCATATATTCAACAGTAGATAGTGCAATATCTATGCAAATTAGAGCAACATTTCTAATCAAGCATTTAAGCTAAAACTTGTTAAAGCAGCATGTCTCTTATTCAATAAGGAGTTGAAGAACATATATAACATTTATGTATCTAGAACATGCTAAGTAGAATAACATCAACCAGTGATTCTTGTATTTCAATCTTATGCAAATACACTATACGGCTGATTACATTTTACAAACATTCTTAACCTTATGCCCTGAGGATATGAGATATACCACTCATACTCCAACCGACCCTAATTACGTAAAGCATCAGTACCACATAAGGTCAATGGGAGAGCTGGATTCCATGACCTCATCTATCTCGGTCAGTACAAGACTACTTTGGTAGAGACATCATGTGTCAGACTGCAATTAGCTTGCCAGGGTATATTGGCATCTTCGCAATAGAGTTATATCACGTAGCATTTATTCTCTTCAGGGTTATGGCCCGTATCCAATGCCTGGTATTATATTGAGAAGTTATGGCCCGTAGCCATACTCATATTGGGGTATGGTCTGAAACCAATCCCGTAAATAGGACATAGCCCGTAGCCATTCCTATGGGGCATAAGAATATATTTGCCCAATTACCCCCACATATTCAAAAATATGCATTCCGAGTAAAACTCATTTCACCATTCAGCTAATTCTGACGTTGATGGATTTGTGGTCAGGGCAAATACATTCTATGATATCACTTGATTAATTAAGTACACTATCATATTCTTTTAGCATCAGCCAAGTTTTCAAACATAACTTATTAGGACAAGTGCTACAAAGAAACATGTACTATTTTCATCAGTTACTTCTCAATCTTTATAAGACATTGGGATCTCAGTCCCTCATTTCAATATTGGGAATTATCATCCCTTCACAATCTCAACACCATAATTATATGGATCTGGGTATTCAAACCCTTAGCTCACCACTGAGCACTGTTACCACTTTTTCAAGTAATTATCATCTTCAGGTCATCTGACCAAGGTAAATATGATACTTGTTACATAAGCATCTCTCATGGCACTTAAGGCCCATTACTTCTCTTATTACCTCTTACTAGGCAACAAGGCATAGTATGGCACATAAGGCCCAATAAACAATTTTAATACATAAAATGTCATAGCTCATACCTGGTTATGTTCATCATTTCATGATACCTACATGGTTAGTACAGATGATAATAGATACATCAATTTCATAGCAACACCATGAAAAACAATATATAACATCACTATTCAAGGGTAACACCACTATTCCCTTACCTGGGTTAGGGTTTCCCATTTATGTCAATTAGGAATACTCATTCCCTTTACGCAATTAAGACCAATTATTTATCATTTCATTGTCCAAGGTTATGCTATATAATATAAACCAGAGTTAGGGTTTCACATTCCTTTACCCTATTTCAACATTAGGGTTTACTATTCACATCTCATCAGGAATTATCATATACTAACACCCAATTTAGGGTTAGGTTTTACTATTCCTTCCAATTAGGGTATTATATTCCATTACCCACAATTAGGGTTTACTATTCATCCTAATTAGGGTTTATCATCAAAATACCCTAAATTATGGTTACTCATATCATTACCCTAATTTCATATCACATCATCATACTAGTTTAGGGTTTCACTCAGAATTTCCCTAAATTAGGGTTTGAGTTCATTAATCAACTCAATTAGGGTTTTATGATCTCTTATTCAATGATCATACCCTAATTGTATGTCACATCATTTTGGATGTTTTAGGCTTAAGTGCTACATGATTATCATTCATGTATGAATCTTTCTCTCTCATCCTACTCAGGATGTCCACTACTCAATTCTTGATTAGATTGAACCTACCCTTTATTCAAATACATGCATTTAGGGCTAACATGATGTATTGAATTATTACATCATTGTGCATCAATGATTAATCCCACTAAGGATATCAATCATCTAAGTACCTTAGGTCTCCAAATAGTTTAATCAATTGAACCTTTAATTATATGAGGGTTCCAAATGAATTGACCAATTGAACCTTCAATTCCATTAGTTGATCAATTGGATTAACCAATTGAATCTTCAATTGCATTAAACATTCAATTGAATTAGCCTTATTGGACCTTCAATTACATGAGGTGTCCTAATGGATCAACCATATTGCACCTCAAAAAGATTTGATTAGATAGGATGTAAACAATCTTAGTTCTCATAATTCAATTGGTAGAAAACCATTTGGGCAATTTATCCTTGAAACCGGTTAGACAAAATAGGTGTTGAAACCGTTTGCACTTTGGGTCTCCAAATGGTTTGAGACCATTTGGTCCCAAACGGTCTTGAGACCATTTGGACTCAAATGGTCTTGAGACCATTTGGGCTCAAACGGTATTAAGACCGTTTGGTCCAAACCATCTCAAAACTGAATGGACCAAAAAGTCCTTTCAACACTTACATGTTTCATGATTTCAATGGATGAACCAACATGAATTGAGTCCTTGATTTCTTTATCACTTGAACTATTGAATCAACCTTCAATTAAACCATCAATTAGGGTTTTTGAACCCAATTTATCTAGGGTTTCAACTCAGGAAACCTTCAATTATGGCTTTGAAATCGAGGAACCATCAATGATCAACATTGTGGAATTGATTCAATTGAAATCAATGAACCATCATCAAACTTTTGACATGAACTGAACCCAAACGGTCTTGAGGTCACTTGGATGACCTCCAAATGGTCTTGAGACCGTTTACCTCATCCTATCCTTGGAATTTGTGAAATTCCATTAGGGTTTAGATCACTGGATTGATCATCAAATCAGCACTCAATTGCATTTCAATTTGGTATCTCTGGACCTTCAATTGCTCAACAATACTTAACTCTAGACCTCCAAACGGTCTTGGGTAACCTCCAAATGGTCGTGAGACCATTTGGGTGACCTTCAAATGGTCTTGAGACCGTTTGGGCTCAAACATCCAAAAATCTAAATTAACCAAATTGGATTTCAGCACTTAACCGATTAGGGTTTGCTAATTGATTAACCTTCAACTGATGAACCCTTTGGAATTAATCAATCAAATTTGGCGGGTCATTAAATATCAATTTTAGAATCAACTTTTCCAAATGGTCAACCCTAGTCAACTCTCCCAAACGTTTTGAAATCGTTTAGCTTCAAACGGTTTGATGAAACTGTTTGCTTTAAAATGGTTTTGTTGAAACCGATTGAGCAAGTTTGTTGAAACCGAATGAAATACAATTTCTTTGGGAAAAAAGTCCAATATGAATTCATAATCATATACCTTCATCCCTGTATCTCTTATTACTTCTGATTTCATGTAATTACCAATTTCAACAAACAATTAATAAAAAAGATGAAGGAATCAACGAATTTGCAAGATTGATAGTTGAATAACAATGTAAAGGGGTTCAAGTTATATAACCCGCCTCCAATTGAGCTTAAAAGCTTCAAGCTCATGTAAAAAAATGGTGGATGAAACTCCTTTCACTATTCCAAGGCTCGTCCTCAAGCTTTGAGTGAAAAGGAATGGTTAGAATTGAAGATGGGGTCGAGATAAGAAGAAATCATGCATTGTTTTGTGATTTCCACCATGAAATCAAGGTGAATGAAGATCAAAAAGCTTACCAACAGGTTGGGGGTCGTCCTATGGTCCTTCAAAGCTCCCAAGGTTGTTTTTCTAGCAAAGAGAAGAAGTGGATTCGAAATTACCCTTTCATTCCATGGACAAAGGAGCATATAGGTGAATTTTATTGAAAATTCATTTAGGAGAGAGAAAGTAGGAATTATCTCCCCCAAATCCTTGGCACTTGCCCCCTTCCTTTCCTTAGGGACGAGGCTATACTCTTTTCCTCTTATTCCCTTCAATTATCCATGTTTTAAAGAAAAGCAAATTAAGCACCTTAACCCTTTTTATATTAATATCCATAAGTGAGTAGATATTTCTTTTTCTTATAATAAGGTGAGTGGGTTTTTCACCTCCTTAGGATATTTTCGTGCCTTTGCAAGGCACAAGGACGTTCACACTTGAGCAAATGTAACCATATCATTTTTGGTTGAAGGCCCTTCAATTATTTTATTTATTTTTACATTAATTGAAATAAAGTTCCAATTATGCTTAAATATTGATTATTTTAATATCAAGATTCTCTCTCCTCCAAAGTAGCTCAAATGAGATGCCCCTCTCATTTTATTGCCTCTACAAGATTCCAAGAATTATTAGGGACCTTATTGAAGTGTAAATTTGCATATTGAACCCTAGGTTTTGGGTAAATTGCACCTTACCCCAAAACTAGGTTTTAATGTACAAACATTGCTTTACCAGCTCTTTCTTGGTACTCAGGCTTCCACAATAGAAAACTGACGCCTATGACATTCAGCGTCGGTGTTGTAGGTCATACGACGTCTATAGTCAAGACACGGGTACCACTTTGTATTCAGTGTCGGCAGGATAACAAACAACCGACACCTAAAATCGCCCGCGAAATCCAATTTTTGAGCAAAAAATAATTGGCACATACAGCGTCGGCGTTTTACCAAAAAACCGACGCCTATATGAGATGAAAATTTGCGTGAAAAGTTCCAGATTAGGTGTCGGTTATCCTTTGATAACCGACGCCGATAATGGTTCCCACCAAATTATTTAGGGAAAAATTTTCCTAATTGGACGTCGGTTGTTAAGGAACAACCGACGCCGAAGACGTTAGGTGTCGTTTGTATTTGATAACCGACGCCTTTTACGAACTTAATAGACCCACGATCGATCGCATTTGTTCCCCTTTCCTGTTTCATTGTCTTCATCGCCCGCTAGCTGATGCTCGCTCGATCGCCCGCTAGCTGCCTGCTGGTTCTCGTCGTTGCCGACGTTGCCTCGCCTCGCCGTCGCCGCCGACGCTGCTGCTGCTCTACGCCGCCACCGACGCTGCTACTGTTGTTGCTTCGTCCTGCATCGCCACCGCTGCCCTAGCTCCGTCCTATGTCGCCGCCGCCACCCTCTCCTTCCTCCCTGCTCACGCCCACCGCACCACGCCACCTAGCTTCGGTCTGCTCTCCAGGTATTAGCCGCACGTAGCCTCTGTTCTTCTTTCTCCCTAGATTTTTACCTACATGCAGCAAACACGGCCGTGGCTGTGTTGGCCTACCACGGTCGTGCTGGGCAGCACGACCGTTCTGGATTGCACGGATGTGCTGCCCAGCACGGCCGTGGTAGGCCAACACAGCCACGACCATGTTTGTTGTTGGTAAGGATATGAACAAATCTATATGTAATGCTTTATGTAAATTCTAGGATACGAACAAATCTTTTGCTTGCATATATCTGTGCTTCTAATCCTAATGCTTGACCTAATTCAGTAAATTTTGATGCATGTTGAAATAAGATTTAAACTTGTCCATTCTAGCATCCTAATTTGATTTGATTAAACCCTAACATTGATGAAACCCTAACATCAATTGTGATGAAACCCTACATGTACATATCTATTATTGTGTTTGTTGGCCTAGAAACCCGTCCAAGATTTACTCATTAGGAGTAAATCTTGGATATTCCCTGGTTTGGGACTGTTCTTGAACACCTAATCTCACTTAGGATGTAAGTGTATAATGTTTATTGGGTTTTCGAGAAAATTCCGGTAGCATTTCCCCATTTGTTCTCTAAGTACATATGTACTTAGAGAACAGTGGGGAAATGCTGCCGAAATTTTCTCGAAAACCCAATACACATTATACACTTACTAGTGAGATTAGGTGTTCAAGGATGGGATAGGTGGTACACATTTATTATATATAAGTATGACATCACATGTGTTTGTTGGCCTAGAAACCCATCCAAGATTTACTCATTAGGAGTAAATCTTGGATATTCCCCGATTTGGGACTATTCTTGAACACCTAATCTCACTAAGGATGTAAGTGTATAATGTGTATTGGGTTTTCGAGAAAATTTCAGTAGCATTTCCCCGTTTGTTCTCTAAGTACATATGTACTTAGAGAACAGCGGGGAAATGCTGCCGAAATTTTCTTGAAAACCCAATACACATTATACACTTACGAGTGAGATTAGGTGTTCAAGGATGGGATAGGTGGTACACATTTATTATATATAAGAATGACATCACAGGTGTTTGTTGGCCTAGAAAGTGAACAATCATTGTTCTTTATATTACTTATACATTGGTATAAATTAGAATGAACAATCACTAAATTATATATTGTTTGTATGGAGTCCGGCTTCATTGTAGATAATAGGAGTAAATCTTGGATAGGATGTAAGTGTATACCCTAATCTTGTCCTAATATATACTTGTTTTCTCTTTGATCATAGAATGGATAGATCATGGATGTCCATTCGCAATCGCTGCACCCCAGAGTTTATATCTGGTCTTGATCAGTTTATTAGATTTGCCGAGGAACATAGGAAAAAACCAACAGATAGGTTCTACTGTCCATGTAGGCATTGCGGTAACAATTTGAAAGTCAACACTGGTGAGGAAATCAAAAGTCATGTCATGTGCAACGGGATTGTACAAGGATATACAGAATGGCACTGGCATGGAGAGATTTCAAACTCGAAACCAGTAGATGTCTATAGCAGTGCTTGGGTGGAAGAAGAAATTTCCTCCGATGACGTAGATGCGAACGAACCAGTTCCAGTAGACATCGTTGATGCGATGCTGGATAGTTGTAGGGTAGAGCACACCGATCCACCTCCTATCTTTAGAAACATTGTGCATGATGTTGAGATACCGTTATACACAGGCTGTGCTAAGTTTACGAAGCTTAGCGCTGTGTTGAGATTGTATAAGTTGAAAGCTAACAATAGATGGAGCGACAAAAGCTTCACTGAATTGTTGACTTTGTTGAAAGAAATGCTTCCTGAAGGAAACGAGCTTCCAATCACAACATATCAGGTAAAGAAAATGTTGTGCCCAATGGGAATGGAGGCTAAGAAGATACACACATGCCCGAATGATTGTGTATTATTTCAAAAGGACTATGTAGATTTGAAAGATTGTCCAAAATGTGGTGCGTCACGGTATAAATTGACAACTTCGGGGGAGTCCAAAACTGGTTCTCCGGCCAAGGTGTTGTGGTATCTACCTATAATATCATGGTTTCAATGCTTGTTTGCAAATCCGAATGATGCGAAGAATTTGAGGTGGCATGCAGATGTTAAGAAAAATAATGATGGGATCCTATGACATGCGTATGATTCCCCACAGTGGAAGAAGATTGATCTATTGTACCCCAAATTTGGTGAAGAAGATAGGAATCTAAGACTTGGGCTTTGTACAGATGGGATGAATCCGTACGGGACATTGAGCAACCAACATAGCACTTGGCCAGTCATGCTTGTTATATACAATCTTCCTCCCTGGCTGTGTATGAAAAATAAATATGTTATGTTGTCGTTGTTGATATCGGGCCCTAAACAACCCGGAAATGATATCAATGTTTATCTTGAACCTATGATTTATGACTTAAAGACACTTTGGGCTGAAGGTGTGATGACCTATGATGCTTCAGGAAGAGAGACATTTTGTTTGCACGCTATGTTGTTTTGCACTATTAATGACTTTCCAGCATATGGGAATTTGTCTGGATATAGTGTCAAAGGAGCTAAAGCGTGTCCTATATGTGAAGAAAACACTGATTCAATAAGACTAAAACATGGCGGCAAGACTTTATATCTTGGTCATCGAAGGTTTCTTTAAAATTCCATCCGTATCATAGGAAGCGCAAAGCATTCAATGGATGGAATGATGAACGGAGTGCACCTAAACCTATACCAGGCGATGTTGTTTATGAAAGGGTAAGATACATTGTCAATGAATTTGGTAAGAAATCACAATATAGTATGGCCACACGGAGTGACAATTCTTCATTCAAGAAGAAGTCAATATTTTGGGATCTTCCTTATTAGAGTTCTTTGACAGTCAGACATTGTATCGATGTAATGCACGTTGAGAAAAATGTCTGTGATAGCGTCATTGGTACTCTGTTAAATATACAGGTAAGACTAAAGATGGGATAAAATCCAGACTGGACCTACGTGAAATGGGAATAAGGTCAGAATTAATAGAATTACGTGAAATGGGTAATAAAAGAACATACTTACCTCCCGCTTGTTACACATTGTCTAGAAAGGAGAAGAAAGCTTTTTGTGAATGCTTGGTAAATGTTAAGGTGCCACATGGTTACTCATCCAACATTCGTAGATTGGTATCAATGAAAGATCTGAAGTTGATAGGTCTTAAATCTCATGATTGTCACACTCTAATGCAACAAATATTGCCCGTGGCAATTCGATCTATATTGCCGAAGCATGTAAGGTTTGCAATCACCAGACTTTGTTTCTTTTTCAACAGTCTATGCAGCAAAGTTATTGACCCTGATACTCTCGATAATTTGCAAAGAGAAGTGGTTGTTACCCTATGTCAGCTTGAGATGTATTTCCTTCCTTCCTTCTTTGATATCATGGTACATCTTGTTGTCCACTTGACTAGGGAAGTGAAAATGTTGGGACCAATTTTTATGCATTGGATGTATCCCTTTGAACGATACATGAGCATTTTTAAAGGTGATGTTTGAAACCGTTATCGACCTGAAGGGAGTATTATTGAAGGTTATGTGGCGAGAGAGGTTATGGATTTTTGCAATGACTTTCTGAGTGGTAATAACACTCCTGTTAATGACAAGAATATTGAGGAGGGCAAAGGAATTTTGGGATTACGAGTGAAAGTAATCAGCCGTGAGCAGTTGGAACAAGCTCACTTGTATATTTTACACAACATGGACGAAGTGAGTGTTTATATCGAGGAACATACCATTTTCATCAAGAGACAACATCCTCGAGCAAGTGCAATGTGGCTTTCTAGAGAGCATAATAAGACTTTTACTAAGTGGTTTGAAGATAAAGTATTACATCAACTATCTCAAACACCAAATGATATTACAGAAACTATCAAATGCCTCGCCTTTAAACCAAAACCGAATGTTATGTCTTATGAAGGGTTTGACATTAATGGGTTCACATATTACACAAAGCGCCAAGATGATAAGAGTGTCGTCCAAAACAGTGGGGTCACTCTTCAAGCGTCGACTATGTATTTTGCAAGTGCAAAGGATAAGAGTCCACGTGAAGCTAAAATGTCATATTACGGTGTCATTGAAGACATATGGAAGTTTGACTACATAGATTTCAGAATTCTGCTCTTTAAATGTAATTGGGTTGATAACACCAAAGGAGTTATAGTGGATGAATTGGGTTTCACTTTGGTGAACTTTGAAAAGATTGGCGAGAAGGGTGAACCATTCATATTGGCATCACAGGTGAAACAAATATTCTATATCGATGATCCAGCAAATGATAAATGGTCGGTTGTTCTTCATGGTAAAAGACAGTTCATTGAAGATCCTATAGATGAAGAAGAGTACTATGATATGTATGATTACTCTAGTCCATTCTCAGTTGGGTTGCCAACTCCACAAAATATTGAAGCTAATGATGACTTATATGTGCGCGGAGATCACAATGAAGGATTGTTAATTGATAAAAGATCACAATTTTAGAGACATGTATGTTTATACAAATGCTAAATGTTTGCCTTTTTCTAGTTAATACAAATGCTAAATGTTTGCCTTTTTCTAGTTAATACAAATGCTAAATGTTTGCCTTTTTCAAGTTAATACAAATGCTAAATGTTTGCCTTTTTAATGGCATTTTTAGATGGCTGACCATGATGAGCATGATGTCCATGATGAGCATGAAGTCTATGATAAGCATGCTGTCCATGATGAGCATGGAGAGGATACCAATGTAAGTTCTAAAAACATATCCTGTATTTCTATAAAATTCATTATCTTCTAGTTATGTCATATATCCTATATTTCTATATTGGGCTAATTCAGTGTGTTTATTTTTGTCAAATTTTAGGTTGATGATGCAGATGTACCCACTGAAGCACTGGAGCAACTTGATGCGCAGCACCAAAAACTTAACAAGAAAAGGGGTATCACTCTGTTGAAGAAGTTAATAGCACTGAGTGGAAGTGGATCCAAATTAGTTGTTGAGTTTGATAATGGAGGAAATGCAATTGGAGTGAACCGCAATAATTTTGTAAACTATCTTGGGTGTGTCACTCGAAGCCATTGTGGTGCTAAGTATGATAATTGGCATAAAGTTCCTCAGGTGAAGAAAGACTTGATATGGAAAGATTTATGCGTGAGTTATTATTATTTGCAATTCTATTTTGTAGATTCCAAATTATATTATTTGCAATTCTATTTTTGGATACTAGTTAATAAGAATTCTATTTTATAGAATCTATTTGCATTGGATGAGAAGTTGCATCGTAAAAGCGTGATGCAACGCGCTGGAAAGATGCTTAGGAACTATAGGACAAATCTGAACAGAGAATACATAAAAGATGGTGATAAGAAGAAGAAGTCATCCCTTGAACAGTGGAACTTCTTGGACAAATAAGATTGGGACAATTTTGTTGCTTCAAGAAAATCTGAAGAATTCAAGGTATTAGGCGTCACTCCCAATTTAATTAATATACATTGTATTCACCTATTCAAGATTAACATTTAGTGCTACTAACCAAATCATTAATGTGCATACTAACTAGTCCCTCAGTGACGTGCAAAAAGCAAGGCGTGCACTGAATGTGCATGACCACACTATGGGTCCAAAGGGCTATGCAAGCGTTCGCCAAAGACTACAGGCGGAGTCTGCTTCTACTCAGGAGTCTGCCACACCCATGCCTCACCATGATATCTGGATAGCTGGGAGGCAAAATAAGAAGGGTGAAATAAAGAAGCCCGTAACTGCTAACGTGGCTGCGAAAATGGTAAAATACAACTCTTAGAGAAATCATTTGAATATTGATTATTTGTGGTGTTAACTTACCAATTTCTGTTGATGGTGATTAGCGGGAGCTGCACGAGCAGAGGAAACAAGGCACGTTCATCCCTCAGGGCACAAGGGATGAATTGACAGTTTCGCTGGGTAACCTAGAGCATCCTGGACGTGTTAGGGGTGCAGGCACTGGTGTGGGCATCAAAGCATTCTTTGGGCCATCCCAGCTCAAACCCAGAGCGGGACTTTCACAAGAAGAGGTAACCTATTCTTTTTTTAGAATGTTACTGCAAAAGGGAATTCAATAATAAGAAGCTAATGTTTCTTTTATCCATGTATAGGAGAATAAGAGAGTCGAGGATATAGTTTCCAAGAAGGTCAATGATATAGTTGCTGAGAAGGTCAAGGAAGAAATAGTGCGGTGGCAGGCATCTCAGGCTTCCAATCAGCCTATGGCGACCCACTCTTCTCCTAATTTACAGACTACGAGTAATCCTAGAGACCCATCACCTAGAACGTCTGCTGTAAGTATTGTTTATGACATTTTACTTAGTCTTTTCAAGATGATATGTTTTCAAGATGATATGTATATATGTATAATATTCTTTATGTAAATTTGTAGGAATTGAAGTCATGCCGCTTAAGAATGCAAGACTATGTTGTTACAGAGGCGCAGGCTTACCCGTCGCTTCCTGGGGCAATGTTTCACAGGACTCCAATGCCGCAGGGCTACGTTCGTGTGAGCCCGATATGTGTATTACCCGATTGGAGGGAAGCTGCATTGCCATATGCCCACCCAGATATTGATACACTTGGTGAGGCAGAAGGCGGGGTGATATTGTGGCCCAAAGCAGATGTTGTCTACACTACTGAAATTGTAAGATAAATTTACATTACTTTAGATTGTTAATGTGTATATATGAGGTCAACTGATCTGAAATGATATATACATGTTAAAAAGAAGACACCCAGAGCACCTAGGCCTCCACCTCCACTTCCTGCATTACCAAGTTGGGTTCCAACTGACCTAAAATACCCGTTAGGTCCTGATTGTAGGGGAATGGCATGTTGGCTACGGGCACAGAATATACATTGCCCTATAATTGTTTCTTTAGAAGCAGATTATGCAGGTCAATCATACGATAGCTCTTTATTTATACAAGATATTATTGAGTTGTTTATGTATGATTGGCTGAATACATCAATGATAGAGACATGGACAAGGTGAGATCTTGTTTATACATCCATATACCTTGTGTAAGATCCGGTGATCTGGTTTCTTATATATTAATGCATACATAATACATGTTTTGCAGCTACTTAGTCAAAGATCAATGCAAATAATTTGCATTTGATCGTGTGGGATTTTTGATTCCATCATTGATTAGTATGGTAGCTAAAGACCCTGATAGTGTTCAAAAATACTGTATAGATGGTTTTACAGTTTTCGGTCAGCAAAAGAAGACGATAATAATAGCTCCATTCAATGTCAAGTAAGTTTACTTTATTTATAATTTGGACTTAAGAAAATTCCATTTTTATTGTGCATTTTGAGTTATTAATTTTTAACTTTTTTACCTCTAGCGGTAGACATTGGGAGTTACTAGTTATTGTCCCCAGGACGTTCACTGTTTATTATCTAGATCCTGTGGGAAGTACATTGAACACTAAAATTGGACACATATTGAGAATGCCATTATTCTGGTGAGAAATATTTTATTTTTATATCCGTTAACATCTGTTATTACATTACTATTTAATTATGCTATTTACTGTGTTACATTAATATGTAGGGGTTTAGATGCATTCAAAAATGCTGGAGGAAATGTCCCAAGGAGAAAGAACCAACCAATAATTTGGGAGAACGTAAAAGTAAGTTCCCGACGCCAATGTATATATTATTTATGTGAACTGTGCTTAGTTGTATTTTTTAAAATTTTGTATGTTTCAATTTATAGTGTGCTACACAAGACAATGGTTGGGCATGCACATACTATGTGATGCGATTTATGCAGATGATTATCTGACATGCCGCATTGGATATTAATACCATACATGAGGTATTATATATAGTCTCATTAGTTAGTATGAAATATATCAATCTTATTTTTATATTATTACTTATATATATACATCATTCTCTTTGCAGGTGTTTAAAACTGACCACACTATAGGTAAACGCTTAAAAAATGTACATGCTCCATATACGATGGAAGCATTAAATGAAATAAGAGAAGAATGGGAAAAAGCCATACAAGCAGTGGCGATTGTAAGATATAATTGGGATGCTGATAGTGATGCTTAATGATATTTTGTAAATGAATATTTCTGAATGTTTATACAAGTCTGAACGTTTCTACATGTATTTGAATGTTTCTACATGTGTGAATGTGAGAATTGAATTGATGTCTGAATGTATCTACTTGTAGGAAAAAATATTTGTTGATTTTGCAGGTTTGCGGCCTGTTTGTAGGATGATATCAATGGATGTCATAAACCTACAGTTCAGGAAACTGAACTGCATGTTCTCATCCTACTGACCAGCCACAGCAGGCCTGCAAACTGATAAGAAAAAAGAATTAAAGTATAGGCGTCGGTTATTTATAGAACACCGACGCCTAAGGACTATAGGCGTCAGTTATTGGATAAAAACCGACGCCTAATGTGACAAACAACCCGACCGTGCAGGAAAGCACGGCCGTGGTGGAAAAGGCGCCGCTAATTAGTATAAAACCGACGCCTATAGTACTAAACACGGCCGTGCATCAAAGCACGGCTGTGTCGTCTGGGAGTATGGCGTCGGTTGTTCAATTGTTAACCGACGCAGAAAGTGTCCTAGGTGGTTCCTTTTTTTGTGGCACGAACCCTATAGATGTCGGCTAACTATATATAACCGACTCCTATAGTTCATATAGGCGTCGGTTATAAAACCGACGCAGAAGAGTTTGACCTTTAGCGGCGCCCACATAGGCGTCGCTTGAAAACCGACACCAAAGGGGGTTAAACAACCGACGCCAAAGGCTGTTTCTGTAGTAGTGAGCCATACCTCTGCATCATCTTCATTCTCATGATGCTTCAACACATGAGGAACATAGTATCATGTACAATTTGCAATTTAACCCCTCAATTTTGGTAATTTGCACTTTAGTCCAAAACAAGCAAAACATTATATTCAACATTATTCAAACAGGACTAAAATTGAAATATATGTTCCTCTTGAGCCTTAATTACTTTTCAAAAGACAAGAGCAAGCATCTAATCCATTTCTGAGTCAGATTGTTGTTCGAGTACTTCTTCATAGTACTCCTCTGGTTCTATTGAGTGCTTAGGAGGAGTTGCAATGGGAAGATTGAAACCTGGCTCAGGTAAAAGACATATCTCAGTTTCTTGAATGTTAGGAAGGTCTTCTTCATAGGGGTGAATTTCTCTAACTGGATGGGTTTGTGACTTGATGTCCTTCCATGGGCCCTTTTTGTCATTACAAGAGTCTACGGAAATATCGTGATCCATTCCAAAATCAAGGGCTGGTTCATGTTTCTCTTCATAGTGCACTGTCAACTCGTTCAAGTGACTAGAAGGAGATTCAATAGATAGATCATGCTCTTGTTTGAGGACTGGCTCCGTCTGGACTTCTTGTGGTGGTGGTAACTCAGGTAATATCATCTCATGAGAAGAACCGGTCATAGGATTGTCATCTTGAGACCCGTCATTCTCCCTTGATTTTTTTTCATCAGTGAGAGTGGTATGGTCCATTTCTGAATCAAGATCTTGATCAGTCCTATCCTCGAAATATGTCCCTAAATCAGCCGAATGATCAAAAATTTCTTCATAAGGGCAATTCGGATTTTGTTTTGGAAGTGAAGACATTTGATTCCCTTGCATAAAATACATATCCTTATCTGAATCGGTCACATACCCATCTGAGTCTGATTGTGAAGGAGTGTAGAGTCCTTGCGACATAAACCCTTCTTCCATGGATTTCATGGATGGGATAGATGAAGTTGAAGAGATTTTGTCATTGAGGGAGTCGATTATCGCCAATTGCTCTTCAATGGTTGGATTTGAGTCTATGAAGTTAGAAGGTGGGTAAGTGTTGAAATTTATCTCTGGTTGATCTCCTGACTGTAGAGAATCCCCATATTGGCTACTCATCCTTTCCTCTGAGAGCATAGTGCATGAATCATTATCCAAGTCAGACCTTGGCTTGGATAGTAATTCCTCCCCTCGTGATGTTATGAGTAAATCATCTTGGAGTTCAGTTGTTATCTCTGAGGATGGTTCCTCACCTTGCACTGATGCTTGAAGATCATTGGAAGGCATATCCCACATGATTTTATAATCATCATCATAATTGATTGCGACATATGGACTAGAATTATGCTTAGTTGAAATTGGTGGTTGTTCTACAAGTTGCTCAGGAGTGTTGAAAATTTGCGAAAGCTGATCAAGATCAGCTATCAACTTCTTGGTCACGGCTGTCTGATCAGCTAGTTATTGAGCCACTGATGTCTGTAAAGCTCGTAGCTCCTCCATCAATGTGTGTCGATCTTCATAAAAAGGCTCTTCACTGCACCCGTTGGGTTGATATTGATAATAGCTCTCCTCATCATAGTATTGATTTGCATTGTTTTCCAGGTTTCCTCCTTCATTGCAGTCTACACCTTGAAATCCACCATAGTTAGGTTTTTTGTAGTAGCCTCCAGGGTGGTACAGATTATAACTTGCATTATTTCCATAGTTGTATGAAGAGGCTGCTTTGAGTTTCCCAGCTATCCGATTCATGATTACTTGACGCAGAGCCATTACGTAGAGAGGAGGGAGATTGAAGACGTAAATCGATGCATGAGAATTCTCACCACATAGTTGACATCTAACGGTTGGTGGTGTCGACTGCTTCATTTTGAAGAGAGTTGGTACCTGAAATCAAAGAAAGAGTTTATTAGGCTTGACCAACCACTTCAAATCCAAGAAGATATGCGAGATTTAAGCCCTTCATTTTTAGGTTTTTGAAAAGAAAATGGAAAACCCTAGAGAAACCTAAATCGACACGGAATTTGAAAAAGATGATTCTTACACCATTGTCCCCGGCAACGGCGCCATTTTTTGATGGAACTAGAACTTACACCAAAAGATTTCTCTTCCAATGGAAGTCCTAATGTGCACCAAAAACCCTCGGGAGTTGATGTTCTATCTAGGTTTACCTACAACTGGTGCTAGATAAATGCTCCAACCCCACAAGAGTGTGGAAGCCTTATCAAAGTACAGATTTAGGATCGAACCCAAAGGACAACGTTAAGAATCTAAGTGTCTTTTTCTCATTTCTAGATCGATCTAAGTCAATCATCTAAGACCAAAATTTGATTTTAGTTATTTAACCTAAAACATGCAAAAGTAAAGGCAAGAATAAAAACTAGCTTGAGGATTAAAATATAAGATTAGCAAATGATGATAGATCACCGGGGTGATGCGGGTGTTCACCACCACTACACATGTATTGTACCTGTACCAATCATAGCAAGACTTGCAAGCAAGATACATGGATGTTATACAATATCGATGTCTTATAGGACAAGAGTAATGCAAACATCCTTCACGAGTTGAGTTACCCTCATCCGGTACATATCTACGTGTCAATGAAGAGATGAATCCTCCGAAGAGAGAACCTTACTCAACCTCATGAAACGTGCATTGAAAAACTAACAAGTGAGCGATAATCATCAATTTGATTAGTATCCTTATAGACTATCCCTCTTTCGAGGACATAGCTACGAGAAACGTGGGAGTGTTGCAACGTCAGCCATTCTTGGATGAATGGTCAAATACCTTGCACCACTCCCTCCGCAGAATGTGTTCCTTGACCCATCAAGGTTGCACTTCCGTACGTCAACTGATTCCATTTCATAGTGCGGGAGTGCAACGATGGAGGTGAGTTTACTCCATCCCTCGGGAAGCGTTCCTAGATACCGAAACAGATGTGTGGTGGATACGTGCACTAGAAACCAACACCAAATCGATATTCGAGTCCCAAGAGCAGTCGTAGACAAACCACAACGAAAGACAATAGATGCATACAAGAACGCGGCCAACACTCAAGCATGTATGAAATGATTTGGTATTGAATCGGAAAGATAACATCTTTTAGTACATATTACAAAGCATGGGCAGCGGGGCTATTTCACGCACCTCAGTGGATGGAACTACTCGCTCCTCATAGAGGGAGCAACAAAGAAAGAGGAGAGAGAGAAAGAAAGCATCGTCGGAGCAGAAGAGTAAATCTGTGACAGCCCGGTGTAGATCGTCGCAGTTTCTAGAACTGCTCTGTTGTGGTCGATGACGTCTGCCTCTCTGCCTCGATCCTCTCTTCTACCTCCGGGATTGCACGGATAGAATGAGGTGGAGTGATAGTAGAACAATGGTGGAGGTGAGATGGTAGTGGAGCAGCCTTCCTGATCTGTTCCCAATCCGGCAGCCTTTGGCGTGGTGAGATAGATGTCCAAGACCATGCCTCTACCCTTCTATTTATAGGCTTGCCATGTGTCTTGGATGGATTGGGTTAGATCTGCAAATTGCCAAAAATATCTTGGGCCAAGGAGTCACACCTTGTGCGTGCCCTTTTGTCCCATGCGGTTTGATCAAGCGGTTTACTCCCGCAATTTCTCATGCGGTTTGCTCATGCGGTTTTGGCTTTTAAAAATCATCCGGTTTCAATGCTCTACCCGCTCCCTTTGATTTGCTAAGTCACGTGGACTTCTACTGATCCTTGGGGCCCTGCGTTCTGATGCCCATGTTAAAGCGATCGGCGCTGCTGCAGTCTTTGCTCATGCGGTTTAGCTCCTGCGGTCTTTGCTCAAGCGGTTTACCTCATGCGGTCCTTGGTTGCTTCATGTGGTTTGCTCCGCAATTGCTCATGTGGTTTGCATGCTTCTAGTGGAAAACAGTTTGCTATTGCATGTGACCATACGGTCTTGTGCATTCATTTGGTTTGGCAGCAAAGTGCCTTGGTCTTCACGTGATCTTTCATCAAATGGTCTCATGCATATTTGCATTGGCTAATGGCCATGCGGTTTGCATTGGCTAATTGCCATGAAGTTTGCATTGGAAAATGGCCATGTAGTTTGAATAGCTATTGGAGCAAACGGTCTCCATAGCTACTGGAGCAATGGTGGAAACGGCGGTGGCTGCTGGAGCATCTCGGAGCACCGACGGGGGTGCTAGTTGTTTCTACGATGGCGGAGACGAAGGTGGCTGCTGGAGCAGCTCGCAGCACCGGCGGAGGTGCTAGCTGTTGCTGCGATGGTGGAGATGAAGGTGGCTGCTGGAGCAGCTCGCAGCACCGGCGGAGGTGCTAGTTTCTACTGCGATGGTGGAGACGAAGGTTGATGCTAGAGTAGCTCGCAGCACCGGTGAAGGGGCTGGTTGCTGCTGCGATGGCAGAGACGAAGGTGGCTACTGGAGCAGCTCGTAGCACTGGCGGAGGTGCTAGTTGCTGCTACGTTGGTGGAGACAAAGGTGGCTGCTGTAGCAGCTCGCAGCACTGGTGAAGGGGCTGGTTGCTGCTGCGATGGCAGAGACGACGGTGAGGTAAGTAGCAAGGCCATTTGCCATGGAGGTCAAGACCGCATGGAGGTCGAGACCGCATGGAGGTCAAGACCGCATGAGGTCAAGACCGCATGGAGGTCAAGACCGCATGAGGTCAAGACCGCATGAGGTCGAGACCGCATGGAGGTCAAGACCGCATGAGGTCAAGACTGCATGGAGGTCGAGACCGCATGGAGGTCAAGACCGCATGAGGTCAAGACTGCATGGATATCAAGACCGCATGAGATGAAGACTGCATGGATATCAAGACCGCATGAGATGACCGCATGAGGTCAAGATCGAAAGAGGTTGAGACCGCATGGATGAAACCGAATGGATCAAGAACGAATGGTGGTCAAGACCGAGTGGTTGGATGAAAAGGAACCATTGGATCTCGATCGGATGGTTGAGAGTGATCTACAGGTAAAAAGGAAAGTGAGTAAGGGGGATTAAGATCAAATAAACTGAAAACTAGAGTAATTAGAACTAGTAAAGCATTATTTACATGAAACTGAAGAGATACTTAAAGTAAACCCAAAGCGAGGGTAGATCAGTCGATATGCGACACAAAATCCTTAGAATTGGTGACTGAGATGGTGAATCTAGAGGATTCATCACCACACCGAACTTAAGTGTTGCTCATCCTGAGGAACGAAAAAGCCCAAGATGGTCGCCAAAATGCATGTTCGTCTCGTAATTACCTCACATTTGTGCAACTGTCAGAATTTTCACAAAAAAGAGAAAGGAAAATGAGGCGAAACAAAATTAGGGCAAAAACATTAAAAATCCTTTGAATTGGTGGCTGGGGATGAGTCTGGAGAATTCATCACCACACCAAACTTAAGCATTGCTCGTCCCGAGGAACGGAAAACTTAAAACAGTCGCCAATGAAGTCGTTCATCTCGTGATTACCTCATACTATTGTCATATCATAATTTTGTTCATGACTCAGATCGATACAACATCAAAGCTTCCTTAGATCACGGAATACATCCTATGATATCCTCATTTCTGAGTTCACTTTACTGAAGTATTTCCTTCTCACTCTCTGTTATATCGGTCATGTTAAAAAGTTTTATGAGACTTTGAACAGACCCACAGAATCAACAAAATGCATATGATATGTCCTGGTTAATGAAAAAGGAAAGAAATGGGGGTATGATCAAGAGATAAGAGTCTCTCTTCTAATTGACTCAAGACTCTTATTATTGGTTGATCCATTGAGATACTTTGAGTGTTTTGCGCACAACTCTGGTTGACTTAGCCTTACACCCGATTTTTTTTCTAAAGGTAACTTAGAAGTGTGTATAGGTTGGCTGTAAGGCTTTTCACTATTTTACCTATTCGAGAGGAGGTAAAGGGTCATTTTTGGATCCTTAGGATCTCACTACCGGTAACGACACATCTGCCTCAGTGAGGGCAGCTAATGTACCGGCCGGGCGAGGCCTTTATTAGTTATCCTTATTCAGGGCATAACTCTCATGTTTTTATTCACACTCAGGCTTTTATTCATTCTCACTTGGCTTGGGAGAAAGGGAATTTTTGGATTTTTTTTTTATATTTGGGCTGCCAAGCCTCTTTTTGGAATCGGGGTAGATTTTTCGCCAACCTCAGTATGTGCACAATCATCATTGAATACTCTTTGAATCAAGAAGAGAAGGTGATATGCCCCTGTTATGTATTGAGGGGTATGGAAGAAGCGGTAGTGGAAAAAGAGGTGTGGTGTACCACACCGAACTTAGAGTTTGACAGAGGTGTGGTTTACCACACCGAACTTAGAGTTCAACAATGTTCTAGTTTTCACTAGAAAGGAGTGTGGCGAGCCACACCGAACTTAAAGCTTTGGCATGATTGATGAGCGGAGGGGTATGAAGATGAAGGAATAAGTGTAGAAGAGAGTTCGGATCATAATGCAGTTTGCTTAGCGATTCCATATGACCGGTTCTTTTTCTCCATGACACTCTGATGAAAAAGTGACAAGATGGAACTTCAAATGAGAATTCCATACAGCAGATCCATTATTCAGTTAGAGGCGTGATGCATTTGATCTATCTCAGACTTATTGAGGCTTATCATTCTTATGGAGGATATGACATTAGGGTTCATGGGATTATACGAGATGAAATCATTTATCGGTTAGTTTTAAGCATTTGTTCCTCCTGGATTTGCGATGAAAAGAGGTGATGACAAAAGATTCAAAAAGCAAAAGTCGACTAGGTAAAGGCTTTATTTTAAGAAGAAAATGATAAAGCGGAAAAAATGTGAAAAAGAACTTAGAATAGAAAAATAGAAAGCAGTAAAGGTAGAGGGTGGAGTGAGAGTCATACCACCCACCCTCCACCTCAAACTTATGAGTTTGCCCATTTCTGAACAAATACTAGGTTTGAGATGGAGGGGAAGGGTTGCACAGTGTTAACCAGGCGGTCCTCGTAGTTGGAAGAAGGTCCGGAAAAGATGTCGCACAATAGTCAGTGCTGAGAGCGAGAGTGTGGCCTGAACAACCTGTTCACTAGATGGTCGTGGCAACTCGAATAGGTTTTCTAGATGATTTGGATGCATATTTCTTTCGCCTCTTTGTCCATCCATAAGAATCCAGAGTCCTTCCCCCATCAGTGGGGGAGGTAAAATATAAGCAATTGAGACTGGAGGGCTAGGTGAGTAATCGAAGCATTGCTTATTTGTGTCCTCCAGTTGTGGCTCGCCCTCAAAATTTAAAGTAAAACTGCTCTCTCCAAAATGCAGAGCAGTCAATTGTGGGTCGGCCACTTGGACTTCCTCCTATCCTAGATCAGGTGGCAGATCTAGTTCAAGCTTCATTTCTTCACCTGGCTTTTCTTGTGTAGGATATGGTAGCTAGGATGACATTTCTTCATTAGAGGAGTTATTTTTAGAAGTATCACCATCTTTATCAACATTGGAATTGATGAGAGCATCATTCTTCTTTTCAAAATTTTGTTTAGAATTTTCCTTGTAGAACATCCTTAATTCGTCCAAGTAACTAGAAGAGGATTCGACTGGTAGAACAAACTCTTGCTCGGGTAAGGGAATAATGGGATTCTGGGGTAGAGGTTCCAATGATGCTTCTTCATGGGGGGATTAGTCCATGACATAATGTTTTGAAGGCTAGAATCTCCCGGTGACTCCGTTTCTTCAATGTTGGGAGTAAAGTACTCCATTTCTGAGTCAGATTGTTGTTCGAGTACTTCTTCATAGTACTCCTCTGGTTCTATTGAGTGCTCAGGAGGAGTTGCAATGGGAAGATTGAAACCTAGCTCAGGTAAAAGACATATCTCAGTTTCTTGAATGTTAGGAAGGTCTTCTTCATTGGGGTGAATTTCTCTAAGTGGATGGGTTTGTGACTCGATGTCCTTCCACGGGCCCTTTTTGTCATTACAAGAGTCTACGGAAATATCGTGATCCATTCCAAAATCAAGGGCTGGTTCATGTTTCTCTTCATTGTGCATTGTCAACTCATTCAAGTGACTAGAAGGAGATTCAATAGAAAGATCATGCTCTTGTTCGAGGACTGGCTCCGTCTGGACTTCTTGTGGTGGTGATAACTCAGGTAATATCATCTCATGAAAAGGACCGGTCATAGGATTGTCATCTTGAGACCCGTCATTCTCCCTTGATTCTGTTTCATCAGTGAGAGTGGTATGGTCCATTTCTGAATCAAGATCTTGATCAGTCCTATCCTCAAAATCTGTCCCTAAATCAGCCAAATGATCAGAAATTTCTTCATAAGGATAATTCAGATTTTGTTTTGGAAATGAAGACATTTGATTCCCTTTCATAAAAGACATATCCTTATATGAATCGGTCACATACCCATCTAAGTCTGATTGTGAAGGAGTGTAGAGTCCTTGCGACATAAACCCTTCTTCCATGGATTTCATGGATGGGATAGATGAAGTTGAAGAGATTTTATCATTGAGGGAGTCGATTATCGCCAATTGCTCTTCAATGGTTGGATTTGAGTCTATGAAGTTAGAAGGTGGGTAAGTGTTGAAATTTATCTCCGGTTGATCTCCTGACTGTAGAGAATCCCCATATTGGCTACTCATCCTTTCCTCTGAGAGCATATTGCATGAATCATTATCCGAGTCAGACCTTGGCTCAGATAGTAATTCCTCCCCTCGTGATGTTATGAGTAAATCATCTTTGAGTTTAGTTGTTATCTCTGAGGATGGTTCCTCACCTTACACTGATGCTTGAAGATCATTGGAAGGCATATCCCACATGATTTTATAATCATCATCGTAATCGATTGCGACATATGGACTAGGGTTATGATTAGTTGAAATTGGTGGTTGTTCTACATGTTGCTCAGGAGTGTTGACAATTTGTGAAAGCTAATCAAGATCGGCTATCAACTTCTTGGTCGCGGCTGTCTGATCATCTAGTTGTTGAGCCAATGATGTCTGTAAATCTCATAGCTCCTCCATCAATGTGTGTCGATCTTCATAAAAAGGCTCTTCACTGCACCCGTTGGGTTGATATTGATAATAGCTCTCCTCATCATAGTATTGATTTGCATTGTTTTCCAGGTTTCCTCCTTCATTGCAGTCTACACCTTGAAATCCACCATAGTTAGGTTTTTCGTAGTAGCCTCCAGGGTGATACAGATTATAACTTGCGTTACATCCATAGTTGTATGAAGAGGCTGCTTTGAGTTTCCCAGCTATCCGATTCATGATTACTTGATGCAGAGCCATTACGTAGAGAGGAGGGACATTGAAGCAGAAAATCGATGCATGAGAATTCTCACCACATAGTTGACATCTAACAGTTGGTGGTGTCGACTGCTTCGTTTTGAAGAGAGTTGGTACCTGAAATCAAAGAAAGAGTTTATCAGGCTTGACCAACCACTTCAAATCTGAGAAGATATGAGAGATTTAAGCCCTTCACTTTTTAGGTTTTTGAAAAGAAAATGGAAAACCCTAGAGAAACCTAAATCGACACGGAATTCAAAAAAGACGATTCTTACACCGTTGTCCCCGGCAACGGTGCCATTTTTTGATAGAGCTAGAACTTACACCAAAAGATTTCTCTTCCAATGGAAGTCCTAATGTGCACCAAAAACCCTAGGGAGTTGATGTTCTCTCTAGGTTTACCTACAATTGGTGCTAGATAAATGCTCCAACTCCACAAGAGTGTGGAAGCCTTATCATAGTATAGATTTAGGATCAAACCCAAAGGACAATGTTAAGAATCTGAGTGACTTTTTCTCATTTCTAGACCGATCTAAGTCAATTATATAAGACCAAAAGTTTGATTTGAGTTATTTAACCTAAAACATGCAAAAGTAAAGGCAAGAATAAAAACTAGCTTGAGGATTAAAATATAAGATTAGCAAATTATGATGGATCACCGGGGTGATGCCGGTGTTCACCACCACTACACATGTATTGTACATGTACCAATCATAGAAACACTTGCAAGCAAGAAACATGGATGTTATATAATACCAATGTCTTATAGGAAAAGAGTAATGCACACATCCTACACGGTTTGAGTAACCCTCATCCGGTACATATCTACGTGTCAATGAAGAGATGTAGCCTCCGAAGAGAGAACCTTACTCAACCTCGTGAAACGTGCATCGGAAAACTAACAAGCAAGCGATAATCATCAATTCGATTAATATCCATATAGACTATCCCTCTTTCGAGGACATAGCTATGAGAAATGTGGGAGTGTTGCAACGTCAGCCATTCCTGGATGAATGGTCAAATACCTTACACCACTCCCTCCACAAAATGTGTTCCTCGACCCATCAAGGTTGCACTTCCGTACGTCAACTGATTCCATTTCATAGTACGGGAGTGCAACGATGGAGGTGAGTTTACTCCATCCCTCGGGAAGCGTTCCTAGATACTGAAACGGATGCACGGTGGATACGCGCACCAGAAACCAACACCAAATTGATATTCGAGTCCCAAGAGAAGTCATAGACAAACCACAACGAAAGACAATAGATGCATACAAGAACGCGGCCAACATTCAAGCATGTATGAAACGATTTGGTATTGAATCGGAAAGATGACATCTTTTAGTACAGATTACAAAGCATTGGAAGCGGGGCTAGTTCCCGCACCCCAGTGGATGGAACTACTCGCTCCTCATAGAGGGAGCAACAAAGAAAGAGGAGAGAGAGAAAGAAAGCATCGTCGGAGCAGAAGAGTAAATCTATGACAGCCTGGTGTAGATCGTCGCAATTTCTGGAACTACTCCGTTGTGGTCGATGATGTCCGCCTCTCCGTCTTGATACTCGCATCTACCTCTGGGATTGCATGGATAGAATGAGGTGGAGTGATAGTAGAACAATGGCAAAGGTGGGATGGCAGTGGAGCAGCCTTCCAGATCAGTTCCCAGTCCGACAGCCTTTGGTCGTGGTGAGATAGATGTCCAAGACCATGCCTCTACCCTTCTATTTATAGGCTTGGCATGTGTCTTGGACGGATTGGGTTAGATCTACAAATTGCCCAAAATATCTTGGGCCAAGGAGTCACACCTTGTGCGTGCCCTTTTGTCCCATGTGGTTTGATCATGTAGTTTACTCCCTCAATTTCTCATGCGGATTGCTCATGCGGTTTTGGATTTTAAAAATCATCCGGTTTCAATGCTCTGCCCGCTCCCTTTGATTTGCTAAGTCACGTGGACTTCTACTGATCCTTGGGGCCATGCGTTCTCATGCCCACGGTCTTTGCTCATGCGGTTTAGCTCATGCGGTTTAGCTCCTGCGGTCTTTGGTCATGCGGTTTAGCTCATGCGGTCCTTGGTTGCTTCATGCGGTTTGCTCCGCAATTGCTCATGTGGTTTGCATGCTTCTAGTGGCAAACGGTTTGCTATTGCATGTGACCATACGGTCTTGTGCATTCATTTGGTTTGGCAGCAAAGTGCCTTGGTCTTCACGTGATCTTTCATCAAACGGTCTCATGCATATTTGCATTGGCTAATGGCCATGTGGTTTGCATTGGCTAATTGTGATGCAGTTTGCATTGGCAAATGGCCATGCGGTTTGCATAGCTGTTGGAGAAAACGGTCTCCATAGCTGCTGGAGCAATGGTGGAAACGGCGGTGGCTGCTGGAGCAGCTCGCAGCACCGGAGGGGGTGCTAGTTGCTACTGCAATGGCAGAGATGAAGGTGGCTGCTGGAGCAACTCGCAGCACCGGCAGAGGTGCTAGCTGCTGCTGCGACGGTGGAGACGAAGGTGGCTATTGGAGCAGCTCGCAGCACCGGCAGAGGTGCTAGTTGCTACTGCGATGGTGGAGATGAAGGTGGCTGCTGGAGGAGCTCGCAACACCGGTGAAGGGGTTGGTTGCTACTGTGATGGTGGAGACGAAGGTGGCTATTAGAGCAGCTCGCACCACCAGCGGAGGTGTTAGTTGCTGTTGTGATGGTGGAGACGAAGGTGGCTGCTGGAGCAGCTCGCAGCACCGGTGAAGGGGCTCGTTGCTGCTGTGACGGCATGAGATGACCGCATGAGGTCAAGATCGAAAGAGGTTGAGACCGCATGGATGAAACCGAATGGATCAAGACCGAATGGTGGTCAAGACCGAGTGGTTGGATGAAAAGGAATTGTTGGATCTCAATCGGATGGTTGAGAGTGATCTGCAGGGAAAAAGGAAAGTGAGTAAGGGGGGATAAGATCAAATAAACTGAAAACTAGAGTAATTAGAACTAGTAAAGCATTATTTACATGAAACTAAAGAGATACTTAAAATAAACCCAAAGCGAGGGTAGATCAGTCGATATGTGACACAAAATCTTTAGAATTGGCGATTGAGATGGTGAATCTAGAGGATTCATCAGCCAACCCTGTGATTACGTCCCATGTCTATTTACACAACACTGGGTACCTCATTCTTCTACTGACATTTAAACTTTGGCCATGCCATCATGCTCAATCACATTCTGTATGTAATAGAAGTATCCCTCTCTTCTCCACACTTGTATAATCAAGGTTTCATCATCATTATTGTATCCTTTTATTATAATTATTATGTTACTAAGTTTCCATTTTCTATAAGGAAGGAGATGATAGACCGTGGACAAGCTTCACCAAGCCGGTGCTCACTAACATGAATGACTACCACCGTTTCTCCATTCTCGTCCAGGTGCTGGGCAAGAAAAAAACAGTAGTCGAGCAGATACAGGGATGGATGGTGCGAACGTGGAGACCGTGGGGAGAACTTGAAGCCTCAATCCTGGTCAGCGGATTGATTCTGGTCAGGTTTGCGACCAGTAACGACATGAAGAAAGCCACTGAGGCGGGGTTGTGGATCTTCGACCAGCAGCTCATTCTGGTGAGGAGATGGACATCAGAGGCTGACCTCTGCCGCGCTGCCCTCAAAACCACCCCAGTGTGGGCGTCCCTTCCTGACATTGGCACCCATTGGTCGCCCAGAGCTGTGGCAATAATTTCCCATGCTATGGGAACCCCTCGGGTGTTTGACAAATGGACCCAGAGAGCGAAGATCAGATGTGCGTGCTTCTTTGTTGATATCTCGTCAGATAAGAAGCCTCCACCAGTGGTGATGGTGAAACTCCCTGACGGTAAAGCATGGGAGATTAAGGTGCACTACGATGCCCTCCCCGATCGCTGTAGCTCTTGCCTTATTTTTGGACACAGTGATGGGGACTGTCCAGGCCCTAGACCACCTGCGACCACTACCCCACCCATTAGGACAGGCAGGTCCAAAAGTAGACGGGGGCACTCGTCCAGAAGACCTGCCTCCAGAGCAGCAGGAATGGGTGAAGGCGTGCAAGGTAGACAGCGGGATCATGGGCTTCATTCGAACAGAGGAATGCCTGCAGTGGTGGTGCCACTGCAACATGTTCCCACGAACAATACAATAACCACTACGGAGAATACCAGGGTGGTTAACCCTGTGGTTGTTGTGGGAGATGGAAGCACAAGTCAAAGGGGGATGGAGTTGGACTCTGGAACCTGGTCAATGGTGGGCGCCCAGCTTCCACCGGCACCAGTAACAAATGAGGAATGGCTCAACCAAGGAGGTGGCGAGTAGGTTGGTACAACCAACAGATTTGCTGTGCTCAACAACAATGATAGTGGAGATGGTGAGATCTCGGGTGATCCAGAGTCCAACCTCAACCCGCGACGCACACGTAGCACCACTGGTAATGGCAGAGAAGGATGCAGCAGCTAGACCCGCTCCGGTAGAGGGAGAGGGTCCTTCACCAGATAAACATGTCTATCTTTACTTGGAATGTGAGGGGCGCCTCACTTCCTCGAAGCCAAAAGAAGTTCAAAACAATCATCAGTGATCTTTGTGTTGATCTGTGCTTCTGCTTGGAGACAAAAATAAGGAGGGATGTGAAGGAGAGGTTGGGCACATTATTCCCTGCTGGATGGGAATACTTGTCCCACCTTGATCAAGTAGATTTGGGTAGAATCTGTATCAGATGGAACCCATCCTGCTGGAGCGTGGATCCTATTGATGAGAAGGAACAATGCTTTACTATTAGCTGTTGTAACAAAGGTGGCTTCTCCTGTATTATCTCTACAGTGTATGGGGAACATCTGGAAAGAGACAGATCCCCACTTTGGGAGAGCATCAGACAGGAGGTGCAATAACAGATCCACTGGCTGGTTGTCGGGGATTTCAACATTGTGAGAATGGCTGGTGAGAAAAGAGGAGGAAAATAGGTGCTCGAGTCTGTTATGGAGAACTTTAACCAGGTGATTGATGATGCTGTGCTCACGGAACTAAATATGAGTGGTGGGCATGTGACTTGGTCCAATAAGCAAGGAATTCGCAGACGCATTTCTTGCAAGCTGGACAGAGGTCTCATAAATGAAGCTTCGGTGAACATCTTTCCCAACTCCTTCATCAAGCTTGGTTCACATCCCTTCAGTGACCATGCTTGGATGCAGCTCAATCTAAAAGAAGAGAATTCCGTTCCCGAACGGTTCAGATTCCTCAATTTGTGGACTTCCTGGTCGGGTTTCAAGGAGGTAGTTGACAAAGGATGGAATGTACGTATAGATGGTAACCCTCTATATGTAGTCTGTAAGAAGCTGAATAATACCAAGCGATGTCTTAGGGAATGGGCAAAGGACAAAGTCAACATTAAAAATTTATTTTCTATTGGTAGGAAAGATTATGAGCAAGCTGCCTTGCATGTACGCATCAATCCTCTCTACACCGAAGCGATAAACAATGAAAGAGACATGGAGAAAAAGGTTGTCAACCTTGAGAAAGTTGAGGAATGTATCTACTGGAAAAGAAGTAGAATGGCATGGCTTAAATATGGGGACCGGAACACAAAGATCTACCATTCAACTGTAAATAAGAGGGTACTCAAAGACGATATTTTTTCCTTGGTCAAAGAGGACGGATCTACTGTGGAGGGGAGGAAACTAGTGGGTGAAGAGGATGTACAATAATTCCATAATCTGTATAACCAACCTGCTATGCAACCATGTAATGTGCCTCTCCCTGTGAGGAGACTGAATGAGGTTATGAACTTCAACCTTTGTAAATAGGTAACAGAGGAAGAGGTGAAGTAGGCTGCTTTCTCCATAGGGGCTAATAAGGCCCGCGACCCAGATGGCTTCAACAGGAAATTCTTTCAGACTAGCTGGTTGGTTATCAAAGATGATGTATGCAGAGCAGTGAGATGGTTTATGGTGGGGGGGGGGGAGAATGGTGAGGGAGGTCAATCACACTTTCATCAAACTCATCCCTAAAAACATACCTTCCAACAATATGATAGATTTTAGACCGATAGCCTGCTGCTTGACGTTTTGCAAGATCTTTGCTAAGATCTTAGCTAATAGCCTCAAGATGTACCTCCCTGATATCATCTCACAAAACCAAACAGCCTTCATAAAAGGGAGAAGCATTTCTGATTGTGCGCTGCTTGCCTTGGAGTTTCTCACTGACTTCAAAGTCAAAAACAGTTCTAGGAAAGATTGTGTGAAACTCGACATAACCAAAGCTTATGATTTCGTCAACTGGGACACGCTTTGGAAGATCATGAGATCTATGGGTTTTTGTGAACGATGGATAAACTTGATGCAACAGTGTGTTCAAACCACCTCCTTCTCCATTCTTGTAAATGGGGCCCCTGTGGGTATGTTCACAACAAAGAATGGACTACGACAGGGCAACCCTCTCTCTCCCCTCCTCTTTACCTTAGTCATGGAGAGCCTTACTACACTCATTAAGAATGCGGAGGATCACAACAAGATCAAGGCTACAAAGGTGTTGTCCCACCTCATCTTTGTCGATGACGTTCTCTTATTCTCCACGGGTCATGATAAAAGACTTTTGGAGTTCAAGAAGGTTATGGTGAAATTTGGGAAGCTCACAGGTTTATACATGAGTTATGTGAAATCAAGGATTTTTCTCTCTAAATACTGTGATATGAGAAGGGGCAGGCTCAGAAGTGCTTTTGGGATTAGGAGAGGATGTTTTCCCACCAGATACCTTGGCATTCCTATATCGGGTGGGAGAGGGTTCTCTAGAGATTACAACATGTGCCTAGACAAGATCAGGGGAAAAATTGATAGTTGGGCTGGCCTTCAGATCTCTTTTGCAGGCCGCCTTGTACTAATCAGATCGGTTATTCAGAGCATGGGGCGGTTCTGGTGTGACATGTGCACCTTACCTACTCAGACGATGTTGAGCATTAGACGCCTGACGACGTCTTTCTTATGGGGTGGCAAGGGCCATGGTGTTGCTTGGGATACCATTGCCAAACCTCTTCACTTCGGCGGTCTTGGGATTCAAGACATGGTGGAGACCCACAGGCAGTCCAACCTCAAGAGAGTTGATCGGTTCCTTAGGCATCCCATTGGTGTTTGGGCTACCTGGATGAGAGAGAGATATAATGGGTCACTCGGGGGGTCTAACAACACCACTTTGTACGACTCCCGCATGTGGAAACATATGAACATGGGGTGGGATGAGGTTAGACTCATGTATAATTGTGATAGTGATGGGATCTGGACCCTTGTGGATCCCCATGTGTACCCTTGGAAGAAGACGGTAGGCAACTCTATCCCTTGGCATTCGCTTCTATGGGGTAGGGGCTTCTTTCCAAAGTGGAGTACCCTAACCTACAGAGCGATGTTGGGGAAATTACCTACAAGAGATAGAATGGCTCGTTGGGGGCTTGATACAAAGATCATTTGCCTGCTTTGTGGAGAGGATGAGGAGTCCCATACCCACCTGTTCTTTGAGTGTAAAGTTTCCCGTTACATGTGGGAACGGTTATGCCTAAAGAACGGATGGGGCCACTCCCCTCCAATTCATCTGCTGGAGGCAATGACTTGGACCATGGAGAAAATGGTTGCCCGGTTCGGTGGCATTTGCCTTACAGGGCTATGCCACAATATTTGGCAAGAGAGGAACAACATAATCCAATGGAAGCCTGGCATGGATTACCTACACCTTTTTGATAGTTTATAGAAGGATATTTCTAGGCTTGTAAGAGCTAAACCTCCCCTACACGCTAACCTAACCCCTCAGATTAGGCGTTACTGGGATTTTGTAGTTTAACCCTTGTGTATAGGGTTGGGTGCTTTTTGTGGCTCCGCTCTTTTTGGAGTTGACACTTTTCTTTCTTCTTTGAGTAATATTTTATCCTTTTCCAAAAAAAAGTTTCCATTTTCTTGGTTTATTAAGAACATTATCATCCCTTACAGGGGACTTTTATAATTATCTTGGTACCTTTCACTAGGTATCAACTTACTCATGTGGTTCACAAGGCCTATTAAAATATCTTGTTACCTCTCACTAGGTAACAGCTAATCTCGTGGCTCATAAAGCACATTTAACATCTTATCACGCTTCACTAGGAAACAACCATTCTCATGGTTCATAAAAACACATTACATCTTGATGTAATGATTAGGATAGCACTCTTTATATGTTACTCATCCAAGTATGTTGGATTTGAGAAGCATCAAGGGGTATCATTCTTAAAGAGCTGGATGTGATATCTATGATGTCTTGATATATCACTTCCCTCAGCACTTTAAACTTACTTGAGTTTATCAAATTATATTGTATTAAGGTATTTCCCCATCTTAATACTTCCATACACTAACCTATCACCTTTATTGTGAAGTGCATAGGTCATAAAGTACACATAAGGATTGTCCAACTATCTTCAATGATAGGGACTCATCTCAGGTTAAGGCACTGCTTGCTATAAAGTTACCTATAATCAATCACTATTCCATTATTAAGATTAGGTTTCCCATACCATCACTCTTTATTAGGTTTTAGGGTTTCACATACTATCATACTTCATTAGGGTTAGGATTTCACATACCATCACCCTTCAATAGGCTTTCACATCACATTGCCCATAATTAGGATTTACTAATCATCCCAACTAGGGTTTCTCATGGCATCACCCTCAATTAGGGATTCTCATAGAATCACCCTCAATTAGGGTTTCTCATGGAGTCAACCTCAATTAGGGTTTCTCATGGAATCAACCTCAATTAGGGTTTCTCATGGAATCACCCTCAATTAGGGTTTCATAATCTCTTTATTGAGGATCATACCTTAATTACATAATTATTCAAATTGAAGGTGTTAAGGATTGACCTTTACATGATTATTATACATGTATGAATTCCTATCTCTTTCATCCTCTCTAGGATGTTTACTAGATCAAACTTGGTTATATTAGGTCAACCAACCCTTCAATTAATTACATTTAATTAGAAAAGACATATTATATTGAAGTATTGCTTATTTGAGCTTCAAGGATTAACTTACCTAAGGTTACCAATCACTTGGTACCTTAAAGGTACAACCCTAGTGATTATCTTTGAGATAAATCAGTAACAACCATAGGGTCATTTTATCTTTCATCACCTTAGGTTTCCAATTGACTTAATCACATTGAAACATCCCAAACGTTCTTGACCATTGATGCTCCAAATGGTTTGAAACCGTTTAAGCAAAACAATAATGAAACTGTATGGACAATTTACACTTGAAACCACTTGGGTCTCCAAATGCTTTGAGACCGTTTGGTCTCAAATGGTCTTGAGACCGTTTAATCCTAAACGGTCTTGAGACCGTTTGGTCCAAACTCTATCAAAACCGAATGGACCAAAAAGGTCTTCCATCACTTTATCAATTCATGATTTCAATCATTAAACCATCTATTAATTGAGCCACTGATTTGTTCTTCAATTGGACCATTGAATCACCCTTCAATTGGTCCTTCAATTAGGGTTTTGAACCCATTTGAACTAGGGTTTATAATCAAGAAACCATCAATTAGGGTTTTGAAATCGAGGAACCATCAATGGTTGACATTGTGGAACTAGTCCAATTGAAATCATTGGATCATCATCAAACCATGACATGACCTGACCTCAAACGGTCTTGAGGTCGTTTGGATGACCTCCAAACGGTCTTGAGACCATTTGACTCAAACCTTTATTGAAATTTGTGAAAATTAATTAGGGTTTGCATCATTGAATCGATCATCAATTTAGCTATTGATTGTATTTGAATATTGTATCACTGGATCTTCAACCATCCAATCATACTTCATCATAGACTTCCAAATGGTCTTGGTTGACCTACAAACGGTCTTGAGACCATTTGGGTGACCTCCAAACGGTCTTGAGACAGTTTGGGTTAGCCAACCCAAAGATTAAATCAAACAATTTAGAATTTTCAGCACTCAACCCAATTAGGGTTTCTAATTGGAGGATTGTCCATATATTGAATTAATCAATTGGATCCATTAGATCATCATCCAACATGTACTAGGGTTCTGACCTCAAACGGTCAACCCATCCAAACCTCCAAACGGTTTGCAAACCGTTTGGTCTCCAAACGGTTTGGTGAAACCGTTTGGACCAAGGTCTTAAAACCATTTGCAATAGAAACTTGTAGAATGCGTGCCTAGGATGATGTCATCATCATCTACCTTTGTTCATTCAAAAGCTACTTCTGTTTTCATGGTAATTACATCAATGGATCAAGGGAATTTCGAGTAGAACAAAATGATCAACAATTAATGGAGAACGGAATCCAATAACAACATTTAAGGGTTTAAGTTATATAACCCGCCTCCAATTGAGCTTCAAAGCTCCAAGCTCCATGTCTTTAATGGTGGAAGAAGCTTTCTCAACTATCCCAATCTCGTCCTCAAGCTTTTGAGTGAAAAGAAATGGCTAGGATAGAAGATTGCATGGAGAAAAGAAGAAATCCATCATTTATTTTCGATTTCCACCATGAAATCATGGTGAAAGAAGGTCAAGAAGCTTACCAACAGGTTGGGGGTCGTCCTCCTGTTTCTCCAAACTCCCTTGGTCGTTTTTGCAAGCAAGAAGTGAAAGGGGTTTCGAAATTACCCTTTCAACTCATGGATAAAGGAGCACATATGCAGTTTATTAAAAATTCATTTTAGGAGAGAGAAAGTAGGGATTATCTCCTCCATTTCCTTGCCTCTTTCCCCCTTCCCTTCCTTGGTTACGAGGCTATATCCTTTGCCTCTTATTCCTCTCAACTATCCATGATTTAAAGAAAAGCAAATTAAGCACCTTAACCCTTATAATAATATTATCCTAAAGTTAGTGGATAATTCTTTTTCTTTTAATAATGTGAGTGAGTTATCCACTTCCTTTAGATATTTTTGTGCCTTTGCAAGGCACATGGTCGTCCATTCTTTTTCAAAATCATCCCTCACCTTTTGGTTAAAGGGCTCTTCAATTAATATATTAATTTTTGCATTATTATTGAAGTAAAGTTCCAATTATGTTTAAATCTTGATTATTTTAATATCAAGATTCTCTCTCCTCCAAAGTGATTCAAATGAGATGCCTGTTATGACCCACATTGAGGTTAACCGATAAATACCTCAATTAGCGTGAAACACCTTGATTAGTGCTGAGTATCAAATTAAACATCATGGTTAATCAAAATAAGTTAATATGTGAATCAATGGTTGAGATTGAAACATCTGAGATAATTAATGATAATTGTAGTGTTACTTGTTAAGTTAATTACCTAAGATAATTAACCTAGTTGGGATGATCTAATTACTGCGTTTATATGTCTTGAGGTTGTAGTGGGTCTTGCACTTAAATGTTTGCAAAAGAAATCGCGTGATTCGGACTTACAGAGAGAAAGTTATGATGGGTTCAAATTTATTTGGTATAATATGTAATTTTTCCAAAAATCTTGGTTTATAACCCTATCTCCGTTTTTTTTTCACTTATCCGTTTCCTTCTTCACTCGCCCGATAGAACAGGAGCAGCCGTAAGCGGCGCCCTGTACCCCGCCCGACCTACAGCTAGGGCAGAGGAGGGGGTGGCTGTTTGGGAGTGATAATCAGCGATCGAGCTTTCTTCACTTTCGTCTTCCATTCCTCCACCATCTCCTTCCTCGACCTCGCTCCATCCAAGCAGCTAAGCTGCTACGGTGCCGACTAGCAGAGCTGCGACCAAGCTGCAGCGAAGTAGTTGTACGGCTCCGGCCAGGAGCCCTAGGGCATGTAAGCACCACAAAAACGTCGGCATCGAGCTCGGCATGGAGATCCGAGCATGAATATGCAGCTTCCTGCCTTTCAGCGCTCACATGTGCCCCAAGCAGCAGGGGTGGTGCCCCCATTTAATTGCAGCAGCAGCTGCTGCAAGAAGCGATGGCCAATGGCATCTAGGGCATGAGCAAGAACCAAGCAATGCTTTGACTTCGACCATGAGCCTAGAGCTCGAATTCGCAGCCAATAACCAAGTATTAGCACCCAACCGAGCCTCCTCTCCACCTGTATGTGAGATAAATGGCTGCTTATTTGCAGCAGCAGCTAGAAACATCTAGGCGTGAGCCATCACTCCAAAATACTTCCTTTGAGTCCGGCCTTGAGGCCCGAGCATGATTCCGCCGCCACTAAGCCACGAGCAGTGATACCTGTGTGTGTGAGGAAGCTGCTTACTTGCAGTAGGTTGTTCCTGAGTAATCCAGAGGTAGAAGTCGATCCAACAAACGTGAGAATCCGGCCCTGAACGCATCTCCGGACGAATCAGGATAGACCAAATCACTGTGAGTAGGATTTCATTCATTTATCATTAATAAACTCAGGCGTTTGAATATTTTCTGTTTTGTGCGTGTTTAAAGCTGATAACAGTCGTTATCAAGCGTTGGGCAGCATTTGGTGTCGCCCGACTTTTATTTCATAAATTGTTTCTTTACCCTTCTATATGACTTAATTTAGCATCTGATCAGTGTGAATTGAATCGGTGAATTTATATGGTTCATTGGAACCTATATTGTTCAATGTGAACGTTGAAATTAGAAATACATGCCTGAAAATGGTACGGGTTGGGTATAAAGTCAGACAATATAGATTTTAGTACATTAGCAGATGCATGATATAAGGATAGGGTGTTGCCATTGGATAAGTGAATGAGGTAACTGAAACCCTAAGGATAGGGTGTACAATGAATCAAGTATTTTGATATCAAAATTCTCAATATGAGATGTGGTGATGCTTAACTGTTGAATTGTATGTTTCTTGTGCATTTAACTTTACATGCTTATTCTCTTTGAGTTGGTATATATATACTACAGGGTTTCTTATTTTCACAATACATATCTCGTGAATTGCAGGTGATGAGATATGACATGCCCTAGAAAGGGATGTTACTGAGATCATGCATATATGTATGAAATGTTAGAATGAGAATACTTGTTGGGCAGACATGATATATGTTGAATACATGAGTTATGATGTTTCTTATGATATGATATGGCAGGCCGTGTGAGCCTTGTGAGAAATGTTAAATGAGTTATGATTTCTGTTTAAAATGTACCTATAATGTTAATGTTAGACTTAGGTGCCCTGAACACCGTAGAACCCCTTTGAGAGGTCTGTACCTTAGGGGTGAAACTCGTGTCCAACATCAACCGGTTGAGTAATTCTGGTGGCACGAGGACAGAAGGGTTATCCAACACCAACCGGTCGAGTAATTCTGGTGGTAACCCAATGTTGACTCCCTGCGCCTGTGTGCTCAAGTTAGAGGAGGAGTCCAGAGCACTTAGGATGAGTGCAGAGAAGGCCGGAGAGCCTATGAGTCAGGCCGGAGAGCCTGTGGGTCCTGTAGCAGACCAGGACTGGCAGTCAGACTTAGCATTTCCCGGGTGTGTCACTAAGTCTTGTACGGTGTGGCCGTAGTGCACTGCGAGTCTCTATGCAGAGTACACTGCATAGATCAGGGCATAAACTAAAATATGATCATATAGGTTCACAGAGTTCCTTATAAATGAAAGAGTTAAGGAAGACTAGAGCATAGTCTTCTAGTAGTTATTCTTTGGACGCAATATTTACATTCTTTGTTATTTCAATTATATTGTTTTAGAACTGCTCAGTGTAGTATTTCTTGTATATTAATCTGAATAATAAACTTAACGAGTTGTTTAGTGATAGATAAATGAAAAACTATTCACTGAGCGAGTAGGCTCATTCCTCTACTCAAACATTTTCAGGTCAGCGAAAGTTCCAGGAATCTGAAGGATCTTACCACCCTAGTCAGTAGAAGGTATATGTAGTTAGTTAGATAGTGGTCTCTTAATCCTTTCCCCTCGGTCCTTGGGACATGGTGTGGGAGAGAGAGAGTATGTATGGCGAATGAGTAAAAGATGTAAATTATCTGTTATGTTTTACTTTCTGCTAAACAATGTTACATGTTGTAAACTCTGTTTATGTTCTCTAGCCAGTGTAATTGAAATGCTTCCGCAATAGTTTATTATGTTTTACTTTACAGCAATAATCCGGATATCATTACGAGGTTTTAAAAAAAAAGTTCTCAGTGATTTGTTTATGTGATAATCCCTCCGTCGCGCCCTAATCTTGTGATTAGTGGTTAGTGTGAGATCGGGGTGTGACATCTTGGTATCAGAGCATAGGTTGAGTATGCAGTTACTCTAAGTCAAGGTCAGGGGACGATAAGAGACCAATAGGATTAGGACTTAAGTGTCTTCCTTCTAACTGTAATTTTCTAACAGGAAGTGTTCTGTTATACTATTGCAGATGGCAGGAAGAGGACGTGGTCACGAGAACCAAGTAGAGAGCTTAGGCTGAGTCATCAGAAATCATTAGGATTAAAAGATAAAGTTATAAGTGAGGAAAATAGGAAGTGATATGTTTTTAGCTCTGGGAGGTATGAGTGTTTAGATACCCTGGCCAGGTGTCTGAATACGTAGATTGACCAGTATCAAGCTACTCTGTCTATTCTTCTCTGGATGCCCTGGCCAGGTATGCAGAGGAAGGATGGGCTAGAGAGAAACCCTAGAAATCTTAGGGTTATGAAACCGGAAATTAATGTAGGAGTAAGAGATTAAACATAGAATGTGATACAACTATTGCCTTATATTGCTTATTTGATTGGAAATCACTAGAAATGCTCTTATATGTATGAATTTAGATTTTCATTTAGTAGAATAAAAATGATTCCTTTATATTGTTGTGTGTCATGAAGTGATTTATTTATTGTTTATATTCTTTGTATCAAGTAGACCAAAAGTTATGTTTAAATGAGTTTGCCCTAAGTGGATATTCTTTCCACATGTTTGAGATCAATAGGAGTTGGTTAATCCTAAGTAGGTCTTGGCTTCAGGACTGCAGGTTCGGCCTAGTCCGGCTGACAAGATGTGTTACTGGGATCTAACAACTCCTATAAATAGTATAATAAGAATAGACTTTGGATAAATCTGACATATCATAGTAAAAGTGTACATACACTAAGATGTTGAGATATAAGGGAAAGATTAGAATAGCTAAGAATCTGTTGGAACTGATATTGGAGGCTCAACGTTGGAACCTCATATTAGCAATCCTTAATTGGAAATAAAGGAATACGACGTAAGGTTCAGATTAAGTTTAATGATTAGTATTATATGATTTCTAAATATGAGAATATGGAAGATATAGGAATAGTATGTAAGGGCTAAGATAGTAAGAATCAACCATGGAATTGATCATGTAATAGAGTAACATAATTTTTATACTTCAAAGCAAAGGGAAAATAGAAGATAAGAATTAGGTATGCAATAAGTACATAGAAATAAAGAGTCTTATGTAAATCATAAGACCAAGATAAGAAATTTAGTTGAATCAAGAGAAATGATAGAAATGATGACCTTGATTAAAGAATGAAGATTGCATGACATAATTGAGAGTATGGAATGTATATCTTTATTATAAAGTTGAATACATTCATACATACTACCTTTGGATTCTAAGTCTCTATGGACTAACAAACTAGTTCCAAAAATAAGAATAAATGCGTAATTTTGGAAAATGAATGCATCATATATGATACATAACTACCATGGTATAGATGTCTAAGTGAGTGAAATGATAACACACAGTATAGTAATGAAACCCTAGCAAGATGAATTGAGAATGTAATTTATCTGAATGTCCAAGTAAGAGAAAGGAAATTCCATTGATAAGATAAGGAAGACTTTAGTAAAACTTATGAGATTTAAAGTTTGAATTTCAAACTAAGGGAGTAAAGTCATATCACAATAACATTATGTTATTGATAATGATTAAACCCTAGAACGCTTAGAGTTGTAATAGTTCAAGGAATGTCGCTAGTAGTTTGATTTTGAATACTAGCATCTCTATAAAACAAGATCATGAGATTTGCATTATGAAAGGTAAGCTAGTACTTAAAAAAAATCTAGGGTATAAAGGTAGATAAACAACATGAAAATGACTCGGAGAAAAGAGTAAGATATAAATATGAAATGTAATAAGTGTGTTTTGAACAAAAAGAGAAATACAAAATAAGTGAAGTGTGTTATGAAATAAATTCTGGCAGTAATAACAAGAAGTAAGTAGCATAGAATGAGGAGTATTACCCGATACATGATCGGCAGTTAGTTGTTATAGTTCATGTTCTTAAGTCATGGCGTCACTATCTTTATGATGTGACGATAGATTATCATCCTGATAAGGTGAATGGGTGGCTGATGCCCTCAGTAGGAGTTCAAGTTCAACTGCTGATGCATTCTCTATGGAATGTTTCAATAGAGACCTGCTACTAGAAATGTGAAAGTTGAACTTAGACTTAGGAGTGACAGAGCAAAGTGGTTTGATTGCACAGATGCAAGTCAAGCCTACTTTTTATGATCAGATTAAGGAACTACAGTAGAGTGAGAGTGAGTAACAACAAATCATACATGACATGACAAGGGAAGGAGACAAGAGTTTAGGTTTTCAGATGATGGTGTGTTGTATTAGCATCATGCATCGATGTATGCTAGGCATCTAGGTAACACTAAGATGTACATAATATCAAGGAGTTGTATTGGTAGTCAGATATAAAAAAGGATGTAGCGGAGTACATGGCTAGGTGCAGTGTGTGTCAGCAGTTTAAGATTGAACACCAGAAACCTACATGTACTTTGCAGTCTTTTCGTATAGCAGAATGGAAATGGGAACATATCACAATGAATTTTTGTGGTAGGGTTACCCAGGACACCTAGAGGTTATGACTCAATATGAATGATTGTGGATAGACTAATTTAGTCTTCTCGCTTTCTTCGTATTAAGTCAACCTTTGATGTCTCGAAAGTTGGTTAAGATATACATGGATGAAATAGTTAGGTTTCCTGGTATTGCAGTTTCAATCATATCAGATTGAGATCCTAAGTTCACATCCATGTTTAGGAATCAGTTGTATCGTGCTTCAGGCACAAAGTTGAGATTTTTTACAACTTTCCATGCACAGATGAACGGCCAATCAGAGAGGACCATTCAGACTCTTGAGGACATGCAGAGAGCAGTTCAAAGTTACATAGGACAGGCAGAAGAGCTATGCTGAGAACTGGCGTTGACCTCTTGAGTTTGAGGTTGGGGATGAAGTGTATCTGAGGGATTTACCATGGAAAGGAGTGTTGAGGTTTGGTATAATAGGCAAACTGACTCCTAGGTTTATGGGCCCATATCCTATCGTTGAGAGGATTGGACCTATAGCCCATAAGTTGGATTTGCCATCCTAGTTGCTCAATTTACAGGACGTGTTTCATGTATCGATGTTCAAAAAGTGTTATCCTGATCCAGAGAAGATAGTGGACCCAGAACCTGTACATTTTAGACCTGATGTGTTCTATGTTGAGGGACCAATACAGATAGTTGATCGGAGAAATCAAGGAGCTTAAGAATCGAGATACCGTTAGTGAAGGTTTTGTGGAGAAATCATAACCTAGAAGAATCCATGTGGGAACTTTAGTCAGATATGCATAACAAGTTTCCTTTTCTCTTTTAGGAATTTTGGGACGAAATTCTTATAAGGGAGGGAGATTATTATGACCCACATTGAGGTTAACCAGTAAATACCTCAATTAGCGTGAAACACCTTGATTAGTGTTGAGTATCAAATTCAACATCATGGTTAATCAAAATAAGTTAATATGTGAATCAATGGTTGAGATTGAAACATCTGAGATAATTAATGAGAATTGTAGTGTTACTTGTTAATTTAATTACCTAAGATAATTAACCTAGTTGGTATGATCTAATTACTGCATTTATATGTCTTGCGGTTGTAGTGGGTCTCGCACTTAAATGTTTGCAAAAGAAATCGCATGATTCGGACTTACATAGAGAAAGTTATGATGGGTTCAAATTATTGGGTATAATATGTAATTTTTCCAAAAATCTTGGTTTATAACCCTATCTCCATTTTTTTTCACTTATCCGTTTCCTTCTTCACTCGCCCGATAGAACAGGAGCAGCCGTAAGCGGCGCCCTATACCCCGCCCGACCTACAACTAGGGCAGAGGAGGGGGTGGCCGTTTGGGAGTGATAACCAGCGATCGAGCTTTCTTCACTTTCGTCTTCCATTCCTCCACCATCTCCTTCCTCGACCTCGCTCCATCCAAGCAGCCAAGATGCTACGGCACCGGCTAGCAGAGCTGCGACCAAGCTATAGCGCAGCAGTTGTACGGCTCCGGCCAGGAGCCCTAGGGCATGTAAGCACCACAAAAACGCCGGCATCGAGCTCGACATGGAGATCCGAGCATGAATCTGCAGCTTCCTGCCTTTCAACGCTCACATGTGCCCCAAGCAGCAGGGGCGGCACCCCATTTAATTGCACCAGCAGCTGCTGCAAGAAGCGATGGCCAATGGCATCTATGGCGTGAGCAAGAACCAAGCAATGCTTTGACTTCGACCATGAACCTAGAGCTCGAATTCGCAGCTAATAACCAAGTATTAGCACCCAACCGAGCCTCCTCTCCACCTGTATGTGAGATAAATGGCTGCCTATTTGCATCAGCAACTAGAAACATCTAGGCGTGAGCCATCACTCCAAAATACTTCCTTTGAGTCCGGCCTTGAGGCCAGAGCATGATTCCGCCGCCACTAAGGCACGACCAGTGATACCTGTGTGTGTGAGGAAGCTGCTTGCTTGCAGCAGGTTGTTCCTGAGTAATCTAGAGGTAGAAGTCGATCCAACAAACGTGAGAATCCGGCCCTGAACGCATCTCCGGACGAATCAGGATAGACCAAATCACTGTGAGTAGGATTTCATTCATTTATCATTAATAAACTCAGGCGTTCGAATATTTTCTGTTTTGTGCACGTTTTAAGCTGATAACAGTCGTTATCAGGCGTTGGGCAGCATTTGGTGTCGCCCGACTTTTATTTCATAAATTGTTTTGTTACCCTTCTATATGACTTAATTTAGCATCTGATCAGTGTGAATTGAATCAGTGAATTTATATGGTTCATCGGAACCTATATTGTTCAGTGTGAACGTTGAAATTAGAAATACACGCCTGAAAATGGTACGGGTTGGGTATAAAGTCAGACAGGATAGATTTTAGTAAATTAGCAGATGCATGATATAAGGATAGGGTGTTGCCATGTGATAAGTGAATGAGGTAACTGAAACCCTAAGGATAGGGTGTACAATGAATCAAGTATTTTGATATCAAAATTCTGAATATGAGATGTGGTGATGCTTAACTGTTGAATTGTATGTTTCTTGTGCATTTAACTTTACATGCTTATTCTCTTTGAGTTGGTATATATATACTACAGGGTTTCTTATTTTCACAATACATATCTCGTGAATTGCAGGTGATGAGATATGACATGCCCTAGAAAGGGATGTTACTGAGATCATGCATATATGTATGAAATGTTAGAATGAGAATACTTGTTGGGCAGACATGATATATGTTGAATACATGAGTTATGATGTTTCTTATGATATGATATGGCAGGCCGTGTGAGCCTTGTGAGAAATGTTAAATGAGTTATGATTTCTGTTTAAAATGTACCTATAATGTTAATGTTAGACTTAGGTGCCCTGAACACCGTAGAACCCCTTTGAGAGGTATGTACCTTAGGGGTGAAACTCGTGTCCAACATCAACCGGTTGAGTAATTCTGGTGGCACGAGGACAGAAGGGTTATCCAACACCAACCGGTCGAGTAATTCTGGTGGTAACCCAGTGTTGACTCCCTGCGCCTGTGTGCTCAGGTTAGAGGAGGAGTCCAGAGCACTTAGGATGAGTGCAGAGAAGGCCGGAGAGCCTATGAGTCAGGCCGGAGAGACTGTGGGTCCTGTAGCAGACCAGGACGGGCAGTCAGAGTTAGCATTTCTTGGGTGTGTCACTAAGTCTTGTACGGTGTGGTCGTAGTGCACTGCGAGTCTCTATGCAGATTACACTGCATAGATCAGGGCATAAGCTAAAATATGATCATATAGGTTCACAGAGTTTCTTATAAATGAAAGAGTTAAGGAAGACTAGAGCATAGTCTTCTAGTAGTTATTCTTTGGATGCAATATTTACATTCTTTGTTATTTCAATTATATTGTTTTAGAACTGCTCAGTGTAGTATTTCTTGTATATTAATCTGAATAATAAACTTAACGAGTTGTTTAGTGATAGATAAATGAAAAACTATTCACTGAGCGAGTAGGCTCACTCCTCTACCCAAACATTTTCAGGTCAGTGACAGTTCCAGGAATCTGAAGGATCTTACCACCCTAGTCAGTAGAAGGTATATGTAGTTAGTTAGATAGTGGTCTCTTAATCCTTTCCCCTCGGTCCTTGGGACATGATGTGGGAGAGAGAGAGTATGTATGGAGAATGAGTAAAAGATGTAAATTATCTGTTATGTTTTACTTTCTGTTAAACAATGTTACATGTTGTAAACTCTGTTTATGTTCTCTAGCCAGTTTAATTGAAATGCTTCCGCAATAGTTTATTATGTTTTAGTTTACAACAATAATCCGGATATCATTACGAGGTTTTAAAAAAAAGTTCTCAGTGATTTGTTTATGTGATAATCCCTCCGTCGCACCCTAATCTTGTGATTAGTGGTTAGTGTGAGATCGGGGTGTGACATCTTGGTATCAGAGCATAGGTTGAGTATGCAGTTACTCTAAGTCAAGGTCAGGGGACGATAAGAGACCAATAGGATTAGGACTTAAGTGTCTTCCTTCTAACTGTAATTTTCTAACAGGAAGTGTTCTGTTATACTATTGCAGATGGCAGGAAGAGGACGTGGTCACGAGAACCAAGTAGAGAGCTTAGGCTGAGTCATCAGGAATCATTAGGATTAAAAGATAAAGTTATAAGTGAGGCAAATAGGAAGTGATATGTTTTTAGCTCTGGGAGGTATGAGTGTTTAGATACCCTGGCCAGGTGTCTGAATACGTAGATTGACCAGTATCAAGCTACTCTGTCTATTCTTCTCTGGATGCCCTGGCCAGATATGCAGAGGAAGGATGGGCTAGAGAGAAACCCTAGAAATCTTAGGGTTAAGAAACCGGAAATTAATGTAGGAGTAAGAGATTAAACATAGAATGTGATACAACTCTTGCCTTATATTGCTTATTTGATTGGAAATCACTAGAAATGCTCTTATATGTATGAATTTAGATTTTCAGTTAGTAGAATAAATATGATTCCTTTATATTGTTGTGTGTCATGAAGTGATTTATTTATTGTTTATATTCTTTGTATAAAGTAGACCAAAAGTTATGTTTAAATGAGTTTGCCCTATGTGGATATTCTTTCCACATGTTTGAGATCAATAGGAGTTGGTTAATCCTGAGTAGCTCTTGGCTTCAGGACTGCAGGTTCGGCCTGGTCCGGCTGACAAGATGTGTTACTGAGATCTAACAACTCCTATAAATAGTATAATAAGAATAGACTCTGGATAAATCTGACATATCATAGTAAAAATGTACATACACTAAGATGTTGAGATATAAGGGAAAGATTAGAATAGCTAAGAATCTGTTGGAACTGATATTGGAGGCTCAACGTTGGAACCTCATATTAGCAATCCTTAATTGGAAATAAAGGAATACGACGTAAGGTTCAGATTAAGTTTAATGATTAGTATTATATGATTTCTAAATATGAGAATATGCAAGATATAGGAATAGTATGTATGGGCTAAGATAGTAAGAATCAACCATGGAATTGATCATGTAATAGAGTAACATAATTTTTATACTTCAAAGCAAAGGGAAAATAGAAGATAAGAGTTGGGTATGCAATAAGTACATAGAAATAAAGAGTCTTATGTAAATCATAAGACCAAGATAAGAAATTTAGTTGAATCAAGAGAAATGATAGAAATGATGACCTTGATTAAAGAATGAAGATTGCATGACATAATTGAGAGTATGGAATGTATATCTTTATTATAAAGTTAAATACATTCATACATACTACCTTTGGATTCGAAGTCGCTATGGACTAACAAACTAGTTCCAAAAATAAAGAATAAATGCGTAATTTTGAAAAATGAATGCATCATATATGATACATAACTACCATAGTAGAGACGTCTAAGTGAGTGAAATGATAACACACAGTATAGTAATGAAACCCTAGCAAGATGAATTGAGAATGTAATTTATCTGAATGTCCAAGTAAGAGAAAGGAAATTCCAATGATAAGATAAGAAAGACTTTAGTAAAACTTATGAGATTTAAAGTTTGAATTTCAAACTAAGGGAGTAAACTCATATCATAATAACATTATGTTATTGATAATGATTAAACCCTAGAATGCTTAGAGTTGTAATAGTTCAAGGGATGTCGCTAGTAGTTTGATTTTGAATACTAGCATCTCTATAAAACAAGATCATGAGATTTGCATTATGAAAGGTAAGCTAGTACTAAAAAAAAATCTAGGGTATAAAGGTAGATAAACAACATGAAAATGACTCGGAGAAAAGAGTAAGATATAAATATGAAATGTAATAAGTGTGTTTTGAACAAAAAGAGAAATACAAAATAAGTGAAGTGCGTTATGAAATAAATTCTGGCAGTAATAACAAGAAGTAAGTAGCATAGAATGAGGAGTATTACGCGATACATGATCGGAAGTTAGCTGTTATAGTTCATGTTCTTAAGTTATGGCGTCACTATCTTTATGATGTGACGATAGATTATCATCCTGATAAGGTGAATGGGTGGCTGATGCCCTCAGTAGGAGTTCAAGTTCAACTGCTGATGCATTCTCTATGGAATGTTTCAATAGAGACCTGCTAGTAGAAATGTGAAAGTTGAACTTAGACTTAGGAGTGACAGAGAAAAGTGGTTTGATTGCACAGATGCAAGTCAAGCCTACTTTTTATGATCAGATCAAGGAACTACAGTAGAGTGACAGTGAGTAACAACAAATCATACATGACATGACAAGGGAAAGAGACCAGAGTTTAGGTTTTCAGATGATGGTGTGTTGTATTAGCATCATGCATCGATGTATGCTAGGCATCTAGGTAACACTAAGATGTACATAATATCAAGGAGTTGTACTGGTAGTCAGATATAAAAAAGGATGTAGCGGAGTACATGGCTAGGTGCAGTGTGTGTCAGTAGTTTAAGGTTGAACACCAGAAACCTACTTGTACTTTGCAGTCTTTTCGTATAGCAGAATGGAAATGGGAACATATCACAATGGATTTTTGTGGTAGGGTTACCCAGGACACCTAGAGGTTATGACTCAATATGAATGATTGTGGATAGAATAATTTAGTCTGCTTGCTTTCTTCATATTAAGTCAACCTTTGATGTCTCGAAAGTTGGTTAAGATATACATCGATGAAATAGTTAGGTTGCCTGGTATTCCAGTTTCAATCATATCAGATTGAGATCCTAAGTTCACATCCATGTTTAGGAATCAGTTGTATCGTGCTTCAGGCACAAAGTTGAGATTCTGTACAACTTTCCATGCACAGATGAACGGTCAGTCAGAGAGGACCATTCAGACTCTTGAGGACATGCAGAGAGCAGTTGAAAGTTACATAGGACAGGCAGAAGAGCTATGCTGAGAAGAGGCATTGACCTCTTGAGTTTGAGGTTGGAGATGACGTGTATCTGAGGGATTTACCATGGAAAGGAGTGTTGAGGTTTGGTATAATAGGCAAACTGACTCCTAGGTTTATGGGCCCATATCCTATCATTGAGAGGATTGGACCTATAGCCCATAAGTTGGATTTGCCATCCGAGTTGCTCAATTTAGAGGACGTGTTTCATGTATCGATGTTCAAAAAGTGTTATCCTGATCCAGAGAAGATAGTGGACCCAAAACCTATACATTTTAGACCTGATGTGTTCTATGTTGAGGGACCAATATAGATAGTTGATCGGAGAAATCAAGGAGCTTAAGAATCGAGATACCGTTAGTGAAGGTTTTGTGGAGAAATCATAACCTAGAAGAATCCACGTGGGAACTTTAGTCAGATATGCATAACAAATTTCCTTTTCTCTTATAGGAATTTCGGGACGAAATTCTTATAAGGGAGGGAGATTATTATGACCCACATTGAGGTTAACCAGTAAATACCTCAATTAGCGTGAAACACCTTGATTAGTGTTGAGTATCAAATTAAACATCATGGTTAATCAAAATAAGTTAATATGTGAATCAATGGTTGAGATTGAAACATCTAAGATAATTAATGATAATTGTAGTGTTACTTGTTAAGTTAATTACCTAAGATAATTAACCTAGTTGGGATGATCTAATTACTGCATTTATATGTCTTGAGGTTGTAGTGGGTCTCTCACTTAAATGTTTGCAAAAGAAATCGCGTGATTTGGACTTACAGAGAGAAAGTTATGATGGGTTCAAATTATTGGGTATAATATGTAATTTTTCCAAAAATCTTGGTTTATAACCCTATCTCCATTTTTTTTTCTCTTATCCGTTTCCTTCTTCACTCGCTTGATAGAACAGGAGCAGCCGTAAGCGGCGCCCTGTACCCCGCCCGACCTACAGCTAGGGCAGAGGAGGGGGTGGCCGTTTGGGAGTGATAACCAGCGATTGAGCTTTGTTCACTTTCGTCTTCCATTCCTCCACCATCTCCTTCCTCGACCTCGCTCCATCCAAGCAGCCAAGCTGCTACGACGCCGACTAGTAGAGCTGCGACCAAGCTACAGTGCAATAGTTGTACGGCTCCGGCTAGGAGCCCTAGGGCACGTAAGCACCACAAAAACGTCGGCATCGAGCTCAACATGGAGATCCGAGCATGAATCTGCAGCTTCCTGCCTTTCAGCACTCACCTGTGCCCCAAGCAGCAAGGGCGGCACCCCATTTAATTGCAGCAGCAGCTGCTGCAAGAAGCGATGGCCAATGGCATCTAGGGCGTGAGCAAGAACCAAGCAATGCTTTGACTTCGACCATGAGCCTAGAGCTCGAATTCGCAGCCAATAACCAAGTATTAGCACCCAACTGAGCCTCCTCTCCACCTGTATGTGAGATAAATGGCTGCCTATTTGCAGCAGCAGCTAGAAACATCTAGGCGTGGGCCATCACTCCAAAATACTGCCTTTGAGTCCGGCCTTGAGGCCCGAGCATGATTCCGCCGCCACTAAGCCACGAGCAGTGATACCTGTGTGTGTGAGGAAGCTGCTTGCTTGCAGCAGGTTGTTCCTGAGTAATCCAGAGGTAGAAGTCGATCCAACAAATGTGAGAATTCGGCCCTGAACGCATCTCCAGACGAATCAGGATAGACCAAATCACTGTGAGTAGGATTTCATTCATTTATCATTAATAAACTCAGGCGTTTGAATATTTTCTGTTTTGTGCGCGTTTTAAGCTGATAACAGTCGTTATCATGTGTTGGGCAGCATTTGGTGTCGCCTGACTTTTATTTCATAAATTGTTTTGTTACCCTTCTATATGACTTAATTTAGCATCTGATCAGTGTGAATTGAATCGGTGAATTTATATGGTTCATCGGAACCTATATTGTTCAGTGTGAACGTTGAAATTAGAAATACACGACTGAAAATGGTACGGGTTGGGTATAAAGTCAGACAGTATAGATTTTAGTAAATTAGCAGATGCATGATATAAGGATAGGGTGTTGACATGTGATAAGTGAATGAGGTAAATGAAACCCTAAGGATAGGGTGTACAATGAATCAAGTATTTTGATATCAAAATTCTCAATATGAGATGTGGTGATGCTTAACTGTTGAATTGTATGTTTCTTGTGCATTTAACTTTACATGCTTGTTCTCTTTGAGTTGGTATATATATACTACATGGTTTCTTATTTTCACAATACATATCTCGTGAATTGCAGGTGATGAGATATGACATGCCCTAGAAAGGGATGTTACTGAGATCATGCATATATGTATGAAATGGTAGAATGAGAATACTTGTTGGGCAGACATGATATATGTTGAATACATGAGTGATGATGTTTCTTATGATATGATATGACAGGACGTGTGAGCCTTGTGAGAAATGTTAAATGAGTTATGATTTCTATTTAAAATGTACCTACAATGTTAATGTTTGACTTAGGTGCCCTAAACACCGTAGAACCCCTTTGAGAGGTCTGTACCTTAGGGGTGAAACTCGTGTCCAACATCAACCGGTTGAGTAATTCTGGTGGCACGAGGACAGAAGAGTTATCCAACACCAACTGGTCGAGTAATTCTGGTGGTAACCCAGTGTTGACTCCCTGCGCCTGTGTGCTCAGGTTAGAGGAGGAGTCCAGAGCACTCAGGATGAGTGTAGAGAAGGCCGGAGAGCCTATGAGTCAGGTCGGAGAGCCTGTGGGTCCTGTAGCAGACCAGGACTGGCAGTCAGACTTAGTATTTCCCGGGTGTGTCGCTAAGTCTTGTACGGTGTGGCCGTAGTGCACTGCGAGTCTCTATGCAGAGTACACTGCATAGATCTGGGCATAAGCTAAAATATGATCATATAGGTTCACAGAGTTCCTTATAAATGAAAGAGTTAAGGAAGACTAGAGCATAGTCTTCTAGTAGTTATTCTTTGGATGCAATATTTACATTCTTTGTTATTTCAATTATATTGTTTTAGAACTGCTCAGTGTAGTATTTCTTGTATATTAATCTGAATAATAAACTTAACGAGTTGTTTAGTGATAGATAAATGAAAAACTATTCACTGAGCTAGTAGGCTCACTCCTCTACTCAAACATTTTTAGGTCAGCGACAGTTCCAGGAATCTGAAGGATCTTACCACCCTAGTCAGTAGAAGGTATATGTAGTTAGTTAGATAGTGGTCTCTTAATCCTTTCCCCTCGGTCCTTGGGACATGGTGTGGGAGAGAGAGAGTATGTATGGAGAATGAGTAAAAGATGTAAATTATCTGTTATGTTTTACTTTCTGTTAAACAATGTTACATGTTGTAAACTCTGTTTATGTTCTCTAGCCAGTTTAATTGAAATTCTTCCACAATAGCTTATTATGTTTTAGTTTACAACAATAATCCGGATATCATTACGAGGTTTTAAAAAAAAAGTTCTCAGTGATTTGTTTGTGATAATCCCTCCGTCGCGCCCTAATCTTGTGATTAATGGTTAGTGTGAGATCGGGGTGTGACAATGCCCCTCTCATTTTCTTTGCTCTACATGATGCCAAGAAACATTAGGGACTATTTTGAAGTGGTAATTTGCATATTGAACTCTGGGTTTTGGGTAATTTGCACATTACACCAAAACTAGATTTTAATGCACAAACATTGCTTTATCAGCTCTTTCTTGGTACTCAGGCTACCACAAGCCATACCTCTGCATAATATTCATTCTCATGATTCTTTAACACATGAGGAACATCCTATCATGTAACATTTGCAATTTAACCCCTCAACTTGGGTAATTTGCACTTTAGTCCAAAATAGACAAAACATTATTTCAACATTGTTCAAAAAGGACTAAAATTGAAACATAAGTTCCTCTTGAGCCTTAATTACTTTTCAAAAGATAATATCAAGCATATAAATATCTTTCTTAAACAAAACACCTAGGGTTAAGGCATAACCTGGGTTAGGGATGTTACATTGTGCATCTCTAATATGTCGACTCAACGTAGGCTTAACATGTAACTATTACAATAGTCCTACTAACAAGGATACCTCCAACTTCACATTCATCTGACGTAAGGAGACTGACATGTCTCTCTTATGGCACACTAAAGAACATAATTGAGCCTTATTCATAGATATTGATGAAGAAAATATCCTACGAAAAGCATTTGCTACCATGTTTGCCTTCCTTGGATGGTAGTCTATGGTGTAATAAAGTCCTTGATCAACTCCATTCTACGTCTCTGCCTCATGTTCAACTCTTGTTTCGAGAAGATGTAATGTAGGTTCATGTGGTCGGTGAATATCTAACACTTCTCACTCTAAAGGTAGTTCCTCCATATCTTCAAAGTAGGGACAACAACTATAAGATCCAGATCATGCATAGGGTATCTCTCCTCATGTTTCTTAAGCCATCACGATGTAAAAGAAATGACACTCTTACCTTGCATTAGCACACAACCCAATCCATTTTTCAAAGCATCACAAAAGAATATATAATCTTTCCCTTGCTCTGGAAACACTAGCACTGGTGCAGTTGTCATCTTCTCGTTCAAAAGATGGAAAGAATGGTGACACTTGTCATGCCAGATAAATGAAACACCTTTCCTTGTCATCTTCGTCAGGGGTAATGCCACTCCACTAAAGTTCTTGATGAACCTCTTGCAATAGCATGCTAAGCCAAGGAAATTGTGAGCCTCTATTGGTGTCTTTGGCTGCTCCCATTCTAACACAGAGTGAACCTTCTTGGGATCTACATGAACTCCTTCCGCTGATAACACATGCCCCAGAAAAGACACTTCTTTTAATGAAAACTCACATTTGTTAAACTTGGCATCCAACTTATGTTGTCTCAACAAGGTCAACACCCGCCCTAAATGTTTCTCATGTTGTTGGCTATCTCTGGAGTATATCAAGATGTCGTTGATAAATACAACCACAAATTGGTCAAGATAAGGTATGCACACTCTATTCATCAAGTCCATATATGTTGTTGGTGCATTGGTTAGCCCAAACAACATAAACACAAACACATAGTGACCATACCGAGTCCTAAAAGATGACTTGGGTATGTCATCCTCCTTGATCCACAAATGATGATATCCCAACCTCTAATTTATCTTTGAAAAAACTACAACACCCCTCAACAGATCCAACACATTGTCTATCTGCAGTAAAGGATACTTGTTCTTGATTGTCACTTTGATCAACTATCTGTCGTTCATGCACAACCTCATGGATCTGTGCTTCTTCTTCACAAATAACACTAAAGCATCCCAATAGGACGTGCTCAGTTTGACAAAGCCCTTCTCAAGTAGCTCCTTCAACTGCTACTTTAGCTCTTGCATCTTAGCTGGTGCCATCATGTATGGTGTCTGCACTATCGGTTGTGTATTGGGTACCAGATTGATCTCAAAATCAATCTCTCTAGGAGGGGGAACACCTGCAAACTCATTGGGAAACACATCTTCAATGTCACAGAAAACTAAAACCTTCTAAATACTAGGACTCCTTGCCTTGATATCTACTACATGCACTGGAACACTTCACAACCCTATCTCATCATCTTCTCTATCATCATAGTTGAAACCAGACATGACAAAAGAATCTTCCTATCTGGTTGGAAGATCCAGAAAACATCACCATCATGAAACATCACCACCTTGTCACTAATGTCCAAGACCACCCGATACTTCTCCAAAGTATCCATTCCAAGGATCACATCGAATACCATTAGTATAAGAGTCACTTGAATGATGCACCCTGAGAAATAAAGAACACATGATGTACACACCTCCCGCAACTTGGTGGAACCAACCAAAGGGGTTTCTATGAGAAGACTATCACGTCTATGAATAACATGCAAAGAAAAACTAGAAATCACTTCTCTAGTGACAAAAGAGTGTGTCTCACCTGGGTAAACCAAAAAAGATATAAAATAGGAAGAAGACAAATCAGAATGAAATAACCCCTTTTGACCAGTCACGACCCTCAGTTTGTCTACTCCTTCTGGCTGACTCATAACATAGAATTGAGTTGTTTCATGTTGTCACCTCCAAGGTGGTTACCACAACATGAGGTTACCCACTATTTATCTACTCCCTAGCATTCATTACTCCTATCCTTGCATTCAATGCCTTCACCTATTTCAAACCTTCCATTTCCACTCCATTTCCACTCAAAAACCCTAGTTTTCTAGGGTTTTCCACTATAATCTCCTATATTCTCATGCCATTTCCACCTTTAGAGGGAGGTGCTTCATTCTACAATAGCTAGGAGGTGAAGGATAACAATCTTACATGAGCTCCATGGCCTTCTACCTCTTTATTCTCTCCTTTTTGCTCTTTTGTTTAGTTATGAGTAGCTAAGCCCCTTGTGGTGCGCTGTTTGGGGCAAAAATGATACATTGATATCATGTTGGAGTAAGATAATTTTTAAACTTTATGATTTTATTCTATGATGGTTGCTTCCTATTTATTCCCATGCTTCTACTTGTGTTTTGTGTCTAAGAATATGAATTGCTTGTGATTTTGTGCTTGAAGCCAACTAAGTCTAGGAGAAGATAGCATATGTGGGGCTATCTTGGAAGTTGCTCTTAGGTCCAACTAGTTGATCCCTAAGTAGAACCCATCTTCCCCAACATATAGTCCTTCTCCTACTCCTAGGTGTGTGATCTAAGTATCTAGTACAAGTTTGATTGGTGTAATTGCCTAGGAGTTTGATAAATGCTAGGTGGTGAGTAATGTGGCATGAAATACCCTCACCTCTACTCCCCAATTATACCTTTGGATCTCAATTACACTAAGAAATTCTATGCTAGAATCCTACATTAGTCAAATCCTAGTAAAATCTCACCTATACATTTGACTAACTTATAGTGTAGGATGATTTTCTAGCATTTCACTAATTGTTTGGTTTAGCAATCTAGAATGAATGATTAAGCTGGCTTGTTCAATCTTCCCCCAAATTGGAATCCAAGTGTCATTCCCAAATGGCCCACATATCTTTATCATTGCTAAAACCCATCTTATTAACTTAGCTTGCTCATGCTAGTTAGTTGCTTGCTTTCAATTCGTTCTCAATTAATTGCTCAGTTCTTGCTAGTTAGATTTTACTTGAGTAGTTCTAGATATTTTGAGCTTGATAGCTTGGATCATGCTAGTTAGTTGTAGTCTAGGTCACAAATTGCTCTAGTGCTTGACTTGCTTCATTAGTGTAACTTAGTCGTAGTCTTTTTCTCTTGCTTAGTTAATTGGCTTGCCTTGTTAATTAGACTTAACTTGTTTATGATAACTTAGGGTTTTTAATAATCTAGTTTCATTCTTTCCTTTAATTTCTTACCTCCTTAGTTTAATCAAACAAACCATCAACAAACTCTAAAAACCCTAATCTCCGCATTAGGAACATAGTCACCCTAACTTAGCTCTAGTGCACCCCTCTCCCTATAGATTGACCCCTTTACTTGCCTCTCACCTACACTACAATACGATCTCGTTCACTTGTCAGTGATGTATTTTAGTTTATTTGACTGTGTTAGTTTAGGGACCCCTTATAAATTTGAAAGATCCATGTGTGTTTGCCTAAGTTGCATCTAATCAAATCCAATTGGCTAGTTGTAATCTGAGGTAGTCCAAACCCCACCAAGATTTCTAGATTTTTCTTTTCTTATCTTATCTTTTGCCCTTGTTGTGGATAGGGCATATGGTGGAGAGAGTGAAATGGGGAGATGTAGATATGGACATCCCAAAATTTTGGAGGTGTCCAAGTCTAAATATGTGCACTTAGGCATCTTTTCATGAGGTAGAGGGATGATGAAAGAAGAGCCGGATCAAAGAGGGGTCACTCATGTGGTTCTCAAAGCAAAATCTCCTGCATGAAACTAATCCAACTCTTCATCAAATAATATCACACCACATGAGTGAACAACATGCATTTGTATTTTTATAATGTGATTCCATAGGCCCGAAGAGTTCATAACTTGCTCAATTAACAATTCAACCAAAATATTCACAGACATAAGAGAGGTGACACACATGTAAAAATTCAACAATCAAGACCATTTAGCAATAAAATCTATAAGTATGACATGAATTTTTCAAAGATCAACATCTTTTAATTCAAAAATTGGAGATTTAAGTTGAAACGTACTTTTGGACAAGAATTTAGAAATTTGGCCAAAATGGTCCCAATTGCACTTAATCACATCCAAACCTAGCTTTACGAAAATGAAAGTATATAGCAACACATTCTAGCTAACTCACACAAAAATTTCCAAAATCTACATGAAAATGTGATGCCTGGCATGTAGGAGCAAAAACGGCAAAATTTATGAAAAATTACTAAAAATACATGAAAAAGAACTACATGTATGCATGAATGCTGGCAAAAGACACAAGGTTAGGATAGACAAGTATGAATGTTAGTCAAAATATTTGATCATCTTGCAAAAATGTAGAATGAGGACTATCAGAGGAAAACTCAGGCAAAACAAGGGCTTACCTCCCTACCAACCCAGACTTTCAAATCATGTTGTCCTCATCGTGAAATGGAAGTTTAGAATAGCAAGGTAGATGGTACAGAGTTGTAGAATACCACCTTTAAGTGAGAGGGGAGATCAACATAGCATTAGGTGAACGGGGCAGGCCACCACGACCTTGCTCCACAACATGGCCGTTCTGGCTTCCAAATAACACAGCTGTGCTCTGGAGTACGACCGTTCATGACATCTTCCTATAGCTTCTTCAATATCTTACAATATTCTTTTCAATTTTGATGGTTAGCTCCTTCCTGACTCATCTTTTCTCCATCGTACCTGCTCTAAAATGATTCACAAATACAAAAACTATCAAGTATGGTGTGTGTGTATTTTTGGAAAAACAAAAGCATGACAAAACAACAAGATTTGAGAATCTCAAACCACATTGGTTGCCTCGGACTAGCACTAAATTTAGAGCCTTATGTCGGGCTTGTTGCTTTTACTTCATCACATGTTCACACCCAAGTGTATCATTCCTCTTCCAAAGTAATCCTTTCTAGAGCTCTAATGACGTAACCTTCATGTTAGCAAGGTATTCCCATAGAGCCAATCATATGATGATTGACACGAAATAATTACCCAAAAGGATTTGATAAATCATAACATAAATAAATGAAAGCTTACAATTCATATATTTCTCTCAGTTATGAGACAATGAGGATATAGAGTGAATGTTTAGAGAATTATATTACTCAATGATGTATGTTGTCAAGTTACTATCCTTGTGGATGAGATCATACTAATGTTAAGAGTACATATACATATTCTCATTATGTCCCTGATTGGTTGTTATTGTGGAAGGTTGATAAACAACAATAACACATAAGATCAAAGTGTGACATTGTTGATGACTAAATCTCATTAGTCATGATATGGCAATATCAAACCAAGCACTTAGGGAACAGTATATCAGACAGACCCACCTTGAGAGTGACACATAGTTTTTGTGGTCACAGTCATCTCTCATAATGAAGGTGGTGATTGTGATTCTTAGACCTACAATCACTGCACTCAGCACATGTCATTGGGTACACTTTGACATCATCAAATGCAATCCTAAAACATGGGTTGTTATAATGGTGATGATTGGGTCACTTTAGCACATGGGGATAGACTTTGAGTGAGAAATGCATGTGCATGCACATGTGATTAGTATATGATATTGAGGTCACATTATCTCAGATAGTCTGCTCCTAGTTCAAGAAAATGGATTGAACATTGAGAGGATGACCAACCATGCCTCGAGTTCATCCTGGATGTTAGAGATAAAGGAATTATACAATCACTACAACACCTTACACAGATTGTAGGTTGAGGTTGTTCTCCAACTTTTCATTCACTTAGGTAGCACTAATGTGTGACTTGGTACCACTCTCTACTTGTGATGTCATAAGGTAGTTATGGACACTCACTGCCAACATCATATGGACCTATAGGGTCACACACATATGAACTCATCTAGATTGATTACTAAAGTGTTTAGTATTCAACTCATGTAGCTAATCGCTCGATTGACTGGCCAGGCTTTCCAAACAACCATCTCACTAAGTGAGACATCCATTTCAATATCTAGACAAGTGTCTCAATTGTTGAAAATGACCATTTGGGTTGTTAGGTAGATTAAGGATCGAATTGGCTTAGTTCTGCCCTTGAACTGACTAGTTCAATATTATTGAACAGACCGGCTCAAGTCAACTCACTAGATGACCATCATAGTGAGTGATATGGGTGCCTCGCTTGGGTGAGATGGCCTGGTTGGGGCTGAACAAAGGGTCGGTATGTTTCCCAAATACCTTCAATTACATATACTTGGAAAGCAAGTAAAATAATATGTATGTTAATTGGAATCGAAATTGCCAAATTCGTGTGTGATCGGGAAATTTCCAAACGAGTGTTTGGCAGTGCGAGACAACCGCCTCCCACACCAGACGACCATCTCACACACCATATGACCATCTTGCACACTAGATGACTGTCTGGGTGTGTAACATGACCATTTTGGTTGTCGCAAGTAGTGAAAGTTCAAGTTATTTTGGTCCCTTCCACTCCTACACAATCCCATACAGATTGGGAACCCTGGACAAAACCCTACCTATAAAAGGAGGGGTATTGGGGGCTTCTCAAGACATAACACAGACAACTGAGAATCAGTTCCTCTGATAAATGTTGTCCTCTCTGGTTGTTGTAACAAAGAGATCCCAGGTATGTCCTACCTGATAGTGAGGGATAGCCAACGAGAGAGAACACTAGAAAAGTTGTCATTATGAGAGAGCATGTTGGTGAGTAGTACACCAACAAGAGGAAGAACTCCTTCCTGTCCATTCTTGGTGAACAATAGGAGTACTATTTGGTCCATGTGGACTACTCTAGAGGAAGAAGTCATTTTCTTTTTCTCAGAGAGAAAAATAAACCTACAAATTATGGCCAGACCATCAGAGTCATTGTAGAGGTTGCACAGACAGTTGTTAGTGGTGAAGTCCAGGAGTTGCACAGCCACCATCCAAGAGAAACTTGTCAATAGTTGCAAAGAAGCAAGTTTGGTCGTTGGACTTGCTCATGGACCAGGTATAACTTGCTAAAACCATCCTTCCTATTTCATTGTAGTTGATGCGATCTTGCTGTTATGGGAATATGGATAGATAAATTTTCTTTCCGCTGTAATACTATGTGCCCATATTTCCCTATAGTGGTATCAGAGCCATGTCAATTTACTATGTTTTAGGATAATCTATATGATCGGATTTTAGTTTTATCATTTGTTTATTGCATACAATGTGAATGTTTAAACTACTCTCATATGCGTATATGATCAAAGGCTACATAATCCCAAACTAATATATATATGATATGATATATATGCAATTTACACGCTTCACCCTAAAAGAGGTTTTGATGGTGGATGTGTAGAGTGGTTATGACCAATACCCTTTACCTTTGTGTGATTGGATTGTTTAGTTCTTGTTTATCTCGGTCTGCATACCGAACCTATGCCTCCCTTTCCCTATGTAAAGTTAATGTTTTCCTACATTTGCTCCCCACAAATGTAAGTCAAGGTTTCTCTTATTCAATGCGATAAAGTAGCAATAGGATAGTTTCTTTTCTTACAATGACATTGAAGATGTTCATTGTTGGTTGAGACGACCTATTCGTGAGACGAATCGACCATCTAGAAGATCAAGGAGGATAGAGCGATAGAACTAGATGACCGCCTGGTGGACCCAACCAACTGCCTGAATGAGTTTAGACATCAATTGGAAAGAAGGTTACACGACCATCCCTGGAGGCCCAACCGACCGTTTGGAAGGAGTCCAAACATCGGTTGAATAGGAGGGCCAATCGACTAGCCAAGAGGTGAGACGACCTGTTCAAGGCTTGTACTGATCCACCTAGATTGGCAAGCACAAATCTACATCAACTGTATGTTCATATATGTGATGTGATGAATGACCTAGGTGGTAGTAATTCCTTGTGGCTCCAAGGAATTACATGTAGACATGGCCATAGCCATCAGTTTTGTTTTAAGTCTAAGATGCTTTCCGATAGCAATACACATGAAAAGCTTGATTGACCAAGTGTAGATTTGCACAAAGCATGGTGCGTAGTCTATCACGTGGAAGTGCGATGGTAGATATGTAGATTTGCACAAAGCATGGTGTGTATCTATCATATTGGCTATTGGGTCAGGATTAACTGGTGACTTGGAGAGCCCAAGCCCAGAAGCATGTAAATGATTATAGCAAGGAGTTCTGCATATCAACTATCCAAGAGTTACATATAATGCAATTGGCATGATTGCCTACCTTAATAGTTGATTAGAGACGTTGGTGTAGGATAGGTAATAATTGAATCATTTTGGATCTTGGCTCATAAAAAAATGTTAAATGTCTAATTGTTATTGCCCAAATTTTAATCAAATCAAATCAAAATGAGTTTTTTTGACAAAATTGCAAATTCTTTTATAGAACCAAATGGCAACAACAAAGAATCACTTTTCTCTGTGATTGGTCCTTGAGAAGGAAAAACTTATTGGGAGTAACTACCACGACTGGTTCAAGACACTAGGAATTGTTCTCATGTAGGAGCACAAGCTCTATGTCCTGGAAATGCCAGAACCAGAGGAACCAGCTCAAAATGCTCCAAGGGATGACAAGGATGCTTTTAAGAACCATAATGAGGATGTTGTGGATGTCAAGTGTATGATGCTTTGTTCCATGAACCATGAGTTCCAAAGGCACATGAGAACATGGGGGGTGATTGAGATAATTACACATCTCAAGAACATGTACCTAGATATGGAAAGACAAGAGAGATATGATGTTTCCAAGGCATTGTTCAAGTACATCATCGCAGAAGGAGATCCAATAGGTCCTCACGTACTCAAGCTTATTGGGCATGTGGAGAAGCTAGCTAGATGAGGATTCCCCTCAGGACAAGAGTTGACCACTGACGTGATTCTTTAGTCCCTATTAGAGTCATATAGTCAGTTTGTCATGAACTACAACATGAATTACTTTGACAAGATGTTGATAGAGTTGTTGGGCATGTTGAGAACAACTGAGACACAAATGAAGAAAGACAAGCCCAAGTATGTGATGATGATCGACAAGACAAAGGGGAAGTCTAAAGGCAAAGACAAAACTAACAAAGGTTCTAAAGCTAGCAAGAATCCCAAGTCTTCAGATCTCAAGGCAAAAGGTAAAGTAAAGAAACAAAGAGGTGATTGTCACCATTGTCACTAAGAGAAATTGCCCACTATGGTTAGAGGAATTAAAAAAGAAGAAGGATGGCACTGAGGCCACCACATCAGGTATAAACAATATAAGATAAATTCAATTACTTCTTAAATTCTAGTATATGATACCATATAAGAGATCTGACATACTGATATGCAGGATCTCATAAGAAGTAAAAGTCTTCATAGAAGGACAAAGATGGACAAGGTAGAGAAAGTGTCATGGAAGCCATAGTCTACATTTAAATTTATCTTAGCCCAAGGGGCATGCAATAGAGTTATTAGAACGACTATTTCATTATTCCATTAGAATAGAAACATTTTCTTTATGCATCTTCAATGGACAAGAATGATTATCAATAAAGAATTATTAGTACTTCTATTTCAAAGATATGAGATTGCATGGCATTGGCCCTAAAACATCTTGTGATATTTATACAAAATGATCCAAAGATGAATGTTTATAATGTTTATACCAAAGGACTATAATTGATTACTCAAGACCATCACTAGCATTAGCCATCAGGTACGAATAAGAGAAGTGCATGCCTAGAATGCATATTGATGTTGATATAGATTCCCTTGGTTATTGAACCTAAGGAAACATGCAAGTCTTATTCACACACACTATGACATGACATCCTTCACTAAACGTAGTGCAAGGATAAGTCTTCCATCAAACCTCATGCATATGATGCATGGAGAACTTATGGAATGAATGTTATGGATGATTACTTATACTTCATTCTATTTACTAGTTATATAATGATATGTACTCAGTAAAGAAGAAAAATAAATCTCTTGAAGTGTTCAAGGAGATTATAAATGAAGTATGATGTTGATAAACACATTAAGAAACTTTGATCAAATGTTGAAATACTTTGCATCAATAACTTGAGAATCTGTAGGAAAGAACTGTGATAATGTATCACAAGTCAAATCCATCTGAACATAATGATGTGTCAGAATGAAGGAATTGCACCATGATGAGACAAGATATAATTATCAATTAATGTAATATTCTTATATCCTCACATATGTATGCCCATCACTAAATAATGTACCACATGAATGGTTTGTAGGACATCATATATGATATGATTTAGGAATGTCTTAATAGGTCTAAAGGATTGAAACCCACCTTAATAAAGTAGTTTCTTGAGAAGGTTTATCCATAAACCATGATAGTTGAACATGACTATTAATCCCTATACAATAACAAAATTGTTTCATTAATAGGATAACTGAGTTCCTAAATATTCAGTGGGAGTAAAAGTTACACTCAAAGTGTTTGAGGCCAACGAAGAGGTACAATGAGAACAAAAAAATGTTGTGGAATTTTAGGTTGATCCTATAACACAGAACGAAATATTTCTAGTGGAACACATTTGAGGTTGGAGGATTGCGAATCCAACAATTCAGATGGGTTTGTCATACATGATGAGCCAATTAGTCAACTAGAAGATATTTCAGATCTATATGGAATCCATGTAAGCTACCAAGGTAGGACCTCGCCACCTACAAGGGTACTACCTTAAGGGTGCAATAGGATCTTGTAGAAAAGACTTACATGGGTAACATAAAAGGATAGATTCGTTGAATAATGATTTAAAATCAAGTTCAAGTTGTTGAAATTGATAGAAATTCCTTTACCAATTGTCAATCTTGTTATTGTAGTTAGAATAGACTATGATATTTGGCATATGAATATGGAAACTGGGATGTGTACGTGATATGACCTAAAATGTTTTACAATTTCAAGAATGCAAATAAAGTCTATAAACTATAATGTTCAATATGAGATTGAAACAAGCAACTTAGAAATGGGATCTTTTTTTTTTGATAAGATAGTCAAAGAGTTTGACTTGAATCAAGATAAAAGATGAGATATGTGTTTATAAAAGATTTAGTGGGAGCATATATGAATATTGGGAATTGGCATGAAAACACCTTCAGCAATGAAGGACATGGTGAAACATCTTATGAGATAAGGATCAAGACCTATGGGATAGTTCTTGAAGGTTTCACAATGGAAATTTTAAGCACATGAAATAGCAAAGTGTTGAAGGATTTCAACACAAGAAAGATTCAATGAGAGAGAATCCATATTAGTCCCTCATGAACCTCATATTCCTATTCTTGTGAAGAATCGGAATATCATGAATAAGATTCCATGGGCCAGCCTAATAGTGAATCTAACATGAGTGTAATAAATGTGTTTGTCCCATACAATCTAGTATGTATGGTGATGACAAGATGTTACTAAAATCCAATAAGGGTTATTGGAAAGTCATTAAAGATATCCATTAATACTTGAGAAGTAACTAAGGATAACATTGTTAGTCAATGATGATAGTAATAAAAGGTAGAGTTGGATTTAAAGGGTTACATTGATGCAAGCTTCCATAACGACAAAAATGATCACAAATTTAAATATGTTTAATTTTAAAAGAAGTGTTGATTAGTTGTAAAGGGTCCTAAACTAATAGACATTAATGCTAATCCACAATGGAAGTTGAGCATGCTTGTGTTAGGAACATAAAGTGATACTAATGGATCTAAAAGTTCATATGATGAATTTATAGATGTTCCAACCATTGATGACTCGGTAGAGATGTTGTAACAACAATAAAGGTAATTGATAGGAAAGGAATATGAGATACCATACTATGGCAGTTTCATATCAGAGAGAAGAGATAAGAAACATGTAATATACTGACTAATAGCAAAGTGTTGCAAACCCACTTCTTAGTGCTAGCACAGCAGAAGCATGTTGGACATGTTTAGATCACTAATGATGAGATCCATGGGTGATTGGATCTAAGTGAAAGTGGGAGTCTGTTGGTAAGCTATTCCCATAGAGACAATCATATGATGATTGACATGACATAATTACCTAAAAGGATTTGATTAATAATAACATAAATAAAGACAAGCTTCTAATTCATCTATTTCTATCAGTTATGCAATAATGAGGATGCATAGTGAATGTCTAGAGAATTAGATTACTGAATGATGTATGTTGTCAAGTTACTATCCTTGTGTATGAGATCATATAGATGTTGATAGTACATATACATATTCTCATTATATCCCTCATCAGTTGTTATTATAGAAGGTCAATTGACGACAATGACACATAAGATCAAAGTGTGAGGTTGTTGATGACTAAATCTCATTAGTCATGACATGGAACTATCAAACCAAGCAAACAGATACATGTTAGGGAACAATGTATCAGACATACCCACCTTGAGTGTGACACATGGTTTTTGGTGGTCACACTTGTAATTACCACCATCAAACCGACAACCAAATCATTACTAATTATGTAGAATAATCACAAATAGTGGATTAGAAAAAAATCACCAAAATTTAAAAGCATTTTGCAAGGAGATCCTCTTCTAGAAAACTCTTACTGAAAGATCCAAATCTTATACATATCATGATTTACATTGTAAAATCACTGTTTCATCTTATCTCGAGGAAAACATATAACAGTTGCTCTATCAACACATGTACTGAAGCAACATAAAACCTCGAGGCATACAAGCCAAAAATCTTAGATCGTTCATGAAACCATTGCAAACTGACTCCAAGGACCTGAGTGTAACATCCCTGACCTGGGTTATGAGTTAACCCTAGGTGTTTTGCCTAATTATGTAATTAAGATACTGGTGATTATCTTTTGGCATGTAATTAAACTCTTGAGGAACACATATTTCCATTTCTATCCTAATTGAACAATGTTTTAGTATTGTTTTGTAATACAGGGACCTATGTGCAATTTACCCAGAGATGTTCCTCTGATGTTGAGGCATCATAAGAATGATCATGGTAAAGTTTGAAGGATTTCCCAAGCTTGAGCACCAAGGTGCAGTTGTGGAAGCAATCCCTGTGCTTGAAACCCTGGTTTTGGGGTAAAATGCAATTTACACAAAATTTGGAGTGCAACTTGTAAATTTCATCTTCTAAAATATCTTTTATAACTTTTGTCATCATTTAGAGTATAAATGATGAAGAGGGCACTTCATTTGAATAATCATATAATAAAGAACACCTTTGTGATTAAATAATCAAGGAATAAGTATAATAGCTCTTTTATATCTTTACTTTAGTAATGGGTTGATCTTCTTTGCCTTCAATTCTTGACCTTAGAATGAGTTTGTCCTTAGAAATAAGGTGTAGGGACGAGCAAAGAAGAAAGGAAGGACTTAGATGAGAAATGGGATAAAGAAGAAGCTTTGTGGAGAAATTTCACCCAAAATATATATACCACTTCCTTTGCAAGAAAAGGAACATTTCTTTCATTCCCTCACTTATCCCCCTTGCTCAAACCGACTAAGGCAGAGCTCTGGAGCATAGGAGAACGACCAGGGAGTTCAAGGTAAGTTTGGATCATCCCTTTTGCTTGAATTCATGGAGGAAACTCGATTTCAAGGTTGAATTCATGGCTAGCTCACCTAGCTTTATCTTTCTAGCCATTCCTTTCCAACTTTTCCTTGGAGAATTCACCTTGGCCTACCTGTGGAGCTCAAAGACGCCATTAAAGACCTGAAGCTTGGAAGCTTGGAGCTCAAGGAACAACCTTTAGGTGGGTTTTATAACTCTAAACCTTATGCTTTGATTATACATCGTTTTCTATGCATATAGTTGCTAGTTCTTCTTCTTCCCTATCTTCCCTTGCATCCTTGCAAGAAAAATCGTGAAGAACTGCTACTGTTCTTGAGGTAGAAGATAAGGGCGTTAATTCCTATTCTTATCCACGGATTTCCACTTTACCAAACGACCTCCACCAATTGCCCATACGGTTTACACAACCGTTTGGTGGGCAAACGGTTTCAGGGTCGTATGAAGGCAAACGGCCTTCAAGATCATTTGTTCACATTAACCAAGCAACGACCGTATGGGAATCTTGTTTATAATTATGTAGTTTAATCACCCACAAATTTTGAGGGGTTAACTCCAAAGGAATCGTGAGATATAAGCAAATCAATTAGCAAATCCAATTGAATTAAGTTCTGATTTTCAATCTGTTTAATTTGTCCGTTTTGGGCAAACGGTCTCAAGACCGTTTAAGATGGTTGACCAAGTGTTGACCGTTTGGGATTACTGTTCATAATGATGTTGATTAATGACTCACCAAATTTGATAGATTAATTCCAAACGAGGTATGAGTTGAAGGTTGATTAATAGGGCAAATCCTAATTGAAATCAGTGCTGAAATTCCAATGAGTTAATTAGTGATTTTGGGTTGATTAGCCCAAACGGTCTCAAGACCGTTTGGGGAATCATACAAACGGTCTCAAGACCGTTTGGGGATCACCCAAGACCGTTTAGAGGTCTGGGGTCAAGTATAGTTGACCAATTGAAGGTCCAAAGGTACCAAATCATATTGCAATTAAGTATTGATGTGATGATCAACTCAATAGATCAAACCTTGATGAATTTTCACTAGAGTCCAAAGAATGGATGGGCAAACGGTCTCAAGACCATTTGGAACTCATCCAAATGGTCTCAAGACCGTTTGGTGTCAACCCAAGACCGTTTGGAGGTCTAGGGTTAAGGTAATTTGATCAATTGAGGGCCCAATTACAGTGGGTTATTGAAATAATCAAATTACTGATTTGTGACTTAATTAAGGTTCAACCTCTAACAAATCAACTTGGATTTTGATGAATTCTTGGGAAAACGGTATCAAGACCGTTTGGAGGTTATCCAAATGATCCCAAGACCGTTTGGGCCAAGTTTGAGCCCGATTGGAGGTCAATTGATGGGATCAACTTCGATTTGATTCACATTGTTGAGTGTTGATGGTTGAATGTTTATAGACCTTAATTGAACCAACTCCAACCCTAATTGGATACCAATTGAGGATCAATTGAGTGACCAATTGGTTAAGGCTAACCCTAATTGTCTCAATTGATAAGTGGTTAGCAAGCTTGAGACCAATTGAGGGCTTCAACATAGGAAACCCTAATCGAGTTTACCCTTTGAATCACCTTGGAGGTCCATGCGATCTTGAGCTTTTAGGACCATACGACTTCAGGACCGAATGAGTTCATACGACTTCAGGACTGAATGAGTTCATATGACTTCAGGACCGAATGAGTTCATACGACTTCAGGACCGAATGAGTTCATACGACTTCAGGACCAAATGAGTTCATACGACTTCAGGACCGAATGAGTTCATACGACTTCGGGACCGAATGAGTTCAAACGACTTCAGGTCCGAATGAGCTCAAACAACTTCAGAAGTCAAACTATGACTAAAAGGTCTTCACCCCATCTTGGGCAAATGACCTCAAGATCGTTTAAGGGTAAACGGTCTTGAGTGTCATGCGGTCTTGAAGTCAACCAAAGCTAAACGGTCTACAACCTTAAACGATCTCAGGATCGTTTGAAGGTTGAAGGTGTGAAACCTATTGGGGACTTTTAAGGATAAGTCTGCCTAATACCTTGAAGGCTTAGATGGTTTGATGGTTGTTCAACCTAAACCCTAATGATAGCTAGGGACATTCAGGGTCAAGTGGTTAGTATATTAACCCCAATGGTTACAATGGTGATGACTTGGTTAGGCTTATCAATGTTGATTAGACCTAACCCAATCTAGAGGGATGTAATCATCACCTTTGAGCAAGAGGAGAGAGAAAATCCCAATTATGGTTGAAATCCAAGTAAAATACCTTCAATATATATGAATGTACATGATTAGGGTATGATCCACCTATGTGAAATCATGAAAACCCTATTTATGATAATTGATGAATCTTAATCTTATCTGAGGACTTTAATGATGATGTTTCTCATACATGGTGATGTTATGAGATCAATTCACCAATAGGTGAATAGTAAACCCTAATTCTCGGATGATGACATGTATTGTGAATAGTAAACCCCAATTGATGAAAATCAGGGAAACCTAGCTCTTGTATGAGTAGGGAGATACAACTTCTTTAAATGAGTTATTTATTGTTATCAGTTGATTTAACCATGCAGGTTCCTATATGAGGATGATCATATCCTGGTATGGATGATGATACTATATTCATTGAAAGCATGTTGTTAGCTTTATGAATAGTGATTTATCCTGATGCCTTATTAATAGCATCTTATGAGATTGATAGGCTGTGAGAGCCATGAATACCATCAAGGTCATGCTTTAAGAGATGACTTGTGATGAGAGTACTGAGAAATGATGATTATGTGAGTTAGACTTGATACATTTAGTATTCTACTTTCATAACTGCTGTTCTAATGATTAATGTTTGAAAACATGTATGATGTTAAAAGAATACTAAAATGTACCTAACTAATCAAGTATAATCATACCATGTAGAGCCCTGATCATAGATCCATCATTGTCAGGAGTTAAATGATGGTGAAATAGGTTTTCCTAAGGGAACTCCTGGATCACATACTTTTGAGTATGTGGGGAAAATGGATGTGAATGTCCTTACATCCTAGAGTAGGAATTGATGTAGATGTATCTTAATCTATCAATCCTTCACTATGGGTTATGTCGGGGTGATGTAACACTAATCTCCCGACGAAGTCTTTTATACCGCAATCGATGAGAGATAAACAAGAAATCTTTCGATGGCGAAGAGAGTACAGAATGCCACTGTGACTCTAATAGCGAAGTACCAGAATACCCTGGTAAGCTATAGTAGCAGAGACATTAGATGTCCTGCATGTTGATCCTCACACTGACTGAGGAAGATGAGGTCATAAGAATCCGGCTCTTTTGATGACCTATGTATGATACCGATGTGACTTAATAGTGATCGGTTGGAGTATGAGCGGTATACCTCATCTCCGCAGGGCATAATGATGTTTGTAAAACATAATCAACCGCGTAGCATATCTGCTTAGGTTGATCCACGAGATATATTGATTGAAGATACATTACTTAGTATACATGTTCTTCATATTCCTTAAATGTTGTTGTTCTAATTGATAATAATCTGTTGTTGATTACCTTAAAGATTTTATTGCCTATGTTGTTCTTGAATTGTTATAATAAAGCTTCTGGCGAAGAGTTATAAATCTCACTGGGACAATTATTTAAAATTGTCTCACCCCATAGATTTCAACCTTTTTAGGTGGTCATCGAGAACGAAGGAATCAGTCTGCAGGTGGATAGTATCAGCAGCAACAGCACCAGGAGCAGCAGTAAATCTCAGGTGGAGATTCAGACTGCTGAGTTGTGTAGTTAGATAGTCAGTCCTATGTGTTCTCTGTACTCTCAGGTCCTTGGAGTCTTTTGGTCTGAGATTTTGATTCTGAGTTCTTGAGATTTTATATCATGTTGTATATAATTACTCAAGAAGTAATTATCAAAGATGTAAACAGTTTATCTCCTTTTATGAAAGAAGTTTTTATGGATTCAAGCTCTTATCTCGAAAAGTTTTAATTTTCCGTGATTTTTGTCTTCCGCTGTTAATCGAACCGTTTCCGCTACGTTTAAATCGTGTTTATATCGTGGTTTGGAGATCAGAGCCCACAATTAGTGGTATCAGAGCTCTAGGTTTGCTGAGTCTACAGAGACATAGGAATTAGGATGTCGAGTCTATCCTTAGTATTTCTTTCTTATCTAATAGAGTCTTCTGCTCCTCAGGAGAAGAAGATAATTAAGAATGTATGAACCACACGAGGAGTTCGTGGCAGAAAGTAGTGTTGATGCACCCCAAGAAGGTGCAAGGAACCTGGAGATAGAACAACCTGTACCTGTGCCACCCAGAGAGCCACCTCAGTTTGACCCAGCTGACATGGAAAACCCAGCTGTTCAAACTATGTTCGGGCAGTTTATGACTGCCATGACACACATCACTGATAGGATGCCCATGCCTGCACCTAGGGCACCTGCCCAGCCTGAAGGACAAGGTATCGGTAAGACATTCGAGCGACTTCGTCGTGTCGGAGCAACTGAATACTTTGGAACAGCTGATCCTACAGATGCCGATCTGTGGTTGACCGAATTGGAAAAAGCTTTTAGAATCCTCAACATCCCAGAAGCTCAGAAGGTTAGACACACTGTCTATCTTCTCAAGGGAAGTGCTGGTCACTGGTGGACCATGGAAGAGCAGAAGAGGCCTGGAGTGGAGATCTCGTGGGAAGATTTCCGTCGGGAATTTATCAATAGATATTTTCCAAAGACCTTCCTAGATGAGAAGATCTCTCAGTTTGAGAGACTGAGGCAGGGCATGATGAACATTAGCGCGTATGAAGCTAAGTTCATGGAGTTACTGTGGTTTTGTCCGCACATGGCTGCCACAGAAGAAGAAAGAATCAAAAGGTTCGAGAAGGGTTTAAATGCCGACTTGACTACTCCCGTGTCTGCCCTAGAGAATCGGGAGATGTTTGATACCTTCGTTGAGTCAGTCAGAAGGATAGAGAAATCCGTAGTCGAGAAGAGACAAACCCATAAAAGATATCCGCAGTTCCAGAGTTCTTCATCTAGAGACTTTAAGAAGCCTAGATTCTCTGCACCTACACTTCCACCACCCAGAACGAGTGCTCAGACACAGTGGTCACCGAGTAGAGGCAGGGGACGAAGCCTACCTCAACAAAAGACTCATAGTTCAGCATCGATGTCAGTCACAGGACCACCCAGACCACAACAACTGGAGAGGAGCTGTTATAACTGTGGGAAGGTGGGGCATTTAATGAAGGACTGCCGATCTAGGCCTGTCAGTGTGACACAACCTCAGAGGCAGAGTCAACAGGGATCTCAGAGAAGGCAATCTCAAGGAGCAGCTCGAGGACGTGGACAAGCGTCTCAAGCTGGATCATCAGCACCACCTCAACACCAGGCGGCAGCAAGGTTCTATGCTATGAACCCACCTGATGCAATGGTCAATCCATGGGTAGTGGCAGGTCATATGGAACTTTTATATTCTTATATGTCTAAATCCTGTGTGGTATCTGTTCTGATTGACCCGGGTGCTACGCACTCCTTTGTCACTCGGAGAGTGATTTGTAACTACAATATGACAGTTACTCATAGTGCAGATAGCTTGTTTTTGGAGACTCCGTTGAGTGGGTATGCCGTGTTGCAAGAGGTATGCTCTCCCTGCATTCTCTTCTTTTCTGATCATCGCATTCAAGTGGACCTTATACCACTTGATATGCAAGGATTTGATATAATCCTCGGGATGGATACCTTGGAAAAGTATCGAGTTGTCTTGGATTGTGAATCCAAGCTTGTTGTGTTTGCTGATAAAAACAACACGTGGATCTTTCAAGGAGAAAGGAAGATTTTTCCCACCTGTCTTGTGTCAGCTATGGTTGCTGATAAGCTGATGAGGCAAGGATGTTATGCATTCTTGGCCCATGTGGTAGATGTTAACAAAGAAGGTCTCAACCCTGCTGAAGTTCCTATAGTCAGGGAATTCAAGGACGTGTTTCCTGAAGAACTTCCAGGTATACCACCGCCTCGGGAAATTGATTTTGAAATCAATTTGATCCCAGACATGAAACCTATAGCCCAGACACCATATAGGATGGCGCCTGCTGAGATGGCAGAACTCAAGAAATAGCTTCAAGAGTTACTTGAGAAAGGTTTTATCCGACCGAGCACTTCACCTTGGGGTGCTCCGGTTTTGTTTGTTAGAAAGAAAGATGGGTCAATGCGGTTGTGCATTGATTATAGACAACTCAATAAAGTAACGATAAAGAATAAGTACCCTCTGCCGAGGATTGATGATCTCTTTGACCAGTTGTGTGGTGCAACTGTCTTCTCAAAGATAGACCCGAGGTCTGGATATCATCAACTCCATATTAAGGATAGTGACATATCCAAGTCTGCCTTTAGGACAAGATATGGTCACTATGAGTTCACGGTTATGTCGTTTGGACTAACCAATGCACCAGCTGCATTCATGGAACTCATGAATAGAGTTTTTCAACATTTCCTCGATCAGTGTGTTGTCGTCTTCATAGATGACATTCTGATTTTTAGCAAGGATGCTCGACATCATGAGAAGCATCTTCGCCAAGCTTTGATCTTGCTAAGAGAACACAAGCTGTATGCTAAGTTTAGCAAGTGTGAGTTCTGGCTGCCGGAGGTATCTTTTCTTGGACATGTGATATCTGCATCGGGAATTCGTGTTGACCCTACAAAGGTAGAATCTGTTCTACAGTGGAAACAACCGAAGACGCCGACGGAGATTCAAAGTTTCCTACGGTTAGCAGGCTATTATCGAAGGTTCATTAAGAATTTCAGTTCCATAGCCTTACCCTTGACTAAGTTGACCCGGAAAGATGTTCCTTTTGTTTGGAGTGATAAGTGTCAGCAATCTTTCCAGCTGTTGAAGGAGAAGTTGACAAGTGCACCCATACTTGTGCTACCTGAGCAAGGCAAAGGATATATAGTTTTTTGTGATGCTTCTAAGAATGGACTAGGGTGTGTGTTGATGCAGGATAAACAAGTAATTTCTTTTGCTTCTCGACAGCTTAAGAAACACGAAGAGAATTATCCGACACACGATCTGGAGTTAGCTGTTGTAGTTCATGCCCTGAAGATCTGGAGACATTATCTTTATGGAGAGACGTTTCAGATTTTCACTGACCATAAGAACCTTTAGTACATCTTCTCTCAGCATGAGCTTAATATGAGACAACGCCGCTGGATGGAATTAATCAAGGACTACGATTGTACGATTGATTACCATCTAGGGAAGGCTAATGTGGTTGCTGATGCCTTGAGTTGGAAATCAGCAACATCAACCATGGAAAGGGCACAACTAAACTCTTTAGTATGCTCTAGAAGGGATATGATTATCTCTTTGAGACAAGACAATGTGCAGTTGAAGGTTTCATTGTTAGCCGGGTTGTTAGCTGAGATGCATATTAAACCTACCCTTAGAGAGCAGATTAAGGAAGCACAGCAAGGTGATACTGTAGTTCATCAGATTAGATCAGAGTATGGTAGTGAGAAACGAGATGGTTTCCATGACTCAGATGATCAAATAGCCTGTTATCATGGGAGGATGATAGTGCCGGATGTGGACAACTTGAGGAAGTTAGTCCTGGAAGAAGCTCATTCTTAGATGTATGCCATGCATCCAGGGAGCACCAAGATGTATCGAAACTTGAAAGATATGTATTGGTGGCCTGGAATGAAGAAGGATGTTGCAGAGTTTGTTATGAGGTGTCCTGTGTGTCAGCAAGTTAAAGCTGAACACCAGAAGCCTGCATGAACAATGCAACCTTCACCCATACCACAGTGGAAGTGGGACCATGTTACCATGGACTTTGTTGTTGGCCTACCCAGGATAAGCAAAGGACATGATTCCATTTGGGTAGTTGTTGATAGGTTGACTAAGACAACACATTTCTTACCTGTCAAGACAACCTACACTGCTGAGAGGCTCGCACATATTTACATAAATGAGATAGTGCGTTTGCACGGGGTTCCAGCTACTATCGTCTCTGATAGAGGTCCCCAATTCACTAGTCATTTTTGGGAACGACTTCATAATGCTTTAGGCACCCAGTTAAGGTTTAGTACGGCCTTTCATCCACAGACTAATGGACAGTCGGAAAGGACCATACAGACCTTGGAAGACCTGTTGAGAACATGTGTTCTCCAGTTTACCGGAAGTTGGAATCTACACCTAAGCTTGATAGATTTTGTCTATAACAATAGCTATCAGCATAGTATTGATATGGAACCTTATGAAGCCTTGTATGGTAGACGTTGTAGATCACCCTTGTGTTGGTATGAGACTGGTGAGCATCAGTTGTTAGGACCTGATATTGTGCAGCAAACTACAGAAAAGATTAAGGTAATACAACAACAGATTAAGACTGCACAGGATAGGCAGAAATCTTATGCTGACAAGCGTCGTAGACCCTTAGAGTTCCAGGTCGGAGACAGAGTGTATCTCAAAGTCTCGCCTTGGAAAGGAGTTCTTCGATTGGAAAGGTAGCATATAATGCTTTATGGGGCCTTATCCAATCATTGAACGGATTGGAAAGGTAGCATATAAACTAGAGCTGCCACCAGAGTTACAGAGGTTACACCCTGTGTTTCACATTTCTATGCTGAGGAAATGTCACCCAGATACTGAGTTAGTTCTACAACCTATGGAAGTAGAATTGAATGAAGATATAACTTATGAGGAAGGACTAGTGTCAATCCTTGATAGTAGAACTAAAAAGTTAAAGAAGAAAGATATAAGCCTTGTGAAAGTCCTCTGGAACCACCGTGGTGTTGAAGAAACCACTTGGGAACTAGAGGAGGAGATGAGAAGGAAATACCCTGCTCTTTTCTCTTAATACATTTTATCGATTTTGGGGACAAAATCCTTGTAAGGGGTGGATAATTTGTAACATCCCTGACCTGGGTTATGACTTAACCCTAGGTGTTTTGCCTAATTATGTAATTAAGATACTGGTGATTATCTTTTGGCATGTAATTAAACTCTTGAGGAACACATATTTCCATTTCTGCCCTAATTGAACAATGTTTTAGTATTGTTTTGTAATACAGGGACCTATGTGCAATTTACCCAGTTAGAAGGGTTAACTTGCAATTTTTACATGTTGAGATGTTCCTCTGATTTTGAGGCATCATAAGAATGATTATGGTAAAGTTTGAAGGATTTCCCAAGCTTGAGCACCAAGGTGCAGCTGTGGAAGCAATCCCTGTGCTTGAAACCCTGGTTTTGGGGTAAAATGCAATTTACCCAAAATTTGGAGTGCAACTTGTAAATTTCATCTTCTAAAATATCTTTTATAACTTTTGTCATCATTTAGAGTAGAAATGATGAAGAGGGCACTTCATTTGAATAATCATATAATAAAGAACACCTTTGTGATTAAATAATCAAGGAATAAGTATAATAGCTCTTTTATATGTATACTTTAGTAATGGGTTGATCTTCTTTGCCTTCAATTATTGACCTTAGAAGGAGTTTTTCCTTAGAAATAAGGGGTAGGGATGAACAAAGAAGAAAGGAAGGACTTAGATGAGAAATGGGATAAAGTAGAAGCTTTATGGAGAAATGTCACCCAAAATATATATACCACTTCCTTTGCAAGCAAAGGAACGTTTCTTTCATTCCCTCACTTATCCCCCTTGCTCAAACCGACTAAGGCAGAGCTCTGGAGCATAGGAGAATGACCAGGGAGTTCAAGGTAAGTTTGGATCATCCCTTTTTCTTGAATTCATGGAGGAAACTCGATTTCAAGGTTGAATTCATGGCTAGCTCACCTAGCTTTATCTTTCTAGCCATTCCTTTCCAACTTTTCCTTGGAGAATTCACCTTGGCCGACCTGTGGAGCTCAAAGATGCCATTAAAGACCTGAAGCTTGGAAGCTTGGAGCTCAAGGAACAACCTTTAGGTGGGTTTTATAACTCTAAACCTTATGCTTTGATTATACATCTTTTTCTATGCATATAGTTGCTAGTTCTTCTTCTTCCCTATCTTCCCTTGCATCCTTGCAAGCAAAATCGTGAAGAACTGCTACTGTTATTGAGGTAGAAGATAAGGGCATTAATTCCTATGCTTATCCACGGATTTCCACTTTACCAAACGACCTCCACCAATTGCCCATATGGTTTACACAACCGTTTGGTGGGCAAACGGTTTCAGGGTCGTATGAAGGCAAACGGCCTTCAAGATTGTTTGGTCGCGTTGACCAAGCGACGACCGTATGGGAATCTTGTTTATAATTATGTAGGTTAATCACCCACAAAATTTTAGGGGTTAACTCCAAAGGAAACGTGAGATATAAGCAAATCAATTAGCAAATCCAATTGAATTAAGTTCTGATTTTCAATCTGTTTAATTTGCCCTTTTTGGGCAAACGGTCTCAAGACTGTTTAAGATGGTTGACCAAGCTTTGACCGTTTGGGATTACTGTTCATAATGATGTTGATTAATGAATCACCAAATTTGATAGATTAATTCCAAACGAGTTATGAGTTGAAGGTTGATTAATAGGGCAAATCCTAATTGAAATCAGTGCTGAAATTCCAATGAGTTAATTAGTGATTTTGGGTTGATTAGCCCAAACGGTCTCAAGACCGTTTGGGGAATCATCCAAACAGTCTCAAGACCGTTTGGGGATCACCCAAGACCGTTTAGAGGTCTGGGGTCAAGTATAGTTGACCAATTGAAGGTCCAAAGGTACCAAATCAGATTGCAATTAAGTATTGATGTGATGATCAACTCAATAGATCAAACCTTGATGAATTTTCACTAGAGTCCAAAGGATGGATGGGCAAACGGTCTCAAGACCGTTTGGAACTCATCCAAAACGGTCTCAAGACCGTTTGGTGTCAACCCAAGACCGTTTGGAGGTCTAGGGTTAAGGTAATTTGATCAATTGAGGGCCCAATTACAGTGGGTTATTGAAATAATCAAATTGCTGATTTGTGACTTAATTAAGGTTCAACCTCTATCAAATCAACTTGGATTTTGATGAATTCTTGGGAAAACGGTCTCAAGACCGTTTGTAGGTTATCCAAATGATCCCAAGACCGTTTGGGCCAAGTTTGAGCCCGAGTGGAGGTCAATTGATGGGATCAACTTCGATTTGATTCACATTGTCGAGTGTTGATGGTTGAATGTTTATAGACCTTAATTGAACCAACTGCAACCCTAATTGGATATCAATTGAGGATCAATTGAGTGACCAATTGGTTAAGGCTAACCCTAATTGTCTCAATTGATAAGTGGTTAGCAAGCTTGAGACCAATTGAGGGCTTCAACATAGGAAACCCTAATCGAGTTTACCCTTTGAATCACCTTGGAGCTCCATGCGATCTTGAGCTTTTAGGACCATACGACTTCAAGACCGAATGAGTTCATACAACTTCAGGACCGAATGAGTTCATACGACTTTAGGACCGAATGAGTTCATATGACTTCAGGACCGAATGAGTTCATACGACTTCAGGACCGAATGAGTTCATACGACTTCAGGACCGAATGAGTTCATACGACTTCGGGACCGAATGAGTTCAAATGACTTCAGGTCCGAATGAGCTCAAACGACTTCAGAAGTCAAACTATGACTAAACGGTCTTCACCCCATCTTGGGCAAACGACCTCAAGATTGTTTAAGGGTAAACAGTCTTGAGTGTCATGCGGTCTTGAAGTCAACCAAAGCTAAACGGTCTACAACCTTAAACGATCTCAGGATCGTTTGAAGGTTGAAGGTGTGAAACCTATTGGGGACTTTTAAGGATAAGTCTTCCTAATGCCTTGAAGGCTTAGATGGTTTGATGGTTGTTCAACCTAAACCCTAATGATACCTAGGGACATTAAGGGTCAAGTGGTTAGTATATTAACCCCAATGGTTACAATGGTGATGACTTGGCTAGGATTATCAATGTTGATTAGACCTAACCCAATCTAGAGGGATGTAATCATCACCTATGAGCAAGAGGAGAGAGAAAATCCCAATTATGGTTGAAATCCAAGTAAAATACCTTCAATATATATGAATGTACATTATTAGGGTATGGTCCACCTATGTGAGATCATGAAAACCCTATTTATGATAATTGATGAATCTTAATCTTATCTGAGGACTTTAATGATGATGTTTCTCATACATGGTGATGTTATGAGATCAATTAACCAATAGGTGAATAGTAAACCCTAATTCTAGGATGATGACATGTATTGTGAATAGTAAACCCTAATTGATGAAAATCAGGAAAACCTAGCTCTTGTATGAGTAGGGAGATACAACTTCTTTAAATGAGTTATTTATTGTTATCAGTTGATTTAACCATGCAGGTTCCTATATGAGGATGATCATATCCAGGTATGGATGATGATACTATATTCATTGAAAGCATGTTGTTAGCTTTATGAATAGTGATTTATCCTGATGCCTTATTAATAGCATCTTATGAGATTGATAGGCTGTGAGAGCCATGAATACCATCAAGGTCATGCTTTAAGAGATGACTTGTGATGAGAGTACTGAGAAATGATGATTATGTGAGTTAGACTTGATACATTTAGTATTCTACTTTCATAACTGCTGTTCTAATGATTAATGTTTGAAAACATGTATGATGTTAAAATAATACTAAAATGTACCTAACTAATCAAGTATAATCATACCATGTAGAGCCCTGATCATAGATCCATCATTGTCAGGAGTTAAATGATGGTGAAACAGGTTTTCCTAAGGGAACTCCTGGATCACATACTTTTGTGTATGTGGGGAAAATGGATGTGAATTTCCTTACATCCTAGTGTAGGAATTGATGTAGATGTATCTTAATCTATCAATCCTTCACTATGGGTTATGCCGGGGTGATGTAACACTAATCTCCCGAGGAAGTCTTTTATACCGCAATCGATGAGAGATAAACAAGAAATCTTTCAATGGCGAAGAGAGTATAGAATGCCACTGTGACTCTAATAGTGAAGTACCAGAATACCCTGGTAAGCTATAGTAGCAGAGACATTAGATGTCCTGCATGTTGATCCTCACACTGACTGAGGAAGATGAGGTCATATGAATCCGGCTCTTTTGATGACCTATGTATGATACCGATGCGACTTAATAGTGATCGGTTGGAGTATGAGCGGTATACCTCATCTCCGCGGGGCGTAATGATGTTTGTAAAACATAATCAACCGCGTAGCATATCTGCTTAGGTTGATCCACGAGATACATTGATTGAAGATACATTACTTAGTATACATGTTCTTCATATTCCTTAAATGTTGTTGTTCTAATTGATAACAATCTGCTGTTGATTACCTTAAAGCTTTTATTGCCTATGTTGTTCTTGAATTGTTATAATAAAGCTTCTGGCGAAGAGTTATAACTCTCGCTGGGACAATTATTTAAAATTGTCTCACCCCGTAGATTTCAACCTTTTTAGGTGGTCGTCGAGGACGAAGGAATCATTCTGCAGGTGGATAGTATCAGCAGCAGCAGCACCAGGAGCAGCAGTAAATCTCAGGTGGAGATTCAGACTGCTGAGTTGTGTAGTTAGATAGTCAGTCCTATGTGTTCTCTGTACTCTCAGGTCCTTGGAGTCTTTTGGTCTGAGATTTTGATTCTAAGTTCTTGAGATTTTGTATCATGTTGTATATAATTACTCAAGAAGTAATTATCAAAGATGTAAACAGTTTATCTCCTTTTATGAAAGAAGTTTTTATGGATTTAAGCTCTTATCTCGAAAAGTTTTAATTTTCCGTGATTTTTGTCTTCCGCTGTTAATCGAACCGTTTCCGCTACGTTTAAATCGTGTTTATATCGTGGTTTGGAGATCAGAGCCCACACTGAGAGTACAGAGACGACACATAGGACTTCTATCTACAAGACATGATAGATAGTACACTCAACCTGAGCTATTACTACTGCTCCAGCTGTGGTTCCTCCTCTACAGAAAGGTCTCCACCGCCTCATGCACGTCCACCTAAAAATTGTGGATCCCATGGGGTGAGATAATTGTCCCAGTGAGAGATATAACTCTCTGCCGACCATATTATTATTACAGATAAGCATTTATAAAACTGAGCAGAGGTTCTTTTATATTAAAAAGTAGGATTAATCACTATATGAACAGAACAAGGTATTCTCTTCACTTAAGAAAAATGATGCATATATCCATGGTAGCGTAATAAGTCATCTATCTACTTTACAAGGAATGTAAAGAAATATAAATAACATCTATCAACTAAGATGTATAACTGAAGCGTGCATCAACCAATGTTTTCCTTATTCAATCCTTAAGCAAATACGCTACATGTCTGATTACATTTTACAATCACACTTACGCCCTGAGGAGAAGTATACCTCGTTCATGCTCCAACCGACCACAAACTTCTCACAAGTCGGTACACAAGGTCAATGGAAGAGCCGAAAGCCAAGACCTCTGTTGTCCCAGTCAGTACGGGACCACTGGCAGTGACATCTCGTGTCAATCTACAAAAGAGTGTGTCAGGGTATAAAGGCATCTTTGCTCAGATCTACAGCCACAGCATGCACTCTCTTAGGGGGCACCGACAAACAACTGTCCCCAGTCATAAAATTACTGAGTCATGGCATATAGCCATACTCTGAGCCAAATGTCAGTTCATCGTGCTCAACTGAGTCTATGACCATAGTCGCACTCGATCTAGGATATGACATATATCCAAATCCCCATTTATTTCGAGTTTGTAAGGGGATTGGCTCACATATGACCATCCAAGCTTATGACCCCACATATTAAAAAATATGCACTCCATGTTATCCCATGGGAAAAACCCGTTTCACCATTTAGCAATTCCTGACGCTGATGGATCTATGGTCAGGGCAACATTTTATGGTTTCTACTGATATATTAAGTGTATTACATCATTCTTTTAGCATCAAACAAGTTATACGCATCAATCATAAACAAATGCTAGAAAGAAAGGTGTAATACATCTATTAAGTACTTTTCAAATCTTTGGAACAAATCTAGATACATAACACTTGGGATCTCAGTTCCTTATCATATTACTGGGGATTCTTATCCATTAATCATTATCATCATCATGATTAGATTTTTTGGGTATTCAACCCTTAGTTCATCACTAAACAATGTCACCTCTTATCAGGTAAACATTACCTCTAGGTCCTCAGACCCAGGTATATATCACACTTGTTGCACAAGTATTTCACATGGCTCACAAGGCCCATTGAACATCTTTTTACCACTCACTAGACAACAACTGTTCACATGGCTCACAAGGCCCATTAAACATCTTGTCACCTCTCACTAGGCAACAAATATTTTTTAGGTCATCAGACCACATAAATGTTATACTTGTTATACAAGTATTTAACATGTTTCACAAGGCTTATGCAATAAAAGAAATATAACCTTCCCATCATTAGGGTTAGGGTTTCCATTGATAGCCAAATAGGGTTTCAAGTTCATATTATAAATACAACGCTAATTCATTGCTCCATACATCTAGAAGCATACATTGATATCATAAGTATTCAATAATACTTACTTATTCTCATCATTTATCATTAAATGAGTATCAACACAAAGTATGAGTTTCTCTCTCAACCTCACTAGGATGTTGATTACATCATACTTTATTAACTTGGATTAACCCTTTCTCATGGTATATTAGCCTACACTCATCAAAGTGCATTAAACTCATTACATCTTAACGTAACAATTGACATGACACACTTCATGTGTTACTCATCCAAGTATATTGGATTTAAGGTGCATCAAAGTGTATCAATCTCGAGGTGTTGGATATGATATTTATCAATGCCTTGATGTATCACTTCCCTCATCACTTTTAACTTACTTAAGTTCATCAACTTATCTTGTATCAGTGTAATTCCCATCTTAATACTTTATGCACTTACTCATCACATTTATCATGTGGTGTATTGGCCATAAGTCACACATTTGAATTATCCAACTACCATCAAGTGATATGGACTCATCTCGAGTTAAGGCATTGTTGATATACCATTATCAACCACTTTAGGTGTTTCACCTATCAAGGTATTAACCACACCATTACTTGGTGTTACACTCATCACTCCTAAGAGTGTTTTACCCTCACCTTTACAAGGTGTATCAGGATGAATCATGTATGTCAAGTTGAACACATGTATTGGGTTAGGTGTATATTGAGCTAGACATCATCATATCAGTCATACCCTTACCCATCAAGGTATTAGCCTTACCAATCATATGGTGTATCACCTTCACCATACATGGGTGTAACATCCTCACCTCCCTTCAAGATATGGACCACACCATACTTTAGTGTATTGGCCATTACATGTTCTAGGGTGTTAACCACCTTACCACTTTTGTCATGTAGTGTATTGGGTTACCCACGATATTGTTTTAGATATGTGTGATCAACACCATATCATACAAGAGGTGTATGCTTAACCCAATATCAGTTTAGAGGTGTATGCTTGCTTACCATATCACCTTAGAGGTGTATGTGTGCTTACCATATAGTGCAAGAGGTGTATGCTTGCTTACCATATCGGGTAAGATGTGTATGCTTGCTTACCATATTGGGTAAGAGGTGTATGTGTGCTTACCATATCACCTTAGAGGTGTATGTGTGCTTCACACCATATCAGGCAAAGATGTGTGTGTATGCTTCACACCATATCGAGAAAAGAGGTGTGTGTGTGCTTCACACCATATTGGGCAAAGAGGTGTGTGTGTGCTTCACACCATATCGGGAAAATAGGTGTGTGTGTGCTTCACACCATATCGGGCAAAGAGGTGTGTGTGTGTTTCACACCATATCAGGCAAAGAGGTGTGTGTATGTTTCACACCATATCAGGCAAAGAGGTGTATCCTTCAACACCATATCGGGTTAGAGATGTGTATGTGCTTGACATCATATTGTGCCTAAGGTGTATATTTGACCTCATATCGTCCAAGAGGTGTATACTACATTACCATATCATTCAAGGAAGTATAAACTCATATCCATATCATTTTAGTGGTGTAGGTGCATCACCATATCGGGTTAGAGGTGTTTGCTTATGTGCTTGAACCCGATATCACTTTATAAGGTGATATCATCATCTTCAAGCTCTAGAACTTTGTTCTACTTGTTCTAGTACAAGGATAACAGGTATAAGAAACTACTAGAACTCATAGATATATCAAGTATTCAAGAAAATTTCGGAATTGAAAGTAGATCATCAATATTGCAAGAAAGATGGTGAGTAATAACATGTTTGGGTTCAAGTTATATAACCTTCCTTAAGAACAACTTCAAAGCTCCAAACTCCAAATATCCATGTTCCTAATGTTGAAGATGACTTATCAAAAGTCCAAAGCTTGTTCACAACTCCTTCATATACAAGGAATCACCATAGTTAAGAATTTGTTGAAGAAGAAAAGAAAGGAAGATCATAACCCTAGATCCAGGCTTCAATCCAAGGTTGAAGATGATCATGGCCTCACCTCAGGGTTAAGACCTGAGATCCTTCTTGATACTTATCACCTTGCATGATACCTCACTACTCATTCACGATATGCCCTCACTTTTGGCCGATATCCCCTTCACTTTTGGCCAATATCACTTCATTTGGCCAATATCAACTTGGTATGGCCAATAACAACATGCTATGGCCGATATCACTTGCTATGGGCGATACCCAAGGCCCTATGCACGATACCACTTCACCTATGCACGATACCAAGACTCTATGCATGATATATAAGAGCAAGGAGGTGGTAGGATTCGGAAATTTTCACTAAGGGGTGAAAGGAAGGGTGTATATACTTGAGGTTCATGCGACAGAGTGTAAGAGGTGTCATCACCTTACTACTAGTAGGTGCCACATGGCCATGAATGGATTGAAACATGTACATGCATGCATTCCATCTTTATCTTGCCATGAAAAATAAAAACTTGAGGATAATTCAAGGGATAAGGGTCGGCCCCCTTTGCTTATCTTCTAGGACAAGCCACTTCCACTCACATTATTATTATATTTACAATTCAATGCAACCTTTCTCAAGGAAAGTTGAAACCCAATATCCATTGCTTTATTGAGGTGCTTATCTCGTTCTTGCAAAGGCAAAGAGTTAACAACATGATATGGGGGTCTCATCTTTGGCTCCTTGGTTGATAGGGACTCCCATTTAACACTACAACATGATACACTCAATACAAGCTCAAATTAGGGTTTCCATTCAACCCCTTTGTTGGTCTTTTCATCACCAAGAATACTACCACTGATAAATGATTAAAACATGGTGTCTCATTCATTCTCTATCCTCTAAATGATACTTAGAGGAAGTAGGAACACTCTAGAGGCGGCAATTTTCATATCAACCCTACATTTTGGGTAAATTACAATTTGTACCAAAATTGGTGCACAAGGTACTAGCATTATTCAAACAAGTTCAAACTTGGCATTTAGGCTTTCCACAAGCCACCACGTAGCATCATTCTCTCTCTTATGATGCTAAAACACTTAAGGCACGTTCAATGTGTGATATATTGCAATAGAACCCCTTATCTTAGGTAAATTGGACTTTGGTCCAAAACAAAGGAACATTGCTTAAACAACATTCAATCAAGACCAAAATTGGAACATAAGTGTGTCATATGATAACAAAACTCCTTAGAGGATTATATTAAAGTTATAAGAAACTTTATTAGCCAAAAAAATAGGGTTTAACTCATAACCCAGGTCAGGGTCATTACAAGTTATAAACCCCTAATAAGGATTTCATCCCCAAAATCTCGGACGAAGGAAGACAATTGTCATTCATGCATCATATCATCAAGTCTCCACATAACATCTTGATGTCATGGAGATGCCATAGAACTTTGACCAGCACAAAGTCCTTCCATTAAAGATCATCATAAGATCTATCACACATGACACATACTCAGGTGTCCTTTCCATTACTGACGGTAGAGTCAACTCTGTGTCAGGTAACACTTTTCTTAGTCAGAGAAGCATTATACCTTATTTAACTCAGGTGTCAAACCTCACTGATTTTCACCTTCTCAACTTACAACTTTATGTGATAAGATTCTTGATCTAGGGAGTTTACCATACCCCTATCATACATTACCATGTCTCTTCCAAAGAAAGACTAGGGATACGTACTGTCACCCTCTTAGGATTTCAAATCTTATCATACATCTATTGTGCCATCTAATTTGCTGACACAACACTAAACTTTCTTATGACTTGTATATACTATCTTGCTAGTTTTAATTTCTCTTTTCATAAGAAGAGACCACTTATTAAAGAAGAACTTATCTTAGAGGTATCTCTAGATGTTCTGGTATAAGCTGCCTCAACATATTTAGATAGGTATATTCTAAGGAATTTTTTTTTAGCTTGATAAGATTTTCCCACAATGATTCTAAAATTGTTCCTTCAATTAGTACATCCTTATCGATGTCATGTTTATGCAAAGCATAAACCCCTAACATATGATGTCCATACTATTCTATGTAACTAGACTAATTTCACAGTTGGACATTCCAGGTAACCAACATAAATCATCTGATTAGGAGTTATGTTTTCACTTTCTCATACCACTAAAACTTATTGGATACTAGGATTCCTTACCTTGGTATCCATTATATGTGCCAAAAACACATCACATCCTCATCATTTCCATCTCTTGTTGTTATTACCAAAACTAATCATACAAAAGGATCTTTCTTTTATCTTGGGACATTATATATTACACATATCTTTATTTTGGAACCAAATTCCAAGATGAACTGATACTTTTCTAAGTATCCATCAATAGAACACTTCTAACTCGTGCACATCAAGTGTCATAAGACTCACTTGATTGCCATGTCCCTGAAAGGAAAGAACAGAAAGAAACATATTCCTTTTATCACCCCATCATTACCCAGGGTTGTTCATTAAGGAGGAGACATTATCATATCCGAAGATTATTGCATGAACTTTCAACTGTTCATGAGTCATTTACACTTGTTTCATCCTAAGTTCCTTGCCATCTGCACAAGAATTATATGGATGATTACATATAATCATTCCTTTCTTTATTATTGTCTAACATGTTTATGAGCAATTTATGATTTTATCACATTTCCCATTTTCACATTATGGAAAAGATCCTTACTATTCACACAGACTTTATCAAATAGGGATCATCTCCCTTGTTCTCTTTCTCTTATCATGAGGATTATACTTTTTACTTCCTCATACACACAGATTGATCTGAGATCATCTCATATTCCGATTTATTGCACTTGGGATGTGATAAAAATATCCATGCCATATTTCCAGTTTCGTTATGCTCACTAGATTGTGTCAAAATGACTACTTGATTAGAGTAATAAAAAAGATAACAATCTAAGAGTTCCATACCTACCTTATCTTCAATAGTTGAATACGTGGCCAGGGTATACAAGTACTGAGATTAGGTTGTATGCACTTTGTTTACGATCATGTTCCTTACTTTTCATATCATCAAAAACATAGGACTTAATATCCCTAGATTTTCTCCAGGCATCACTTCTACACCTCATCCTCTTTCACACTGATAAAAGAAATTGTAAAGCATTTAAAAGATTATTAAGAAGAATATAAATTCTAGTTCTCATCATTTCTTCCCCATGTTCACATAGGACAATCAAAGGGAAGTCAACAACAGTAATCCTTCATATGATTATCAAATAAAATCAAGAGAAGACATATCAGAATGAAAAAGCTCTATCTGACTGTCACCCCTCGTGGTCATCTACCACTTCAGGTTGACACAAAATGTAGATTCTATTTGTTTCATGTTGTTACTTTTTCCTTTTTACACTATTGGGCTATAAATTCCGTAATCCCTACCGAGTCTACCTCGTTTGTTGGGTCATTTTCTCCCTTCTTTTTGAACAAAAGAGTTTAGTATGCTCAACATGTCCATATCGGTAACATGTCTTGTCCTCGTACCATGGTCTTATCAGTCTTATTACCAATGTAGAAACTAAGCCAGGAGTTCTTATAGGTGGAAAGTTAAGACTTTTGTCTTTACTTAGTGACTACTTCCCTGGTGCACTAGGCATTTATTGCACTAGTGGCACCAAAAACTTTGGCTTTTTAGAACAACTAGGAAAATGTCTCTAGAATTGTAGAGACATTTCCTTAATTCTCATCTTATTGCCCCTCCTTGGGCATTGCCATCACAGATGTACTATCTATCTATACTTATGACAGAGTCTATGTTCTTGCCATATGCTAATCCTTCCCACATTTTCCACTATTCCAACATGTCTATGTCATTCAGGAACCCTTTCAGAACCCAAAGTTTCTATATTGAGGACTGGTAACCTAGGTTGTAATGCTAGTATCCTGTCTACTATATGCATCACTGTTGTCCTAACTTTCCCAACAAAAGCATAAAAAGCATGATTCTCTATCCTGATTGGGTCAAGATGGGAATTCTCAGGTACTCGTTCTTCTCTTGCCTGATCCCTTGCACCCACTCCTGGTGCAATCAACATTGCTCTCAGCAACGTGTTCCTTGTGTTCTCTAGTCATTTTTAAACTTCACATTTTCTTCTGCATAAGTAGAAGTCACTGTAGGGTATACTGGATAACACTAGAACAGACTCAACACCTTATTCCTATGTATATGTAGACTCAGAGAACCTTAAGCTCTGATACCCAACTTGTAATGATCGCCATAAAAACGATAGCCAAATCATTATTAATTATGTGGAATAATCATAAACAACATATTAGAAAAAAATCACTAAAATATAAAACCATTTTGCAAGAAGATCCTCTTCCAGAAAACTCTTACTGAAAGATATGAATCTTATACATATCATGATTTACATTGTACAATCACGGTTTAATCTTATCTCAAGGACAACATATAATAGTTTCTCTATCAACACATTTACTAAAGCAACATAAAACCTCGAGGCATACAAACCAAAATCTTAGATTGTTCATGAAACCATTGTGAACTGACTCCAAGGACCTGAGAGTACAGAGACGACTCATTGGACTTCTATCTACAAGACACGATAGACAATACACTCAACCTGAGTTGTTACTACTGCCCCAGTTGTAGTTCTTCCTCTGCAGAAAGGTCTCTACCACCTCGTGCACATCCACCTAAAAATTTTGGATCCCACGGGGTGAGACAATTGTCCCAGTGAGAGATATAACTCTCCACTGACCATATTATTATCACAGATAAGCATTTATAAAACTGAGAAGAGGTTCTTTTATATTAACAAGCAGGATTAATCACTAACAGAACAGAGTATTCTCTTCACTTAAGAAAAATGATGCATATATCCATTGTAGCATAATAAGTCATCTATCTACTTTACAAGGAATGTAAAGAAACATAAATAACATCTATCAACAAAGATGTATAACTGAGGAGTGCATCAACCAATGTTTTCCATATTCGATCCTTAAGCAAATATGCTACACAGCTGATTACATTTTATAATCACACTTATGCCCTGAGGAGATGAATTATACCGCGTTCATGCTCCAACCGACCACAAACTTCTCACAAGTCGGTACCATACAAGGTCAGTGGAAGAGTCGACTCCCAAGACCTATGTTTTCCCAGTCAGTACGGGACCACTGGCAGTGACATCTCCTGTCAGTCTACAAAAGAGTGTGCCAGGGTATAAAGTCATCTTCGCTCAGAGCTAAAGCTGCAACATGCACTCTCTTAGGGGACACTGACAAACAACCATCCCCAATCATAAAATTACTCATTCATGGCATATAGCCATACTCCGAGCCACAGGCTAGTTCACCGTGCTCAACTGAATCTACGACCATAGTCGCACTCAAGCCAGGATATGGCATACAGCCAAATCCCCATTTATTTCGATTCGTAAGGGGATCAGCTCACATATGGTCATCCAATCTTAGGCCTCTACATATTCAAAAATATGCACTCCATGTTATCCCGTGGGAAAAACCCGTTTCACCATTCAGCAATTCCTGACGCTGATGGATCTATGGTCATGGCAACATTTTATGGTTTATAATGATATAATAAGTGTATTATAGCATTCTTTTGGCATCAAACAAGTTATAAGCATCAATTATAAACAAATTCCACAAAGAAAGGTGTAATGCATCTATCAAGTACTTTTCAAATCTTTAGAACACATTTAGATACATAACACTTGGGATCTCATTTCCTTATCATATTATTGGGGATTCTTATCCCTTAATCATTATCATGATCATGATTATATGATCTTGGTATTCAACCCTTAGTTCATCACTAAACAATTTCACCTCTTATCAGGTAACCATTACCTCTAGGTCCTCAGACCCAGGTATATATCACACTTGTTGCACAAGTATTTCACATGGCTTACAAGGCCCATTAAACATCTTGTCACCTCTCACTAGGCAACAACTATTCACATGGCTCACAAGGTCCATTAAACATCTTGTCACCTCTCACTAGTAAACAAATATCTTTTAGGTTATCAGACCACATAAACATTATACTTGTTATACAAGTATTTAACATGTTTCACAAGGCTTATGCAATAAGAGAAATACAACCTTCCCATCATTAGGGTTAGGGTTTCCCTTTATAGCCGAATAGGGTTTCAAGTTCATATTATCAATCCAACCCTAATTCATTGATCCCTACATCTAGGAGCATACATTGATATCATAAGTATTCAATAATACTTACTTACTCTCATCATTTATCATTAAATGAGTATCAACACAAAGTATGAGTTTCTCTCTCATCCTCACTAGGATGTTGATTACATCATACTTTATTAACTTGGCTTAACCCTTTCTCAAGGTATATTAACCTACACTTATCAAAGTGCATTAAACTCATTACATCTTAATGTAATAATTGACATGACACACTTCATGTGTTATTCATCCAAGTATACTGGATTTAAGGTGCATCAAGGTGTATCAACCTTGAAGTGTTGGATGTGGTATTTATCAATGCCTTGATGTATCACTTCCCTCATCACTTTTAAATTACTTAAGTTCATCAACTTATCTTGTATTAGGGTAATTCCCATCTTAATACTTTATGCACTAACTCATCACATTTATCATGTAGTGTATTGGCCATAAGTCACACATTTGAATTATCCAACTACCATCAAGTGATATGGACTCATCTCGAGTTAAGGCATTGTTGATATACCATTATCAACCACTTTAGGTGTTTCACCTATCAAGGTATTAACCACACCATTACTTGGTGTTACACTCATCACTTCTAAGAGTGTTTTACCCTCACCTTTACAAGGTGTATCAGGATGAATCATGTATGTCAAGTTGAACACATGTATTGGGTTAGGTGTATATTGAGCTAGACATCATCATATTCGTCATACCCTTACCCATTAAGGTATCAACATTACCAATCATATGATGTATCACCTTCACCATACATGGGTGTAACATCCTCACCTCACTTTAAGATATTGACCACACCATACTTTAGTGTATTGGCCATTACATGTTCTAGGGTATTAACCACCTTACCACTTTTTTCATCTAGTGTATTGTGTTACCCACCATATTGTTTTAGAGATGTGTGGTCAACACCATATTATCCAATAGCTGAATGCTTAACCCAATATCGGTTTAGAGGTGTATGCTTGCTTACCATATCACCTTAGAGGTGTATGTGTGCTTACCATATCGGGCAAGAGGTGTATGCTTGCTTACCATATTGGGTAAGAGGTGTTTGCTTTCTTACCATATCAAGTAAGAGGTGTATGTGTGCTTACCATATCACCTTAGTGGTCTATGTGTGCTTCACTCAATATCGGGCAAAGAGGTGTGTGTATGCTTCACACGATATCGAGCAAATAGGTGTCTGTGTGCTTCACACAATATCGGGTAAAGAGTTGGATTCTTCAACACCATATCGGGTTAGAGATGTGTATGTTCTTGACATCATATTGTGCCTAAGGTGTATATTTGACCTCATATCATCCAAGAGGTGTATACTACATTACCATATCATGCAAGGAAGTATAAACTCATATCCATATCATTTTAGTGGTGTAGGTGCATCACCATATTGGGTTAGAGGTGCTTGCTTATGTGCTTGAACCCGATATCACTTTATAAGGTGATACCATCATCTTCATGCTCTAGACCTTTGTTCTACTTGTTCTAGTACAAGGATAATAGGTCTAACACACTACTAGAACTCATAGATATATCCAGTATTCAAGAAAATTTTGGAACTAAAAGTAGATCATCAATACAGCATGAAAGATGGTGAGTAATAACATGTTTGGGTTCAAGTTATATAACCTTCCTTAAGAACAACTTCAAAGATCCAAGATCCAAAGATCCACGTTCCTAAGGTTGAAGATAACTTATCAAAAGTCCAAGGGTTGTTCAAAACTCCTTCATATACAAGGAATCACCATAGTTAAGAACTTGGTGAAGAAGAAAAGAAAGGAAGATCATAACCCTAGATCCATGCTTCAATCCAAGGTTGAAGATGATCATGACCTCACCTTAGGGTGAATACTTGAGCTACTTCTTGATCCTTAGCACCTTGCACGATACCTCACTACTCATGTACGATATGCCCTCACTTGTGGCCGATATCCCCTTCACATGTGGCCAATATCACTTCATTTGGACAATATCAACATTCTATGGCTGATAAGAACATGCTATGGCCAATATCACTTTCTATGGCCTTCACTTGTGGCCAATATCACTTCATTTGGCCAATATCAACTTGCTATGGACGATAACGACATGTTATGGCTGATATCACTTGCTATGGCTAATACCCAAGGCCCTATGCATGCTAAAACTTCACTTATGCACGATACCAAGACTCTATGCATGATATATAAGAGCAAAGAGGTGGTAGGATTCGAAAATTTTCACTAAGGGGTGAAAGGAAGGGTATATATACTTGAGGTTCATGGAAGAGAGTGTAACAGGTGTCATCACCTTACTACTAGTAGGTGCCACATGGCCATGCATGGATTCACACATGTAATTGCTTTCATTCCATCTTGATCTTGCCATAGAAACTAAAAACGTGAGGATAATGCAAGGGATAAGGGTCGGCCCCCTTTGCTTATCTTCTAGGACAAGCCACTTCCACTCACATTATTATTATATTCACAATTCAATGCAACTTTTCCCAAGGAAAGTTGCAACCCGATATCCATTTCTTTATTGAGGTGCTTAGCTCATTTTTGCGAAGGCAAAGAGTTAACAATATGATATGGGGGTCTCCTCTTTGTCTCCTTGGCCGATAGGGACTCCCATTTAACACTACAACCCGATACACTCAATACAAGCTCAAATTAGGGTTTCCATTCAACCCTTTTCTTGGTCTTTTCATCACCAAGAATGCTACCACTCATAAATGATTCAAATATGATGTCTCATTCATTCTATCTCCTCTAAATGATACATAGAGTAAGTAGGAACACTCTAGAGGTGGTAATATGCATATCAACCCTACATTTTGGGTAAATTACAATTTGTACCAAAATTTGTGCACAAGGTACTAGCATTATTCAAACAAGTTCATACTTGGCATTTAGGCTTTCCATAAGCCACCAATTAGCATCATTATCTCTCTTATGATGCAAAAACACTTAAGGCACGTTCAATATGTGACATATTGCAATATAACCCCTTATCTTGGGTAAATTTCACTTTGGTCCAAAATAAAGGAACATTGCTTAAACAACATTCAATCAGAACCAAACATGGAACATAAGTGTGTCATATGATAAAAAAACTCCTTAGAGGATTCTATTAATGTTCTAAGAAACTTTATTAGCCAAAACAAATAGGTTTTAACTCATAACCCAGGTCAGGGTCATTACAACACTCATCTCTCATAGTGAAGGTGGTGATTGAGATTCTTAGACCTAAAATCACTACACTCATCACATGACGTTGGGTATGCTTTGACATCATCAAACACAATACTGAAAAATGGGTTGTTATAACTGTGATGATTGGGTGACTTTGACACATGGGGATAGACTATGCGTGATAGATATGGGATTTTTCCCTCCTACTAGAGTATGATATCATGGCCACTTGATAAGAGAGACTAAGAAATTCATTCTCTTCCACATGTGAATCCATATATGATATTGAGGTCACATTTTCTCAGACAGTTTACTCTTGGTTCAATAAACATGGATTGAACATTTAGAGGATGACCAACCATGCCTCGAGTTCATCCTAGATGTCAGAGAGAAATGAATTATACAATTACTACAACACCTTACACAGATTGTAGGTTGAAGTTGTCTCCAACTTTCCATTCACTTGGGTAGCACTAATGTCTGACTAAGCACCAGTATCTTCTTGTGATGTCATAAGTTACTTATGGACACTCACTGCCAACGTGATATGAGACATATAGGGTCACACACATAGGAACTCATATATAAGAGGAGTTTGATCTTCAACGATAATTGGATTGATTAGTAAAGTGTTTAGATATTCAATTCACACAACTGATCACTCGATTGGCTGACCAAGTCTTCCAAACGACCATATCATTGAATGAGATGGTTGTTCGAGTAGCAAGATGGGCGTCTCAATTGTTGAGATGGTCGTTTGGGTGGTCAAGTAGATTAAGGATTGAATTGGCTTTGTTCTTCTCTTGAATCAACCAATTCAATATGATTGATCTGATCGACTTAGCTCAACTCACTAGATGGTCATGTGGGTGAGTGAGACAGGCATCTCACTTTAGTTAGATGGTCCGATTGGGGCTGAACAAATGCTTGAGATGTTTCCCAAATAGCTTCGATTGCATATACCTAGAAATCAAGTAAAATTAATATGTATGCTATTTGGAATCCAAATTGCCAAATTTGTTTGCTATTGGGATATTACCAAATGGTCATTTAGCAGTGCAAGAGGACTATCTGGAACACTAGAAGACTGCCTGGGTGTGCAAAATAGCCATTTCGGCTGTCATAGGTTGCGGAAGTTCAAGTTTTTCTGGTCCCTTCCACTCCCGCACAATCCCATATAGATTGAGAACCATGGCCAGACCCCACCTATAAAAGCAGGGGTACTACGGCCTTCCCAAGACACAACATAGACAACTGAGAATCACTTCCTCTAACAACTATTGCCCTCTCTGGTTCTAGTAACCAAAAGAGACCAGGCAAGTCCTAACCAACAGGGAGGGATAGTTGACGGGAGAGAACAACTAAGAAGTTGTCTTTGTGGGAGAGAAGGGTGATGACTAGTACACCAATGGGAGGGACACTCCTTCTTGTTTGTTCTTGGTAAATGACATGAGTTCTGGTTGGTCTGTCTGGACTACTCTAGAGGTAGGAGTCCTTTGGATGCTGCTCAAAGAGCAAAGTCAACCTACAGTCCATGGCCAGACCATCAGAGTCACTACAGAGGTTGTGTAGATAGATGTTCATGGTGAATACCAGGAGCTGCATAGACACCGTCCAAGAGAAACTTGTCAACAGTTGGAAAGAATCAAGTTTTGTCACTAGACTTTCTCCATGACCAAGTATAACTCTCTAAAATAATCCTTTCTATTTAATAGTAGTTGATGCGATCTTTCTATTATGGGAATACATATAGATAAATTTTGTTTCCGCTTCTATACTTTGTGTCCGCATTTCCCTACACTTCATCCCATGGAGTGTACATCAATCATAAATAAGAACTTTCCCTCCACTATTCTGGGGGATCAGGGTAGTCTAGAATGGTTCCTTCATCCTCTTCACCCAACCTGTGTCTTTCTTCCGAAACGAACATAAAGTCCCCCTTCATCCTTCCATAAGTGACTGTCAGAGTGCCTGCATGCATGTTGATTTTAGCACCCATTGTGGACAAGAAGGGTCTTCCCAAGATAATGTAGTCTTTCTCCCCTATTGGATCAATGTAAATGATTAGAAAATCAATTGGAAAGTCAATGTTTACCATTTGATATAATGCCAATATCACATCCATTAGCATGCCCACATGCACTCTCCTAGATCCATTCCCTAGTATTACGATACAATCTGTTTGTTTTAATTTCGTTTAGCCCAGATGTAGGTAGATGTAAAAGGGTATGATGCTCACATCTGAGCCTAGATCTAGGAGAGAATGCTCAGTAGGTTGGTGATTGATACAACATGTAATAAGAGGGGTACTAGGGTCATCCCTTTTCTCTGTAAAGCCACATCCCATGATGAACTTCACATGTGTCATAACTATTATCTCTTTGGGTGACATCAATACCACTTTCCTCCTTCTCATGCAAACATCCTTAATCAATGAAAAGAATGTTTGGATGATTGTTGTCCTTTGTTTCAAGATCCTGAAAAATTTCATGATATAACCATGCTTCTCTTGGGGGAAGGGACTTCTAGAGCATCATGGAAATGTTGACCACTTGAATCAATCTCATATGAAGAAAGTTTTGGGTTCATGTTGTAGAAAGCTTGGTGCAGTCTCACAGAGTTGGCATCTTTCGATACTTATAATGGGGGTCTAAACCAACACAATCACATAAACCAAAATATAACACCCGCAAGCACACAAGATCATATTGTAGTGTAGGTGAGTGGCAAGTAAAGGTGTCGATCCACTAGAAGAGAGGGGGAAGTTGAGCTATGTTAGGGTGACTATATTCCTAAGGTTTTTAGGGTTTGTTGATGGTTTGTTTGATTAAACTAAAGAGGCAAGAAAGAAACTATATTATCAAAAACCCTATGTTACCCTAAACAAGCTAAGACCAACTAACCAAGCAAGGAACTACAACTAAGTTACACTAATTACAAGTTGAGTACTAGAGCAATCAATGATCTATATTACAACTAACTAGAAAGATCTACACTACCAAGCTAAAAAAAGAACTAACTACTCATGCAAAACCTAACTAGCAAGAATTGAGAAATAGACTAAGAGGCAATAAAAGCAAGAAACTAACTAGGATGAGCAAGCTAAGGTGACAAAATGGGTTTTAGCAATCATAAAGATAGGTGGGCCATTTGGGAATGAAACTAGCATTCCAATTGGGGGGAAGATACAACAAGCAAGCCTAATCATTCATTTTAGATTTCTAAACCAAACAACTAGTCAAATATGAGAAAATCACCCTACTTTATTAGTTAGCCTTGTTGACTTGAGAGTTCTACATTATCCATATTTTGATAATGACTTAACCATTCCATTCCTATGTATCTAATATGTTTGTTCAAGATTGATTTCAAGGTTTAGGTACATGAAAAGGATCAAAATTACACAAGCCCTAGCTTGATCAAGTTCAAGTCAAAAGCAATGCAAGTGCACGTTTTGGGAAATAACTTCAAACGACCTTAGAACAATTTTGTAATCACTTGTATTGATGATATGACTTGTAACTAAGATGAGAAAAATATGAGGGACACAAAATACCAAGGTTTAATCACCCAAAAGTAAACTTCAAAAAATTTTCAGATGCTATTCATCAGTTGAGTTGGAAACTCGACTGATCCTATGATGGATTTTCTAAAGATGACCAATCGGTCAAGTTGTACACACACAGAACTTGACTGACCAATTTACTGAGAAAATCTAAGTTTAGCTCATCGGTCAAGTTTCCCAGAACAAACTCGACCGATAGTTTGAAAATCATCTTTGTCTTTTAGTTGATCGGTCGAGTTACCTTTATTGAAACTCAATCAGATGTACTATACGGAAAATGCAGAAAAAGTGATTATAACCATTGGTGACTTGTTTTGGGTGAAAATAGATCCATTACATTGTGGAAAATGGTTATATTTCGACCCTAAGTGATCCCCAACTCAAGGGAGAACTCCAAACTATAAATAGGATCACTTGGAGTTCATTCCAAGTTTGCTCATTCATGCTATTCTAAGTCCTTTCTATAGTTGAGTATGTTGCAACTCCTTGAGATCCTTTCTCTCTCTAGTTTACAATTCATTTTATGATTGTGAGTGAGTTAGGCATATTGTAGGAGGGCTACTCCCTTGTTCATGTAAAGCTCTCATCTTCTCCTACTTCCCTATCCCTTTCCTCCATAAAGAAAAGGTGAAGCAAGCTTCCCTGAGTGAACGAAGAGTTGTTGCTGGTCCTCTTCAAGGTTGATGAAGAGGTGGTGATCTTCTCCCAGTGAAGGAGAAGGCAAAGGATGAAGATCCAAAAAGAGTTGAAAAGTCCTTGAAGGAGGAAGACTTGTGCTTGAGTGGGTAAGACCTTGGAAGAAGGATGAAGACTCTTGCAAAGTGGGTAAGTCCTTGGTAAGGTGGATATCTCATTGTTCTTGGATGGGTAAGTCCTTTTGTAGTCTTGTGTTGTAACTCTTATTGGTGATAATATAGATAAAAACATTTGCAAAGTCCTAGAGGTTGACCTCTATAGGTAGTGGACTGACTCTCTCCTAGTTTGGAGAGTGGAACCACTCTACATCGCCTTGCCAAGTGCTTGTTATCAATATCTCTCACCCTTGCTATGCTTGTTAGTTAGGACCTCAAATTGCACTAAGTTATTGGTTTTAATTTGATATAATTTGATGGTCTAATCTATCTTGTGAGAAATTGTGTAGCTCTATTCACCCCCCCTAGATCCCTAGATCCAACAAGTGGTATCAGAGCCAAGGATCTTCTCCAACAATCTCCCACGAGACGAGAAGATAGGTGACAATCTACTTGGTTTTCTCAACCTAGAGGGATGCTTCTCCATGCATCCACCATTCTTTTATGGCACCACCTCCCTCTATTGAAAGAAGCATATGTAGTTCTAAATTCAAGGGATGAACTTTGACATGTGGAAGGTGATGGTCACACCTTACAAGGATCCAACTGGAGTTGTTGCAACATGGAGTGAAATTGCACTCAAGGAAGCCCAACTCAATGCCAAATCCATAAGTATCATCTATGCAGCCCTCACTGCAACAAAGTTCAATCAGATCTCATTTTGGGACACCGCCTATGAGATTTGGGACAAATTGTGCATCACCTATGAAGGAAAAAAGCAAGTCAATGAGTCAAAGATCTACATGTTGAACAACCTTCTAGAGAACTTCAAGATGGGAAAGAAAGAAGGGATTGTGGAGATGTACTCAAGACTCAATGTCATCATCAATGGGTTGAATGGATTGGGTAACACTTTGGATAGAGGTGTAATCAACTCCAAGATCTTGAGGACTCTACCAAATAGATGGGAGTCAAAGGTCACCTCCATTGAAGAAGTGAGGAGCCTTGGTGACATCCAAACCGAAGAGCTCATTCGCAACCTCCAAGCCCATGAGCCTAGGCTTGACAAGAAAGAAGTAGAAGCTGAGCAAGAAGAGAAGGAAGCCAAGAAGATCAAAGATAGGGCTTTCAAAGAACAAGTGGAGTTTGTCATCCTTCAACAACAACTTGCTTGTTGGGCTTCTCCCTCCTCCTCAAGTGAAGATGAAGGTGCAAGTGAGCATGAACCCAATGACATCAACGGAAAGCAAGCCTCCTCCACTTCTACTTCGAGATGCTACAAATGTGGGCAAAAGGGGAACTACAAGAGTGAATGCCCCAAGTCAAGAAAGTCACACCACAAGGGCAGCTCAAAGAAGGAAGATGAATATGAGAAGGAGATGAAATACAAGAGGAAGGAGAAGAAGTAGAAGAGACACAAGAATGCAGCTCATGCATCTTGGGAAGCTTCATCATCAAGCAACTCAAGCTCCAAAGAAGATGGAGAGTGTCACCTTGCACTCATGGCCTCTACTAGTAAAGATATTAGTGAGGTAAGTTTTCATGAGTTATCTAAGGAAGCTATTATTGACATGCTTATCTCTACCCATTTATCTTTTGCTAAGTGTAAATCTAAATGAAAATAGTTAGGAAAAATCATTGATGATCTATATGTTAAGCTTGAATTCTTGAATTGATTGAGAAAACCAATCTTGAGACTAATGATAATTTGTAAGGGCAATACCTTTATATTGAGCTCAAATACAATGTGGTTTAAGTTGAGAATGGTATCTACCTTAAGAACATTGAAAATCTTAAGGAAGAAAACCAAAATTGCCTTAAAGAGCTTGAAATGGTTAAAACTAAAAATGCTGAATTAAAGTTGCTTATTGATGCTCATAGAGAAGAGAGAGATGTCTATCTTAAAGAAATCCAAATGCTTAAATATGAAAATGCTAGGTTACTTGGACAAGTAAATGATCTATCTTCTAGACCTTTATTGTCTAGTGTTAATGTTGCTTCTATCTCTCTTGAAAATGATTCATATCTAACTAAAGCTATATGTCTTGAGCCTGATCTTGTGCATGCTAGGGATGACATATCTAGTTTATCTTCTACCATTAAATCCTTAAACGATGATATCCATAGATTGAGAGAATCCCTACAGAAATTCCTCAAAGGTAAGTGCTCCCTAAATGAAATCCTTGACAATTATACCAAACAAAGTGGTACTAGTGGTTTGGCATTTGTAAGGGGAGCATCAAAGGGAAAGAGAAAAGCCAAAGGTAAGAAAAAGAGCAAGGAGACGTCTTTCTTTGTAGGAGAGTCTTTCAGAATGAAGAATCCTATGGTTTGTTCTTATTGCAAATGTGATGATCATTACTCTACTTATTGTCCTTACAAGCCTAAGGGGACCAACCCAAAGATGAAATGGGTCCCCAAGCTAACTCTAGATCCCAAATTTTGATTTGGGAATAGACATTCTCCTTTCTTGTAGGTAAAAGGAAGATGGATTGTTGATAGTATCTGCACAAACCACATGACGGGTGATATAAGCCATTTCAACAATTTCACCAAAAAGAAAGGAGGACCGATCACCTTTGGGGACAACAAGAAAAGTAAAGTCAAAGGTGAGGGTGATGTAGGTGAATCCTTGTGTATCTAGAATGTTCCTTTTGTGGATGGCCTACATCACAATTTAATTAGTGTTAATCAATTATGTGATAATGGTTACCTTATGCTATTTACTTCCTATGAATGCTTGATTCTAGATTCACTCACCTACCAAGTTATATATAAGGGAACTAGAAGTGGTAATCTTTATGTTATTGTTCTTGACACTATTAAACATGTTGTTGGTAGATGCCTAGTAGTTAAATTGAATGATATTTCTCTTTGGCACCGCTGACTTGGTCATGTAAATATGCATCAGTTGAAGAAGTTTAGCAAAAAGGACTTGGTCAAGGGACTTCCCAAATTGGATTTTGAAAAAGATGAGGAATGACAACCTTGTACCCTATGAAAGCAAAACAAGTCCTCCTTCAAATACAAAGGAGTCCTTAGTACCAAGAGAGCTCTTGAGCTTCTGCACATTGATCTATTTGGACTAATGAGAATTCAATCGCTTCGTGGTTAAAGTATTTCCTTGTTATTGTCGACGATTTCTCTAGATATACTTGGACCTTCTTTCTTATTTCTAAAAATGATACACTTGATGTTTTCTCGAGCTTTTATAAATGAGTTGAGAATGAAACTTCTTGCCTCATTGTTTCCATCCGTAGTGACCATGGGAGAGAATTTGAAAATGAGATTTTTTAGCATTTTTGTCAAGAATTGGGTTATACACACAACTTTTCTTCAGCTCGAACACTTCAACAAAATGGGGTTGTAGAGAGGAAGAATAGGTCTTTATAAGAGATGGCTAGGACCATGATTCTAGAGTATGACACTCCTAAGAAGTTTTGGGATGAAGCTGTCAGTACCTCATGTTTTGTGCAAAATCGGGTTTTTACTCATCCTTCACTGAAGAAAACCCCTATGAGCTATGGCGTGGTACGAAGCCTTCTATCGAGTATTTCAATGTTTTCAGATGTCCTTGTTTTTTTTGAATATGAAAGATTCTCTCAACAAGTTTGATACAAAATATTACAAGGCTTTCTTTCTTGGCTATAGCACTACTAATAAGGCTTATAGAGTTTTTAATGTTGATCTTGCTAAAGTAGAAGAATTTGTTAATGTGAAGTTTAGTGAGACTAACCCTCTATTCCCAAAGATATTGTTCCAAATGATGATGTTGTAGGTAAAGTAATTCCTATTCTTAAAGAAATCAACATCACCCAAAAGGGAAAAGAGGTGGCCACTCAAGAAGAAGAGAAAGATGATGAGAAGAAGGATCCAACCCCCCAGTTTGCAAAGAATCATCCAAAAGAGCTGATTTTAGGGGATCCATTTGAAAGAGTGAAGACGCAGGCTGCATTCAACAAAGAACAAACCAAAAACACCTTCATCTCACAACTCAAGCCTAAGAATTTCAAGGAAGATCTTAGGATGAAGAATGGATCCTAGATATGCAAGAGGAGTTGGAGCAATTTGAAAAGAACAAAGTTTGGTCCCTTATGCCAAGACCAAGTGATAGAAAGATCATTGGCACCAAGTGGGTCTACCGCAACAATGATGAAAGTGGCAAAGTGGTAAGGAACAAAGCAAGGTTAGTGGCTCAAGGCTACAATCAACAAGAAGGTATAGACTTTGATGAGACATATGCACCTGTAGCTAGACTTGAGTCCATTCATATGTTGCTTGCTTTTAATTAAAACTCTCTATTGTGTCAAATGGATGTTAAAAGTGCATTTTTGAATGGTACAATTGAGGAGGAAGTGTATGTTGCACAACCTCCAGGCTTTGAACATGATAGTTTACCTAACCATGTTTATTTGTTGCAAAAATCTCTCTAAGGACTCAAACAAGAACCAAGGGCTTGGTATGAAAAATTAAAGAACTTTTTGTTAGATCAAGTTGCAAAGTTATTACATGTTCATCATCTTTCTACCTTGGATGTTGAACACGCGTGCTACAACAATTCCATAACTAGCACGAAAGCGATTAACAAATTCTATGCTAACTTGCGTTGGAATTAAAGACACCCTCTTACCCCCTCCTAATACTCAAGTAGTCCTAACGTCTATGATATCCAGGAAGAAATTCCAAGTCTCAGAGGATACCCTGAACATCTTTTTCCCTGGTACCAATGAGATTGACACCTGGTGTAAGGATTACTCCGAGTATTTCGACCTAGTCGAGACTGAGTCTTTCTATAAGTAATACGATCTCACTCTTCCTGTCATTCATCATTTCTTGAATAAGCCTCATTTCCCTTACAAGAACAAGAGCACCCTTCCATCCTCTGCCTTGGATCTCAAGAGGTGCATCTGTGCCCTAGTTGTTAACTGCAATATCCATCCAAAGAAAAATCAAATAGAGATTGTAGAAAATACTGTAGTGATCATGTACTATCTCTTAGAGAATGTCGGAGTCAAGTGGCCTAGATACATCCTCTACCACATGACCTACTTCAACTCAAGAAAGAACACCCGTGGCACCCACCCTCCCTACCTAGCCCTGATATGTGGTGTAATTCTGTTTGCCACTAACAAATCTCTTTTTCATAACTTCCTTTACAAACCTGCCCAAAAAGGAGTTTATATCAGCGAGATCACTATTCAGAAGTATGTGCCTATCCTCTCATCCACCACACATGGTGCCTCTGCCTCTACCTCTACCTCGACCCGATCACCTCCACCACCTCAGCCTACCCGACCTTCCCGTACCTCATTTCTTGTATCAAATGAAACCCTTATGGGATACATGATGCATCAACAGGCATAAAACCTTCAGGTCAAGAGCACCTACATCAGGACTTATGTTCAATCATGTCCAACATGAACATGTACTGTACATGTCCCTACCCAGCCTACCAGCCCTACCTAAGAGGTGATTATGCATCCTATGCATACAATCACTTTTACCCTGCCCCTCCTTCCTCTTGGCATCTAGGCCTTGGCTCAAAGAGGGAGCGAAAAGAGAAAGGATTCTGAGAAAGGAGGTCCTTATACCTATTTATAGCCACATTTAAGACAAAGAGAGTGTCATCAAAGAAGATCAAGTGGGAAGAGGATGAAGAGGATGGTGCATTAGGTGGGGCAGCTCTCTTCCTTCTATATGAAGCCATGGAGATGAGCAAGAGAGGAAAGAGAGAGACAAAGCTAAAACTCACCACCTAAAACGTCCACAGACCTAGGTTTAGCAAGGGGGGAGGTCTAGGAAGGTCGACCTAGGTTGGATTAGGGCTAGGTTGAGGATGGGAAGGGCAAGGGTAGAGAGCTTAGGGATAATGGAGGTGGAATCGATCGACTTTTCTCTAGTTAAGAGGGAGAATAGTCAGCCAAACTCAACTTAAGAATGCTCCAGCCCGACAATCGGTCGAGTTTTGTGAACTCAAAAACTCAACCGATAGACTTTTTTAAAAAAGCACTCGGCCATCGATCGGTTGAGTTGGCAATTCGACCGATGGTCAACCTGACCTAAAACCAACAAACTTAATTTCTAGCCATTAGAGTGCTAATTCAATTTATTTTTCAATTCCATTATGTATATTGAACATACTTAGGCACATATCACTCATCATTGGGTACTATTTTGTGATAAAACATGCGTTTGCAAAAAATACCTAAAAAAGGAGAAAAACAAGGCAAAATGAAAATGAAAAATGGATTTTTAGAAAATTAGCAAGAAATTATGATCAAAAGAGAGACAAGACATATACGATAGATGACAACTATCTAGAAGGTATATCAGATTCATTCAAAGTAGTTATAAGAAATTTTGATCTAATAAATTTAAATTGCTCTCTAGCTAGAGGTTTAGTGAAAATGTCTGCCAACTAATTTTCCGTGTCCACATGCATGATATAGATACACTTCTTAGAAATGTGATCACAGAGAAAATAATTGCGAACCTCTATATGTTTAGTTCTACTATGCAAGTTAGGATTGTATGACAAGTTAATTGCACTAGTATTATCACAATAGATAGGAGAAGCATCAAAATGAATGCTTAAGTCTTGCAGCATTTGCTTTGTCCATAGGACTGGGGCACAACAACTCACTGCTACAATGTATTCTGCCTCAGTGGTTGATAATGCCACTATGCTCTATTTCTTGGAGAACCAATACACCAAGCATGGTCCTAGGAGGAAACAAGTGCCACTTGTGCACTTTCTATCAATCAAGCACCCTGCATAATCTGCATCACTATAAGCAGTAAAAGTAAAGTCCCTTGGCTTGGGATACCATAGACCAAAATTTTAGGTTTTGGCTAAGTACCTTAAAATCCTCTTAACAACTATAAAATGTGATTTCATAGGATTTGATTGAAAGCGAGCACCCAAGCCAACACTAAACATTATATCAGGTCTAGAGGCAGTTAAGTAATGTAAACTTCCAATCATATATCTATAGAGCTTCTCATCTATCTTCTCACCTTCTTCATCTATATCAAGTTTGGCGGTGTTTGACATGGGTGTGTCCATCGGCTTGGTGTTCTCCATCCCAAAGTGCTTAAGTGGTTCACTTGTGTACTTGCCTTGGTTGATGAAGTTCCCATCTTTTGTTTGCTTGATTTGAAAGAAAAGGAAGAACATGAGCTCACCCATCATAATAATCTCAAATTCACTCTGCATAAAATCACTAAATTCTTTGCAAAGATCAAGGTTAGTTCTGCCAAAAATGATATCATCAACATATATTTGTATGATAAGAGAATTGTATGATAAGAAAAAAAGAAAAATGATTAGAAGTGTGCTTTAGAAATAGGGTAGAATCCACTTTGCCCATGATATACACCTTCCGCTGCTGCTACATGCTCTACTTTTAGTGGACCTTCCTTGGTTGTGCTGCCTTTGACTACTGGCCCATTGACCACTCTACTTTCTAGTCTTGGGAATTCTACTCTTGCCTTTCAACATGCCAATGAGCTCTATGCTCTTGGTATGTCTTGGGATGAGCAGAACGCTCATTGGCCAAGTCGTGGTTTTGGCTCCTATGCTGATGAAGAGATGCTAGACCAGGCTGATGAGGAGGCTGCTGATGCTTATGAGGCTACTGATGTTGATGAGGATGATGGTGCTACATCTAATGATGATGATGATGGATCTACTGGTGACTCCAGTGATGAAGGCAGTGTTGTTGCACCTTCAGATGGAGATGATGACTATGAGCCTAATGCTGAGGATGATGATGTTGTTGATATAGATAGATTAGATGTCTAGTTGTTCTTAGTTTTTAGTCTAGACGTTGATCATATATATCTCTCTAGGCTATTTTCTATTAGAAACATCTGGGCATATGATCTGAGTTGTACTATTTTAACATCTTAGTTTTCATCATTTTGGCTTGTAGTTGTTTTATGAGAACTTGCATTCTTGGTTGTAATCTAAATTATGTGCAATCTCACTCTTTGATCAATTATATCTTATGAGTTGGTGCCATGCTTCACCATATTTTGATTATGACTTAGATTGGTTGTTCTACTCATCTCTGTTTTGTGTAAGTTTTTGAGTTTGCATGTTATGGATATATGATTGGTTGTGCTTGGAGAAGACCTATTTTTATGCTCTTCTACCCCACCTTCCTTTTTGATAACGTCAAATGGGGGAACAAATTCAATATCTTGAAACTCAACCATATTGTTTTTATTGCCATGTGATTCTTTACTTGTTCATTATATGCTTTATCATGTGACTTGCTAAAGGACCATATAGTATGTATGTGTTATACTGTTTTGTGTAGAAAGACTACCTATGCAAGTTAAAGTAAGCATAGATTGATGGGGACCAATTCATATTGTTCAAATCTTGAATCCCCTCACAATTCATAAGGCAGAGGTATATTTTCAATATCCTTTTCAATATGATTGAGGAATGATTTGTCATTGTCAAGAAGGGGGAGGATGTTGACTTGAGAGTTATACATTATCCATATTTTGATAATGACTTAACCATTCCATTCCTATGTATCTAATATGTTTGTTCAAGATTGATTTTAGGCTTTAGGTACATGAAAAAGATCAAATTACACAAGCCCTAGCTTGATCAAGTTCAAGTCAAAAGCAATGCAAGTGCGTGTTTTGGGAAATCACTCCAAACGACTTTAGAAGAATTTTGTAATCACTTGTATTGATAATATGACTTGTAACTAAGATGATAAAAATATGAGGGAAAAAAATACCAAGGTTTAATCACCCAAAAGTCAACTTCAAAAATTTGTCACAGGTTGTTCATCGGTTAAGTTGGAAACTCAACTGATCCTATGATGTATTTTTTGAAGATGACCCATCAGTCGAGTTATACACTCATAGAACTCGACCGACCAATTTATTGAACAAATCTAATTTTAGCTCATTGATCGAGTTTCCCAGAACAAACTCCACTGATAGTTTGAAAATTGGCTTTGCCTTTTAGTTGATCGATCGAGTTACCTTTATTGAAACTCCACCAAATATACTATACGGAAAACACAGAAAAAGTGGTCATAACTATTGATGACTTGTTTTGGGTGAAAATAGATCTATTGCATTGTGGAAAATGGCTATATTTCGACCCTAAGTGATCCCCAACTCAAGGTAGCACCCCCAACTATAAATAGGACCCCTTGGAGTTCATTCTAAGTTTTCTCATTCATGTTATTCTGTCCTTGCTATAGTTGAGTGTGTTGCAACTCCCTGAGCCTCTTTCTCTTTGTGGTTTACACTTCATTTCATGATTGTGAGTGAGTTATGCATATTGTAAGAGAGATACCCCCTTGTTCATATAAAGTTATCATCTTATCCTACTTCCCTATCCCTTTCCTCCATGAAGAAAAGGTGAAGCAAGCTTCCCTGAGTGAAGGAGGAGCTATTGCTGGTCCTCTTCAAGGTTGATGAAGAGGTGGTGATCTTCTCTAGGTGAAGGAGAAGGAAAAGGCTGAAGATCCAAGCAGAGTTGAAACGTCCTTGAAGGTGAAACACTTGTGCTTGAATGGGTAACACCTTGGAAGAAGGCTGAAGACTCTTGCAAAGTGGGTAAGTCCTTGGTAAGGTGGATAGCTCTTTGTGCTTGGATGGGTAAGCCCTTTGGTGGTCTTGTGTTGTAACTCTTATTGGTGATAATATATAGAAAAGTACTTGCAAAGTCCTAGAGGTTGACCTCTCTAGGTAGTAGACTGACTCTCTCCTAGTTTGGAGAGGGGAACCACTCTACATCACCTTGTCAAGTGCTTGCTATCAATCTCTCTCACCCTTGCTATGCTTGTTAGTTAGGACCTCAAATTGCACTTAATATATTGGTTTTAATTTGAAGGTATAATCTATCTTGTGAGAAATTTGTAGCTCTATTCACCCCCGTCTAGCACCCTAGATCCAACTAGCCTAAGGTATAGGTGAGATTTCAATAGGATTGGACTAATCTAGGTTTCTAGGATAGGATTGCTTAGTGTAATTGGAGGCCAAATGTAGAAGGTGAGGCTATTTCACCCCACATTACTCACCACCTAGATTTTAGGAAACTCCTTGGCAATTATACCAATTAACCCTATACTAGCTACTTAGATCACACACCTAGGAGTAGGAGAAGGACTATATGTAGGGGAAGATGGGGTGCTAGATAGGGATCCACTAGTTGGACCTAGGATCAACTCCCAAAATAGCCCCACATATGCTATCTTCTCCTCGACTTATGTGGCTTCAAGCACTCAATCACAAACAATTCATATTTTTTGACACAAATCATTAGTAGAGGCATGGGAAATGAGCTATAAATAGCATGTAACCATCATGGAACAAAATCTAAGAGTTTACAAATAATCTTCCCCCAACATGGTATCAAAGTATTATTTTGTCCCAAATAGCCCACCAAAAGGGGTATGCTACTCATAACAAAACAAAAGACAAAAAAATGAGAGAAGAAAGAGGTAGAAGGTCATAGGGCTCGTGGAAGCTTCTTCTTGTTCACCTCCTAGCTGGTGTAGAATGAAGCATATCCCACCAAAGATGAAAATGACATGAGAATATAGGGGATTGTTGTGGAAAACCCTAGAAAACTAAGGTTTTGGTTGGAAATGAGGTAGAAATGGAAGGTGGGAGGTAGGTGAAGCTCTTGAATGCAAGGAAGGGAGTAATGACTCAAGGGAGTAGCTAAGGACTTAGTAACCTTGTGGTGTAGACACCACCAATGTATATATCGGTGGTGGGGAAGCACAAGGTTAAGAGGGAATAGAAATGGAAATGAAGTGGAAAAGTTAGGTAGGGCTAGGTGGTCACCACAACCATGGTGATGTGCCATGGTCGTGGTGGGGGTTGAGTGACACAGTCGTGGGGGATGATACAGGAGTGATGGAGGTATGCTGTGAGGTGGAGGGAAATATATGGAGTGGCCATGGTCGTGGAGGGATCCAAAGTCGTGCTAGGTAGAAGGTACCATGGACGTACTGGGTAGCACAATCCTATTGGAGGAAGGTGCCACGACCGTCTTGATCCATGTGCTCATCTTGTCTTCTACTTACCACAGTCATGGAATGCACCACGAGTGAGGTAGCCTTCATGGGCCACGATCATGCTAATGTCCATGACCATGACTATTCATGTGTATTTTGCGTAGGTTCACTATTGGTTTTTGGGTCGTTTCACCACAATTGTGGCGTGGCACCACGGGGGTGATGGAGAGCTTCGACCATGGCCATTCTGCTGGCCACAACCATGTTGTCTTTAGTGGCCATGACCATTTTGAGAGACCACCGCCATGGGCATTCATTTACAATTCTTGTGACTTCACTATGACTTTTGAAACCATTTCACCACGACCGTGGTGATGTAGCACATTCGAGGTGGGGGTCCAAGCAGCTGATCTTGGCTCCTATCTTCATTAAATGGCTTCTAATTTCTATGGATCAAATCTTATACATCCAAGGAATGGTCAGGGAAGATTTAGATCCAGCTCTCTCCTTTCCATCCAATGCATGCACAAGTGCCCTAAAAAGCATCCATAAGTGCATTTTATATAATAGTTTAGATTGGGGAAAATGACTTGCAATCTATGATGTTTAGTTGTGATTATAATGCAAAAGACACAAAATGAAGCCGTAAATTAGGGCTACATCATCACCCCAAACTTAAAACATACTTGTACTCAAGTATGCTCCAACTTAATATCTCTCTTCAGTTTCTTTCAATCTAACAAGAATGATAAATGTATTGCAATAGATGATTATTGACTAAATGGTATCAAAAGAGTCTAAGTGCATGTGTTCCACCTCTCTTCTCTCCACTATAATAATCCAATCATGAAAAGAATACTGAGAATACAAACTTAGAATATAGAGCATAGAACGCACAAGCTATCCATATGTCTCTCATGTAATTTTGGGTAAACCTTTTCATGATGGCGTTAATCGATGATGACTAGGAGTGTTGTTTCACTTTCATGCATTCAGTCTTATGCTTCAAACACACAAAGTGACCTATGTGGTTGTAGAAAAAGGGGGAAGTGAGCTAGGTTTGACGTCCCTTAGCTCAATGGGTATGAAAATGGAAGAAGGCATTGCGGTAAGACATAAATGTTATTTAACACTCATCTTTTATTTATTTAGATGCTCTTAAATAGGAGCATCTTTTTATTTTCTTTTTTCTTTTTTCTTTTCTTTTCTTTCCTTTTTCCCTTGGTGTGGATAGGGCATATGGTAGAGAAAGAGAAGTGGGGAGATGTAGATATGGTTACTCCAAACTTTTAGAGGTGGCTAAGGCTAAATATGTGCACTTAGGCATCCTTTCATGAGGTGGAGGGGTATGAAGATGATGAAAGAAGAGTCGGGTCAAATAGGAGTCACTCATGTGATTCTCAATGCAAAATATACAACATGAAAACTAATTGAACAATTCATCAAATAAGATCACACCATAGGACGAATAACATCATATTCATATTTTTATCATGTGATTCCATAGGCCCTAAGTGTTCATAACTTGCTCAATTTCACAATTCAACCAAAACATTCACAGACATAAGAGAGGCGACTCACATGTAAAAATTCAACGATCAAGACCATTTAGTAATAAAATCTAAAAATATGGCATGCATTTGTCAAAGATCAACAACTTTTACTTCAAAAATTGAAGATTTAAGTTGAAACATGGTATTGGACAAGGAGTTCCCAATTTGGGAAAAATTGTCCAAAATGTTGGCGATTGCACTCAATCACATCCAAACCTAGTTTTAGGGAAAAGATAACATAATGCAAGAAAATTCTAATTAAAACACACACAAATTACTATAAATACTTGAAATTAAAATGCAATGCATTAGATGGAATGGTAAAAAGAGCAAAATTTTGAAAAAAAATCACAAAAATGCATGAAATAAAACTACATGTATGCATGTATGCAAACAGACAAGGTCAATATAGACAAGTATGAGAGTTAGTCAAATTGTTTTATCATCTTATCAAAAAAAGTAGAACAAGGTACATAGAGCAAAATTTAGGCAAAACAAGGGCTTACCGCCCTACCACCCCACACTTTTAAATGATGTTGTCGTTGAAATGAAAAAGAAGTTTAGAATAGTAGGGTAAATGATATGGAGTTGTGTAAGATAATCGTCAAGAGATGGAGTGATCAATATAGCATTAGGCTAGAAGGGTAGAAACACCATGGTCGTTCTGGCTTACATCCAACAAATCTATGCTGAGGAGAACGACCATTCTGGACTTCTTCCTGTAGCATTTTCACTAATTATCATTTTTCATTTCTATTTTGATATTATCCTTGTCTGGTTTCTTCATGCATCATCTTTTCTCCATGGTACCTGCTCTAATATGATTCTCAAATAGAAAAACTATAAAGTATGGTGTGTGTATATCGTAGAAAAATAAAAGTATAAAAAAACAAAGGGGTTTTGAGAGTCCCACTAGCACTAAGTTTAGATCCTTCAGCCAGGCTTTTTATTCTTTCATCAATCAACTGTTGTCCAAAAGAAAATTATTTTCATCCTCGTCATAGTCAATCCTCTCAAATGCCTTTATTGTTTGATATTCCTCCCAAGGGTCATGTGAACTTCTCAAGTAATTTTAGAAGTTTTCTCTTCTTCACGGTCATCATCATAGATCTCAAAGTAAGAATCAAGAAAACTTTTTAGCTAATTCAACATGATCCCCTTAGGAACCTTCCCATTTATTTTCTTCATGAAGGTATGCACACCCTTATCAAACTTCACATAAGTTGACCTTTGCTTGATGATACCAAGCAATAAGGTTTTACCTTAATCAACCTTAAGACCTTCAACATTTCCATGCCATAGTTTTGCTTTCCCTTGAGGAATGGACCTTCATAGGCATCAAAGAGAGGGGTTTTAATCATATAGAACACTTGGAAACCTTGAAATATCACATTGGTATGTCTTGGATCAATAATTTGGGCACGTGGTTGTGTAATCTCAAAGGATGGTGGGATAGAATATATTATCTTATGAAAATCTGACGGGACTGTGAAATTTTTAGTGTACTTGGAACTCACAAAAGGACTTTCAAGAAAGGGTTTCTTCATCATGATCTTTGTTAAATTGCTTCCCTCCCTTGTTGAGCTCCTCAACAACCTTGTCACACCTCAATACTGAAACCATACTTGCATACTCATGGGAGGAGGGGGATCATGTGATGATGGTGGTGGTGGTTTTTGGTTGGGTGGATTAGGATTTTGAAGGATGTAGGATGGTTGTTGTGGTAGTCTTTGGCATGGGGGTGGTTTTGAGGTGTTTTGGAAGTTTTACAAAGTTTTAGGAGGTGTTGGAACATAGATGCCTTTAGGAGAACCAATAGAACCATTTGCATTGTTTGGGTTGGTCATGGTTTTGAAGGGGCTTTTCCCTCATCACAAGGGGCAAGTTAAAGGGAAATCTCATCCAGCCTTTATTGAAGACAATCAATGGTTTTTCCATGAAAGAAAACCTCTCTATTCACTTCATCAAGTCTTCTTAAACTTGGAAGAACTTATTCTTCAAACATGGAGTGTCTCTTGGATCACAGTCTCCTTGTTGCTTCCATGAAAAGTTTGGATGATTTCTCCATTCTGAAGTGTAAGAGCTTGACATGGAGCCTTGGTTGTTCTAGATACCATAGGGTTGTATAACTTTCACATCTTCACAAAAGCCTCATTGGAGTTGGCAGAGTGATTAGAAGAACCTCCCACATGAATCTTCATGAGATTTACCATGTCTGCCAATATCTTCATCATGTAGGGTTGTTGAGGAATTGAAGGGGTTCTTGCATCTTGGTCTACCATCTTGACTCAAAGGGTTTCTTTTCACATTCACAAGTGATGCGATGATTTTGAGTCGCATTTATAGACTTGTTTTATTTGAGTTTATGCATTTATTAGTCATTTTGGTGGTTAATATTGCATAATTCATCTGCTTTGGTCTATGATCCTTCTCTATGTCAAAACTCCTTTATTTCAATATTTTGAGCATAAATTATTACAATAATATGTTTTGTTTCGGCTTATGTGGTTTCGTGTTGTAATTTCAGGAAAAACAAGTATCTGCTGCTGTCGATACCATCGACCGTGGTCGATACCATCGACACGACCACAAATTGCCAGCCGTAAGGAGCAAAAGAAAGTCGATACTAGCGACAGGAGAGTCGATGGTATCGATTTACCATCAGGTTGCTGGCGAGAAGACAGTCGATACTATCGACGCATATGTCGATACCATCAACAAGTGGAGCTATAGCGACACAAAAAGACAAAACTGTCGCCTCAGGTTGTCGATATCATCGACCCTCGTCGATGGTATCGAGTCAGCATTGGTTGCAACAATGAAAAGAAAAGAAGATCAGCCGATACTGTGCAAGGTCGATACCATCGACCCGCGTCGATGGTATCGACACCGTCAGATACAAGTTTGCTTCAGATCGATCTAAATCTAACGGTTGTGATATTTTGGCGACCTAACTCGGTGATTATACCTAATGACGGTGGCCAAGAGTCGACTATCACGTCATTAGCCGTTGCACATGTCCCGAGAAGGTGTGGAGAGAAGAACAGAGCCCAGAAGCACGCCCCAGTCATTGCGGACGCTGAAGAAGATGTTTTCCACCGCCGAAAGGCTGGAGATCGCGTGTTCTACGCCAAGGATTGCTTGGATCTTCTCCGTTTAGGGGTTTCACCACTCAATCATGTTTTTCTCCATGTTTCCCCTTTTCTCTACCATGTTTTGCTTTGATATGAACATGCGGGGCTAATCCCCTTTATCTTTAGGACCGGGAGTATCTCGGGGAAGCATTGTATGACATTTTAATCATAGTAATTCATCATTTATCTCTTAAATCCGTTGTATAATTTCGTTTTCTCAATTATATTGTTATGCTTGATCACCATAATAATCTAATGCCCTTAATTGCTTTGAAAGAAGAATTAATGGTTGAAAAGAGACGAAATTCACATTAATTCAAAAATCCCTTGAACAAGGTGGTGTAAGGTTAATGGTGGATACCGAGAGATTGATTTTAATGCACCTAGTTTAGGGTATAGGTTACTACGACGGTGGAACTGACCTAGACATAGGTAGTGGATTGTACCACGACAGTAAGCAATTCTGACTACATGCCACTACCCGGAAAGAGAGATAAATCTGAGTTGCTATATAGAAATTCATACAATGATAACCCGCGGTGAAACCGCAATCCTAAAGATTTCCACTTGAATTGATTAAATTAAACCTTTAATCGATTGTTTTTCTTTGTTTAATTTCATTTTCTTTTAATTTTACAACAACTTCCAACTTTATAATCGGTCTAGCTGATTGCGAGTAGTTAGTAGTAGTCTCCGATAATTCAGTGTCCCTGAGTTCGACTCGGGCCTCACAAGGGCCTATATTACATTGACGCGTACACTTGCGTTCTACGCACGTAAAAAGCGTGTCAAGTTTTTGGCACTGTTGCCGGGGACACGGCAATTGTCGGCACTACGAGTGTTGCAAGCGGCCACTCTAGGCCACATTTTATTTTCACTTTTTAAATTCATATCTTATCTTTCGCATTTTATAGTTGTCTAGCACGATACTGAACTCAATTTACCATTTTGCAGGTACCTGTGCATGGTGCAGACGCGTAGCACCGACTACACGCAAAAAGCACCAGAGGTTCCCTTGTCGGGACCTGAAGACGAGGATGGGTACAATCAAGACTACTTGGAAGAAATAGATTCCGAATATGAACAAGAAGAAATGGTAGAGGAACAGACAATATGGGAGAAGATCAAGGCTTCTTCTTCATCTTCTTCAAAGGGGCCAATCAAGAAGTAGGCGATCAACATTCCAACTTATAAGATTGATCCTGCGTTAATCAACTTGGTCAAGTCAAATGCTTTCCATGGGCTCAAGAACGAAGACCCAGTCACACATATAAGTCAATTTGTGGAGAATTGTGATATGATAAAAATAGACAGATTTCCACAAGAGACTCTCTACTTGAAGCTCTTCCCGAGTTCTCTAGCGGGAAATGCACGAGAGTGGTTTCACAACCTGGACGATGAATATGTGGAATCCTAGAACCACATGGTGGAGGTTTTCTTTGAGAGGTTCTTCCCGCCTGAGAAGACCAATGATATGATCAGGAAGATCCACAACTTCACTCAGAAAGCAGGAGAGACCTACTCTGAGACCTGGGAAAGGTTTCAGATCATGCTTAGGCGGTGCCCGCATCACGGGCTGGACAAGGAGACACATGTGAAAATCTTCTATTTTGCTCTCTCCGAGCATGATAGAAGTAACCTAGATTATGCAGGCTCCGGATTCTTCTTGAACAACACAGACACGAGGTGTTGGGAAATCCTTAAGAACATGGCCAAGAAGCAATATTGGGGAGACAGGGACGCCGTTGAGCACGTTCGAGTAGTAGAAAGTCTAAAGCAATCAAGGAGCTGAATGAGAAGATGGACCTTCTCGCGAAAAAACTGCTTGCAAAGGAAGATACTGAGTCCGAGGATGAGGCTCAAGTCAAGTTCATGAGTTAGCAGCAAGTTTATAGAAATAATGATTACTCATGGAGGAAGGACAAGAAGTTCTCCTGGAAGGATCCAAACAACTTCTTGCAGGATCCCGATGCAAACCCCCAGCCAGTAGCGGAGGACAAGAGAACGGAATTTCTCAACCAAGTGATAAAGCAAAACCAAGAATTAATGACTACTTTTGGCCAGTAGATAAAGCAACAGGGGGAATTCATGAATCAGTTCGGGAAGACACTGCAGAGCCATGGGGCTCAGATGAGGATAGAGACATCCATGGCGCAAATGGCAGCTGAGATAGCCAATCTGAAGAAGCCGGTGCATCAAGGTTTTCTGGGTAACACGAATATTCCAGGAGGAAACCAACAGGCAAAGGCCATCTTGCTAAGGTGTGGCAAGAAGCTATTAAACCCCAGAGCCGATGAACCAAGCAATCCCCAAGCAGAAATTGAAGGTGAGGCCACTGAGGAGCTGCCCATACCGGTCACAGAACCAGTTGCGGATAAAGCAGTGGATACTGCTGAAGACCCTATTGCAGATGAGGAGGAGACACAGAAAAGGACACCTTATGTGCCACCACATCAAAGGGCACAGGTTGTCCCGGTCCCATATACAAATAGTGCAAAAGCAAGGAAAGTGGATGCCCAGTTTAAAAAGTTTCTAGACAGTTTCAGGAAGCTTTCAGTCAATATCCCATTATTGGAAGCAATAGAGCAAATCCCATCTTATGGCAAGTTTTTGAAAGACATCATTACCAAGAAGAGGAAAATCCTAGACACGGAGGTTGTGGTGCTTAAGGAGCAGGTGAGTGCCTTCATTATGGGCACATTGCCACCAAAGAGGTAGGATCCGGGCTGATTCAACATCTCATGTTACATTGGAAAGGTGAAGTTTGGAAAAGCACTATGTGACTCCGGGGCAAGCATAAACTTGATGCCCCTTTCTACATTCAAGAAACTGGAATTAAAAGAGTCAAGGCCGAGCAACATGACAATCCAATTGGCGAATAATTTTGTGGTAAAGCCATATGGTATTTGTGAAGACGTACTAGTGAAAGTAGATCGTTTTGTATTTCCAACAGATTTTGTCGTAATGGAGATGCAAGATGAACAAGGCAATGAGCTACTACTCGGACAACCGTTCCAAGCTACAACTGACATGATACTTGAGATGGGGAGAGGTCGTTTGACCTTGGGCATCGCTGATGATCGCTTCGAGATGGTCATTCCTTCTAGCACCACATCATCAAAAGCCAAGGAGTAGTGTCGCATGGTAAAGCATCTTGATCACAATATCTCACTTTGTCTAGGGAAGCCATTTTTAGATATGGCTCATGTAATGACTAAGGTGGAAAAAGGGACGTTGGCTGTAAACATCATGGAGCAGACTAAGGTTGTGTCCCTTATAAAAGCTGTGGGTTTTCCTAATGATGAAGAGGAGGACATCCTGCCTTCTACAAAAGATGAGGCCATAGCGAGTTCAGTTTTTGACGCTTATCCGGAATTACCACTTGAAGCCTGTTTGGTTAATATCACACATGATTGGATGAGAAGCAAGTCACTGTAGGAGTGCACCAAGATGCTTCAGATGTTGTCGTGCTTCTATGCTAGGTACTATGAAGACCTTGGCGAACTCCCACCACTGCTTCAGTCATCCTTAATCAGCCCGCCCGATTTGGAGTTGAAGTCGTTGCCACCACACTTGAAGTATGCATTTCTAGCTGAGGAAGAAAAGTTGCCTGTGATTATATCGGCTTATCTGAGTGCCGAGGAGGAGGATCAGCTGCTTATCGTGTTGAAGAACCACCGAGGAGCATTCGGGTGGTCAGTCGCAGATATCAAGGGGATCTCCCCTACATTGTGCCAACACAAGATTCGGCTCGAGGAGGGAGCCAAGCTCGTGATTCAACCACAACGTCGATTAAATCCTAGCATGATGGAGGTCGTCAAGAAGGAGGTGATTAAGCTCCTTTCTGTAGGTATCATCTATGCTATTTCTGACTCGACGTGGGTGAGTCCTACATAGGTAGTCCCTAAAAAGGGGGGAATCACTGTTACCCATAATCTTCTAAATGAACCTGTCACGACCCGCTTGGTAACCGAGTGGCGTGTTTGCATAGATTATCGTCGATTGAATGCCGCTACGCTCAAGGATCATTTCCCTCTTCCATTTATTGACCAGATTTTAGAGCGTTTAGCCGGCCGATCGCATTTTTGTTTTCTTGATGGTTATTCGGGGTACAATCAGATTTCGATTGATCCTAAGGACCAAGAGAAGTCCACTTTCACTTGTCCTTATGGAACGTTTGTGTACCGTCATATGCCTTTTGGGTTATGTAATGCACCATCGACCTTTCAGCGTTGCATGCTCGCCATTTTCTCTGATATGGTTGAACATTGTCTAGAGGTTTTTATGGATGATTTCTCAGTTTATGGTCCATCCTTTGACGAGTGTCTTTACAATCTGGATAAGGTTCTGCAATGTTGTGAGGACACACATTTGGTCCTCAATTGGGAGAAATGCCACATGATGGTGAGCGAAGGAATAGTGCTAGGACATAAAGTGTCTAGCAAAGGTTTGGAGGTAGACCCGGTGAAAATCGAAGTGATTTCTAAATTGCCCCCACCGAATTCGGTTAAAGGGGTACGGAGTTTCTTAGGTCACGCCGGTTTCTATCGTCGTTTTATAAAAGATTTTTCTAAAATCACCAAACCTTTATCTGAGCTGTTAGAAAAGGATGTTGTTTTTGACTTTAATGCAAAATGTCTACATGCGTTCAACGTGCTTAAGGAAAAACTGATTTCCGCACCGGTTGTGCAAACACCGGATTGGACCAAGCCGTTTGAACTAATGTGTGATGCATCCAATTTCGCGGTTGGGGCTGTCTTGGGACAGCGGGTGGATAATAAACCCACTGTGATTTTTTATGCATCTAAAACTTTGAATGATGCCCAACTAAATTACACGAAAACCGAAAAAGAACTTCTCATTGTTGTTTTTGCGTTTGAAAAGTTTCGGCAATATCCTGTTGGCTCAAAAGTCATGGTATGGACGGACCACACTGCTATTAAGTATTTTATGGAGAAAAAGGATGCCAACCCTAGATTGATTAGGTGGATCTTGCTTTTACAGGAATTTGATTTTGAAATCAAGGATAAGGTGGGCATTGAAAATGTGGTCGCGGACCATTTGGCTAGGTTGGAGAGGGTAGATGAAAATGATTTACACATACCCATTACCGAGACATTTTCGGACGAACAACTTTTGAAAGTGAAATCGAAAGACCCGTGGTTTTCTTACATTGTTAACTATCTTTCTTGCAAAATCATCCCGAATGATTGGACGTACCAAGAGAAGAAGAATTTTTTTCATTCTTTACGTTATTATTTCTGGGATGACCCTATTCTTTTGAAGCAATGCAGGGATGGTGTCTTACGTAGGTGTGTACCTGAGGAGGAATACGAAAGTGTTCTTAGTCATTGTCACACACTACTGACGGGGGGCCACCATGCTAGTTCTCGCACTGCAGCAAAAGTGCTTGAAAGTGGCCTATACTGGCCTACCTTCTTCAGGGATGCTTACGAGTTTGTGCGGCAAAGTGATTCCTGCCAAAGGGTGGGTAACATCTCGAAAAGACAAGAGATGCCCCTTAATGTATTCCAGGAGGTTGAGGTATTCGACTTATGGGGCATAGATTTTATGGGACCCTTTGTGTCCTCAAATTCTAATTTGTACATTCTTTTGGCTGTTGATTATGTGTCGAAGTGGGTAGAAGCAATACCCACAAGGACTAATGACTCCGTTGTAGTGTGCAGGTTTGTAAAAGAATATATTTTCTACAGGTTTGGTGTACCAAGAATGATCATAAGTGATGGGGGTACACATTTCCGGAATCAGAAGTTCGCGGCACTATTGAGAAAATACGGGGTGAAACACAACATTGGTACCCCGTACCACCCGCAAACTCAAGGACAAGTGGAGGTCTCCAACCGGGAAATTAAGAAGATCTTGGAGCGTACTGCGGCTTCCACGAGAAAGAATTGGAGGACCCTACTACTGGATGTGTTGTGGGCATACAGGATGGCATATAAGACACCTATAGGCACTACGCCTTTTAGGTTGGCTTATGGTCGGGCTTTCCACCTACCGGTGGAATTGGAGCATAAAGTGCATTGGGCGCTGAGGAAGCTAAATCTGAGTTATGATGAAGCGGGAAAGAAGAGGTTACTTGAACTCAATGAACTTGACGAGCTACAGATGAACGCATATGAAAGTTCACGGATCTACAAGGAGCAAACAAAGTGGATTCACGATCGCCACATTCTGATACACGTCTTCAAGAAAGGAGATTGTGTGCTTTTGTTCAACTCCAGGCTGAAGATGCATCCCGGGAAATTGAAATCCCGATAGAGTGGACCTTTCACTGTAGAAGAAGTAAGACCACATGGTGCAATCTTGGTGTGTGATGGTGAGACAATGTTCCTGGTCAATGGGCAACATTTGAAGTTGTATTTTCATGAAGATTACACGCGGAAAGTGAATGAGGTCAAACTCATTGCACTTTCGGATGCATGACGAGCTTCATGTTGTCTAGCCTAAGATGTTAAATAAGGGCACTTGTTGGGAGGCAACCCAACCATTGGTAGTTTAGTTTAGTTTCTTTCACATTCGCACTTTGGTTTGTTATGATTTCATTTTTAGTGTAAAAAAGGTACCGTGATCGTTCACTTTATGTACAGGACTTAGGCAGAGTCGATACCATCGACCCTTGTGTCGATGGTATCGAGATGGGTACAGGTTGGTGGCTACAAAAATCGCACTGCGTCGATACTATCGACGGCCTCGTCGATAGTATCGACACACCAACAGGTTGATCATAAAGTCAAGGTTGATAGTATCGACATGCATGTCGATACCATTGAGATCTCTAGAGATTTTCAGACGGAATTGACTTAGTGAAGTTGATACCATCGACAGGCCTATCGATGGTATCGACCAAGTTCCAGACAGAAGGCGGCGGCCAGGCCTCGCGAGGGTGTTTCCCTAACCAGAAGTCGATACTATCGACTTGCGTCGATAGTATCGACACGACACGTCACCGATCCGCGAGAAGAGATTAACGATGATCACTACATCAGGAAAGTCGATCCACCGTGAGAAGAGATTAATGGCGATCACTGCATCAGGAAAGTCGATCTGTGGGATGGGTCGATACCATCGACAGGTGTCGATAGTATCAACACGTCATCGATCCAGACCCCCACATCCAGCCATCGACGTCCATCGATACCAGTGGCAGTACGGATTGTGCTACGTGTGTCGATACCATCGACCCGCGTCAATGGTATCGACGGGCACGCAGTAGCGTCGGCGTCAGTTATATAGGGGGGGGGTTTGTCGTCATATGATGTCACACCTTCAATGAGTTCTTCCTCTACGTGTGTCGTGCGTCCTCCAGAGCAATCCAAGCCCAACTCCGAGCATCCAGGAGAACGTTCTTCATTGAGCAGAGATTTCCTTCTCCGATATTCATCGAGCTCCTTCTTCTATTTCTTCTTCTTCTTCCGCAATCATGGTGCATGTTGCCGGCGTGTCTTCTTCACGTGCCAATCCAATGGACATTGTAGAGTTCGTTCCTCCACCGACCGCATCGATTCCGCACCCGCAGATTGTCCACCTATCCACGGAGGTTAAGAAGGTCTATGAGGAGATCATGAAGAGAAAAATTGAGCGGACCTGCTATGTTGACCGGGAGATGATCCACAACTTGGGGTTCGAGGCTAATCTGGCCTACGTTCTCAAAGGGAAGGCGAGGCACACGGGTAGGAGGCCCGATGAGATGGAATTCCATGCTGATGGCCAGACGTTCTTCGGTGATTGGCCAACATACAAGGAGTTGGTGGCTGAATTCATGGCGTCATTGGACGTCTGTGTCGTGCCCAATGACATCGTCACCACGGATCATGAGTGGATCAAGGGTTGCGTTTCTTTCCAGCTGTACAATAATGACTACACTCTCACCCTCCACCAGTTCAACTCCATCTACAACTGGAACCATGGGCAAATTGACTACCGGTGGCCAGACAACAAAATAGATTATGATGTAATCTTCGCCGAGCTCGTGACGGTTCCGCCGGGTAAATCTATAAGCTACCACAACGCGGCGGTGGTGGATTTTGAACATCCGTTTGTGCGGGTTATTCACCGCATGATCTGCACTACTTTATTCGGCTGTGGTGATCTGGCTCTCAGCAAGTTCTAGGAGACAGACATGTTTTTCCTACACAAGCTACTGAAGCGCCAAGAATGCAACTGGGGCGCGTTCTTCTTAAAGCGTGTGTTGGCGGTAAAGAGGAGTACGCGGAAAGCTCCAATTCACTTTGGAGGGCTCATCACAAAGCTGGCCTCCTACCTTGGATTAAATTTTACCCAGCTTACTCCTCTCTCCAACAAGAGCAAGGTGAACCTGCAACATCTGCACCGCTCCAACCTCATCCTTCTTCGAGATGGCTTGGCATATGCACACTGCCACGTCAACCAAGCATATCAAGAGTGTTCACTTCCAGACCCCGTCTTCCATATTGAGGGTGCTCAGCATTTCCGATGGCCGATCATAGTCATTGTTGACTCTGATGAAGACGGCGGCAATGACGACAACAACAATGATGACGACGAGGCTGAAGAGGAAGAGGAGGCCTACACTCCTCTTTGGGCACGAGTGGCACCTAGGAAGCGTCCTCGCATGCATCCGGGTGCATCTTCATCTTCGCAGCCTCCGCCACCACCACCGCCCTCACAGCCAAGCGAGGATGTCTACTCAATGCAAGGAATGTATGCCATGCTGTAGGATATACAGTAGACGCAGCAGCACCATACAGTGACATATGCCAGTATTCATGATACAACGAACCGGCTACTTGACAACCAGAGGGATATTTTTGAAAATGAATGCCTCATCCTCGACAACCAACAGTTCATGCATGATAGGTTGAATAGGATGGAAATGCAGCAGCAGCCCTTCTATGATCACTACTGGATCCAGAATTACTTTGGGGGTATCCACAACCTCCACGCATGCCCCAGTATGATCCTAGCTTTCAGGGGCAGTACCCATCCTGGGACCCCATGGCCCCGCAGTACCTGCCTCCGCCAGAAGAGTGATCGGTACCTCTGTTCCAACCTTTAAGATTGTTTTTGACTATGAGGCCATAGTCGAATTCAAGCTTAGGGGGGGTGTTGGAACAACTCTATCCTTTAGTTTTCTTATTTTCTTTTAGTTTTTATTGTTTTGTCTCTTGTCATTTAGTTTTTGCAATCTTAGTTTGTTTGTAGGATCCACACTCTATCTAGTGTAATTGTGGATGTCTTAAGTCGTGTGTCATCTTAATGGCTTGTACATGGGAATTAAGGGAAAATTAAAACATTTTCTAGTGTTCACAAGCTGTGTTGTTCAACTTTGAGCACATAACTTAAGAAAATGATTGGTTTTGTCAACTCTAAAACAGAAAATCACAACTGTGCATTCCTAATGATTCATGAAAAGTGGACGGAATTGGTTGTGTGAGCCTAAACTGACCAAATGATAATGAGACTCTAATTTGAAGTAAGAGAGAGAGACCTCTTAACTACTACATAGGTCAGTAAGGAGGGACACATAATAATTTTCAAAGGTTCAGTCAATTAGTCTTGTGATCTTTCCACCACATTGTTTTTCACAATCCACCATAAGAATTGGAAGTACTTTACGGTTTTAATCTTTTTGATTGCATCTCATGTAGATAGGTTTTGCATTGCAACCATTTTCACATGTTTTACATGAAAATAAAAAAAATAGAATAGTTATACATGCACATTATCCTTAGGTGCTTGTCATTTAGCTGCACTCATAATTTCTATGCATAGAGCACATCATGTAACTTATTTCTTCTCTAAGGGTGATTAGCTTGTTCCATACCTTCTAAGTAATTTAAATACTTGAGATATGCATAAAAAGTGAACCCAACAAATAATTCATTATCAATTATGGATATAAGGGCTTAAGAAAAAAAAAGAGTGAAAAAAAATGGTTAAAAAAGAAAAAAAAGAGAAAGTATTGAGAAGTAAGTAGAATAAGAGGGAGAAAGGAACATAGTCTCACCTGCATTTTAAGATGAGTAATTACATGATGTTGCTACTTGAGATATTCCTTTTTATCTTAAGAAGGGATGTTAGTTCATGCATCATTCCACCCAATTATAGGCATTAGGTCATTTTCATGTGCAATTGCATCATTTAGGGCATTTTTTTATGCACGTTGAAACCGTATAATGCTTCAATTTCATCCATGAGCCACCCATTTCATCCATCTGTTGCTCGAATTTGTAGGCCACTGTGATTTTCTCCTCACTCATGAATATAAGGAGAGCTGCTTCCATGTAGATGGTAGTTAGGGCGAGCAACGTAGAATAGGAGATCACAAGATGCACCGAGTCTGGACCGGTGAATTTTATTATGTTAATTTCCTTATGTGATAGTGTTCATCAGTTTTGAGGTAGATATCTTTTATGGATGATTACTGTCGCCTTTAGGGTAATTATCATTCTGTGGTTAGTGAGGGCCGAAATGTGAATGATCGGTGGGGATCGTATGGTGATGTTTGTTGTGATGATCTGTTCTTTAGTTGACCCTGGAAATTCTATTCTAAGGTTTTGTTGCTCGAGGGCGAGCAATGTTCAAGCTTAGGGGAGTTTGATGCGATGATTTTGAGTCGCATTTATAGACTTGTTTTATTTGATTTAATGCATTTATTAGTCATTTTGGTGGTTAATATTGCATAAGTCATCTGCTTTGGTCTATGATCCTTCTCTATGTCAAATCTCCTTTATTTCAGTATTTTGAGCATAAATTATTACAATAATATGTTTTGTTTTGGCTTATGTGGTTTCGTGTTGTAATTTCAGGAAAAACAAGTATCTGTTGTTATCGATACCATCGACAATGGTCGATACCATCGACACGACCACAGGTTGCCAGCCGCAAGGAGCAAAAGAAAGTCGATACTAGCGACAGGAGAGTCGATGGTATCGATTTACCATCAGTTTGCTGGAAAGAAGAGAGTCGATACTATCAACGCATATGTCGATACCATCGACAAGTGGAGCTACAGCGACACAAAAAGACAAAACTGTCACCTCAGGTTGTCGATACCATCGACCCTCGTCAATGGTATCGAGTCAGCATCAGTTGCAACAATGAAAAGAAAAGAAGATCAGCCGATACCGTGCAAGGTCGATACCATCGACCCACGTCGATGGTATCGACACCGTCAGATACAAGTTTGCTTCAGATCGATCTAAATCCGACGGCTGTGATATTTTGGCGGCCTAACTCGGTGATTATACCTAATGACGGTGGCCAAGAGTCGACTATCACGTCATTAGCCGCTGCACACGTCCCGAGAAGGTGTGGAGAGAAGAACGGAGCCTAGAAGCACGCCCCAGTCATTCCGAACGCCGAAGAAGACGTTTTCCACCGCCGAAAGGCCAGAGATTGCGTGTTCTATGCCAAGGATCGCTTGGATCTTCTCCGTTCAGGGGTTTCACGACTCAATCATGTTTTTCTCCATGTTTCCCCTTTTCTCTACCATGTTTTGCTTTGAAATGAACATGCGGGGCTAATCCCCTTTATCTTTAGGACTGGGAGTAGCCCGGGGAAGCATTTTATGACATTTTTATCATAGTGATTCATCATTTATCTCTTAAATTCGTGGTATAATTTCGTTTTCTCAATTATATTGTTATGCTTGATCACCATAATAATAATCTAATGCCCTTAATTGCTTTGAAAGAAGAATTAACTGTTGAAAAGAGACGAAATTCACATTAATTCATAAATCCCTTGAACAAGGCGGTGTAAGGTTAATGGTGGATACCGAGAGATTGATTTTAATGCACCTAGTTTAGGGTATAGGTTACTACGACGGTGGAACCGACCTAGACATAGGTAGTGGATTGTACCACGACAGTGGGCAATTCTGACTACAAGCCACTACCCGGAAAGAGAGATAAATCTGAGTTGCTATATAGAAATTCATACAATGATAACCCGCGGTGAAACCTCAATCCTAAAGATTTCCACTTGAATTGATTAAATTAAACCTTTAATCGATTGTTTTGCTTGGTTTAATTTCATTTTCTTTTAATTTTACAACAACTTCCAACTTTATAATCGGTCTAGCTGATTGCGAGTAGTTAGTAGTAGTCTCCGATAATTCAGTGTCCCTGAGTTCGACTCGGGCCTCACAAGGGCCTATATTACATTGACGCATACACTTGCGTTCTACGCACGTAAAAAGCATGTCAACAAGTCACAACCAAACAAAAGAAGAAAAGTTAGTAAAATAAGATGCAAAAGTATCACAAAGAATAAAGAATAGAAACAGTGAGGGTAGTAGGTTAAGCTAAGCTACACTAACTAGTTAGGTCGAGCGCCTCTACTCCCCGGCAACACTGCTAGAAAGCTTGGTGTGTTTTGTACTATGTTGGGTTACTACTAGATTTGATTAGATGCAACTTAAGAAAACATACATGGATCTTTTGAATGGTGTGTCCCTCCAGATGTGGACACACTAATCAATTTAGAATTGATTAGATGTACCCCACGGGATCAGAACACATAGGGTATCTTCCAAAATTTATGAGAGACCTAAACCAACACACCTACTTTTACTAAATCACTACACCTGTAAGTGCATGGGGTCATGTCATAGTATAGGAGGGCAGCAAGTATAGGGTCGATCCATAGGGAGAAAAGGGATACCTAGAGCTAGGTTAGTTTTGGGCTAGGTTCCTACTAGGGAGTCTAGGGTTGAAGGGTTTAAAGTTCGTTTGTTGATTACACTAAGGGTAAACAAGAAAGAAATTAAAGGAAAATAAATAAGATCAAAACCTAAGTTAATCCTAGACAATTAATTCAAATGAGCAGAAAAGACAAGGCAAGCGAGGCAAAAGAGAAAGCTATGATAATGTGGGCAAGAAGAGATGTCTACACTACACTAAGCTAGCAAACAGGGAAAAAGATCAATTAAAGACCTAAACTATCAAGATCAAATTGAGAATAGGGCAAGAAGCTAACTAAGAAATTAAAGAACTAACTAAGCTAATACTAGCTAGGCGAGAAGGAAATTATGGTTTTAGTGCAATAAAGGGAAATGTGGGCTGTTTGGGGGATGCACTTATCAATTAGGTTGAGGGTGACATGTGAACATTATGCTTTCATTTAGATTACCAAACCAAACAACAAGTTAGAGTCTAATGAATTGCCCTAAACTACTAACTGGTAATGAATAGAATAGGTTGTGTATAGGGGAACTAGTCCCTAACACCTCTTACTACCCTTATGAGTCTCAATCCGGTAAGGGTCTAGGTGGAACTCATAGAGTCTAAACAAGCTTAGGTTTCTAGTTTAGTGGATCTTAGGGTGATTAGGGGATGAGGGTAGTAATGGGAGTGGAAATGAGGTTTTAAGCCTCACATCACCACATTCTAGCCTTGAGAAAGCTCCATGCTAAGAACACTGAATTATCTAAACTAGCTACTTAGATCTCTCAAATAGGATTAGAGGAATTTATTAGCATGTAGCAGAATGGGTATCTAGCTAGGGATCCATTAATTGGACCTAGGATCAAATCCCAAAATTCACACATATAAGCAATTTCCCTAAATTCCTAGGCGATTTCAAGCACAAACCAATAAGCAATTCATAAAGAATGATATACAAATAGAACATAATCATTAAAAAATGAAATCACAATGTTTACATATCATTTTCCTCCAACATGGTGTCAAAGTAACATTTCTGGACTCAAACAACCCACCTAAGAGGCCTAGCTACTCATGGAAATGGAAAATACAAAAAGAGAAGAGAAAGAGGGAGAAGTAGTCATGGATCTCAGTGTAGATGAAGTGACCTCTTCTCCAACTATTTCAAGGTCGTCCTCCTCCATCCTCCAAGGTGCAAGGGCATTGAATGATCGTTGAAAGTGGTCAAAACACTAAGAAACTAGTGTTTTGGTGGTGGAAATGGTGAAATGGAGTGGAAATGAGGTGGAGAATAGAAGGAATGGATGGAATGAAACAATGGGGAGCTAGGAGGGGGCATAAGGTAGTTAACCTCATGCCCCAACCACCACCCATGTATATATAGGTGGTGGGGAAGCACTAGGTCAAGTAGGGTAAAGTGGGGAATGCAGTGGATAAGTAGCTGGTATTTTGTATGTAGCACGGCCGTGGTGGGTACCACGGTTGTGGTAGGTGTAGGGGAACATGGTCGTGGTATGGAAATGACCGAGGTGAAAATTTGGGAAAAATCACAGTTAAGGTTGGAGTTTTGTACATGAAGTGGAACAGTTGTGGTGGTCACCACGACCATGGTGGGGCATGGGTAGAATGGTCTTGATGAGTACCACGACCATGGTGTCTGGGAGGCTCTGCCCATTAATGGCCATGCTGGTCTATATGCCACACAGTCGTGCAATGCTGCATGGCCATGTTGGGTCATTGTAGCACAGACATGTTGGGTCATTATAGAATGGCCATGTTGGGTCATGGTAGCATGGCCATGTGATGCTGTATGACCATGCTTCTCTCTGAATCAACACTTTGAGCTTGTAATTGGTTCATTATTAGACATCTTGGCTTCCATTGGTCTTTAGCCATGGGGGGTAGGTTGAGGGACTCTTGAACTTCAGTTTGGGTCTCTCCAAAGGTAGATAAATTCTAGGATCACTCCTTCTCTCTCTCTTCCATCCAAGCATGGTACAAGTACTTGAAAAATATGCAAATAATGTCCATAAGTGCATTTTACACAAATATGCATATTAGGGGAAATAATATGCAGTCTAACAGGTATATATGTGATTGAAATGCAATATGACACAAGATGGAGCCCTAAAATAGGGCTTCATCAACCTCTTCCTCTACTTGCTTTCCCAAATGAACCAACTTGCGATGCTTGACCATGTCCTCGGCCTCCACCAGTGCTAAAATCTTGTTGTTGTAACTCTTGCTGACTTTGTCTAAGCTGTTGTGCCACCTCTTCATCCTTCACAGGACATTCCCACCTCATGTCCTATTTTTCCACACTTGTGGAAAGTTTTGGTCTCATATTGTGGCCTAGATGGCTTGTCACTGTCTTTAATGCAACACCATGAGCTCCTACTGGAGGGAAGGTATGACCTCTACCCTTACTTGGTGACCTCTATTGTGACTAAGGTGATGAAAACCTAGGCTTCATGAAGCCTCCATATGACTGTCTATGATACTTTTCCGGTCTCTTCTTGGCATTTGCCTCTTTCTTTTCCACAATTGGCCACTCTATCCTCATGAGTGACTCAACAAATGTGGCAAACCATTCTCTATTCTCTACAGTGGACACTGGCATCATCAACTTGCATCTCAGACCCTTCATAAAATGTTTGATTCTCTCCTTATCTGTTGCAACCATATGTTGACAAAACCTCATAAACTCCATGAACATTGCCTCATATTCATTGATCATCATAGATCCCTATCGAGTTTCTCAAAATATGTGATCTTCTCATCTAGTTAAGTCTCTAGGAAGTATCAACTCACGAACGCTCGTTGAAACTCCTCCCAGCTAATCCCAACACCGGGCCTCTTCTCCTCCTCGATGGCCCATTAATGGCCATCACTGCCCTTCAACATGTACATTGTGTTTTTCACCTTATTCTCTTCTAGGATATTGACCATCTTGTAAGCCTTCTCCAAGTCGATCAACCACATGTTAGCATATGATGGATTAGCTATACCGACATACTCCAACGCCCCATGACTTAACCTCTCAAAGGTCTTCCCATAACCCTAGGATTCCACACTAGGGACTTCCGCTCTAGCTTGGGTTACGTGTATTCTATCTGTCATATGCATCATCATGGCCATAAATTGTCCAAACATGGACTAAAAAGTGGGATTGGCCACAGTTTCTAGGTCAAGTCGAGGCTCCTCAAGTGCTTCATCATCTCTAAAATGCCTCCTGGCACCACCTCCTAGTGCAGGAACACTAATCTCCGCATGTTCTTTGTCTTCATAAGAAATATCTTTTCTTCTCTTCTTCTTCTTGTGATAAGTAGAAGTTACCATCAAATATGTCGGAGGACACTAGAACAGACACAAACCCTAGTCCTATCTCCATGTACACTCAACGAACCTAGAGTTCTAATACTAACCAAACTATGACGTCCAATGTCACAACAAAGCAAGATAACTCAAAACAAAATGCAGAAGTAATGCTAAGCATCCATGATTACCATAAAATTGGATACATTAAAACTGATTCCATATTACCACAAAAGCAAAAACATATTACATCTGGGTCCACATGAATCCACCTGTAATAAATATCATGCCAAAATGTGATACATATCATTGTTCACTTGGCCAACTTGCTACAACCTATTACATATGATAACATGTTCACATATATACAAACCATATATGTAAAACCATGGCCTACTGTCAAAACTTGTGTCAATATACAACATCTACAAAACACCCCCAAGGACATGAGTATATAGGGATGATGCATAGGACTCTACTACAAAATTCTAGCAACATATCCAACCTTTAATAGCTACTGCTCCACTTGCTACTCAACCTCAACCGTACGATCTCTACCTTTTTGTGCACGACCACCTAAAAGGTGTGGAAACCCACAGGGTGAGACCAACGTCCCAACTAGAGATATAACTTTCCACTGCACCTATTATAACACATATAAACTAAAGAAGGAAAATAACTATCATGAAACCATTTTTTACCCTAAATCCACACTCCTAATGGCTACATAGCCAAAGGTGAGTGGTCTTGGGCGTCTGTACCTAGAATGGATCACATAACACATGCATGAATAAAGCCATAAACAAGAACAAGGTAAGGGATAACAAGATATTAAACATGAAGATAAGATAGATGTACCCATTTCTATATTCAAGTATACCCATTTGTGATTTGTGTCCATATCTTAGAGCCTTGAGTGCAGCGGATCTTCATTTGGCAACTAAAAATTTGATAAACAAAATATATTAATGTTAAAGCATTAAATACTCTATGGAAAACATATAACCACAATTTAGGAGTAATATAAAAGTTGCTTGGAAAGAGACATCATAATAAGCAAGAAGTAGACACAAAAAATGAAACACTTAATGACATTCTTTTATACAAAGTGTATTTTAAGTGTATTTTCATTATACTCAACAACATATAAAGGCCATTGACCAACTTCACATTGGAAGGGTCCGTAAGGGTGATCAAGATTATCTAACCCTTTTATCGACATGGTCAGCCTTATCCTGACATATCAAGTAAGTTTCCCAACTTGTTCCCTTACCTGAGAATACAAGAAGGTACACAAGGTTTGTATAATGGACAAGTTCAATTATGTTTGAGGTTTGTTCAACGTATTTCAATCAAAATGAACATACTAATAATAGAGAATGGGTAGCTCAAACAAGTAATTATGTAGACAAACATTCATTCAAGCATACACACAAACAAGACAATAACATAGTAGGGTGAAGAGGAAAACATACCTTTGAGAAGAGTACAAGATTAACCATTTCATTTAGAATACCATATATAGCAAGCTTGTCTAGATCATGGCAATAGAGTCATCATAGATTTCCTTGATTTGGAATGTTTTAGACTCTTGGATCTTAATCCAAGAGCATGGATGGGATCCATGGTGGGTCACACTGAAATTTGGCCTCGTAGCCTTATTTTGCGGTGTCTCGGTCTGCTTCATGTTTAGACCTGGCGCCACGGTTGGCCAACGCCATTGATTACATGTGGGCATTTGGTTGAGGCTTGTGGGAGCCAACCACCACGTCCCCCACTTCTTCTCAGTGGATACTCACTCGTATGGGATGCCACCTCCACGATGGCTCTGTAGAAACAACATATCGGAGTTGGGTTGAAGAAGTAGGACGGGGGTTGCTGGCACCTTGAAAACCCACCCTCTAAGATGGTGAGGACCCCACGAAACTACAACCATCTTCAGATGAGATCAAGGGGGCACGATGCAGTGACCTTGAAACTGAACACCATGGCAGTTCCCATGGTGTTCCAAGGAACAAGGTGATGGGGGAGGGGGTGCTAGGGTTTGACATGGAGCTAAAGAAGATAGGGAAACTGAATTGGGGGAGAGAAAAGAGTCAAATAGGGGTTCAATTGGTGTAAAGGAGAAAGATATGAGGTGATTGGCTAAAGGGAGTAGGTGAGGCTGCCGCAGTGCTATTGGTGTCGGCACCATACAGAGCTATGTGATAATCTCTCCAAAATTGTGACACATGTGATAATACTTCCAATTTGATGATCTATGTGACTAGATGTGGACCATGATGCTCGATTGCTCAATTTTGAAATGTAATTGACATTATAAACAGTGATGATACCTTATGAGAATACTATGGCAATCTTGATGTTGAATTGGAAAGCTCAATATCGATTGATGACTTGATTTAATTTTGGGGACAAAATTTCTTTTAAGGTGGGGAGGATGTGATGACCCTGATTTTACTCTCTCCTCATGTATGTTCTATGAAAATCATGTTCACACAATTATCTCACTCTAGCCCTCACTATATTATTATTTTTGTTGTGATACTTTTTGAGGTTATCTCATGTACACATGTCTTTTGGTGACACTCATTTTGCTTTCAAATCTAAATTTCAAGTCCTTAACATGTCACCCTCTTGTAAATTATTTTGAACCTAATTAATATCAGAAAACTATCCACTAATGTATTTCATAATGTGGATCTTTCAATTATCTTTCTAACGTTTTAAAAACCATATTAATCTGACCATCGTAGCTCAAGATATGACCCTTTAAAGTTGAGTGAAATTTCATGTGCATTAATCAATTTTTTGTGTTTTGAGCCCAATTGGGCCTAATGTGGGGCATGGATGTGTCACAGAACCATTTTTTACCCTAAATCCACACTCCAAATGTCTACATTGTCAAAGGTGAGTGGACTTGGGTGTCTGTACCTAGAATGGATCACATAACATATACATGAATAAAACCACAAACAAGAACAAGGTAAGGGATAACAAGATATTAAACATGAAGATAAGAGAGATGTACCCATAGAACCCAAACTTGGAGAAATCACATTTTTTTTCAAATGAATAGAGATTTTTGAATCAAGAATAAAGCATGACTTTCATTTCCAACATTTAGGTCCTAGATTCTACATTTACCTAGATGGGGTTATACATCCATGATTGAGAATTTATATTTTAACAATTTGAGACAAACATCATATTTCAACATCATGATTTCATGTTCAATATTTCATTTCATATTCAAGATCAATGTAAGGTCCCACCCTAGTCCACATGGATCTCACCCCTAAGTCATAAATTGAGCAAGTAAACATAATCGTTGTTTCAACTTCTTGCAATTTGGGAACATGAAAGTCAGCAGTCATATATTGAGGATGAAATCAAGATCCAAATAGGGTGATCAAAGGCTTCGAATCAAGATCATTAATCAAGAGTCAAGATTTCATTATTCAGTATTGAGAGTCAAATTTAGACATCAAAGTCACAGTCTAAACATTTCAAAGCTAGGTTTTAGAATCTTATTTTAGACCTTACGTGTGCCTTAAGGCTCTACCCTTCCTAGGATTTTTTATTGATATGCCATTCCAATTTTTCTTGGGATTTCTCCAACAACATTCAAGCGCATTATTTTCTATGTAATTCTTTAACCTGGATTTTTCTCCATATCTTAGGGTGCACCTTATTTACTTTATGACCTATCATTAGGCTCATGGCAACCTTCCCTCCTGGGATTGGTCTTCATGTTGGCCTTCCCTACTGGGCTTGACCACTTGGCGACCTTCCCTCCTGGGAATTGTCTTCATGTTAGCCTTCTCTCTTGGGCTTGGCCTTTTGATGACCTTCCCTCCTGGGCTTGGTCTTCATGATGGTCTTCCCTCTTGGGCATGGCCTTTTGGTGACCTTTCCTCCTGGGCTTGGTCAGATATTGTTATACATTTCTTTTAGTGACCCCTTTCTTCTAGAGATGGCATAATTGGGTTCAAAGAATTATACTCAATATGTGTTCTTTCATGCTTTATACACCTAATACTTCAAACCTTAGGTGACATTCAAGGTTACCTCAATTCATAAACCAATTTGGTCAGCTGACCCTAATCTAGTACATTAATCAACATTAGACATGAGCTGTCAAGCATATCCAAATGGGGGGGACATCAATTGTTAGATCTTATTTGATAGGGTCATGATATCAAATATCAAGTTCATAATATAGAAACCATAATTTGATTTTTTTTTTGGAAGATCAAGGTCACAATCGTGTTCCCATTCTTTCATGATCATGGTAAGGGTATATTTCGAAATCGAAAAAGTCAAACGGTGCAATCCAAGAGTTAAACCTTAATAGGGCAAGAAAGAGATCCATGTCCATCACATTATTCAAAATCTAGATTACCAAAAGGCATAAGAATCAATAGGGAATATTCCTATTGTATCAAAGTATCCCATCATGATTTTGAGATTCCAAGAGGATAGTAATTTGAAAGCATAATCACCATACATATCAAATAGGGGAAATTTGCTTAATCAAGTTTGAGGTTTGGTCAATAATAGGGAAACATGGATTCAATCAAATAGGGATCTCATAAACTATGAGATATAATGTAAAAACCTTTGTATCCCATCTTATCAAGATTTGTTATCATTTTTCTTCAAACATAGAAAAAATGTTGTCTAGATTTGGTAAAGTTGAGTTAACATGATTTGAGGGTTCATAGATGCGTACTTAACTACAAGAGTACTTTCATTAGTTATAAGATATTTTTCAATTAAGGTCAGATCATAGCATCATAATTATGTTACTAAAATTTTATCATTTCATTCAAGTTTTAGTCTTTCCCCATACATAAGCTACCCATATCGAGAGATCATGCAATTGATAGTCACGAGTAGAAGAATCACATGAGGAGATGAGAAGATAACTAATCATCTAATGAGTAGCTTAGGGTTGTCCTTAAAGAATATATGAATTTATAGAAGATTCTTTAAGGTATTTGGAATTGGGTTGTTAAACATGCATAGAGGATATGTGATTGCTATGATACCATTTGTCACAAAACCATTTGTTTCCCTAAATCCACACTCCTAATTGCTACATAGCCAAAGGCTAGTGGACATGGGCGTCCATCCCTAGAATGGATCACATTACATATGCATGAATCAAACTACAAACAAGAACAAGGTAAGAGATAACAAGATATTAAACATGAAGATAAGAGAGATGTACCCATTTCTATATTTAAGTATACCCATTGGTGATTTGTGTCCAAATCTTAGAGCCTTGAGTGCAGCGGATCTTAATTTGGCAACTAGAAATTGGATAACCATAATATATTATTGCTAAAGAGTTAAGTAAACTATAGAAAACATGTAAACACAATTTATGAGAAATATAAAAGTTGCTTGGAAAGAAACATCATAATAAGCAAGAAGTAGACACAAATTGTGAAACACTTAATGACATTCTTTCATACAAAGTGTATTTTAAGTGTATTTCCATTATACTCAAAAACATATTATGGCCATTGAATAACTTCTCATTCGAAGGGTCGATAAGGGTGCTCAAGATTAGCTAACCCTTTTATCGACCTGGTCCGCCTTATCTTGACATCTCAAGTAAGGTGCCCAACTTGTGCCCTTACCCCGAGAATATAGGTAAGTACACAAGGTTTCTATAATGGACAAGTTCAATTATGTAGGAGGCTTGTTCAACATATTTCAAGCAAAATGATGTACTAATCATAGGGAACAAGCAGCTCAAACAAGTAATTATCTAGCAAGCATTCATACTAGCATACATAAAAACAAGCCAATAACATAGTAGGGTGAAGTGGAAAATGTACCTTGCAAGAAGAGTACAAGATTAATCATTTCATTTAGAAAACCATATATAGCAAGATTGACTAGATAATGGCAAGAGAGTCATCATAGATATCCTTGATTTTGAATGTTTTAGACTCTTGGATCTTAATCCACGATCCTGGATGGGCGCCATAGCGGGTCACGATGAAATTGGGCCCCATAGCCTTTCTTTGAGGTGTCCCGACCCGCTTGAGCTTTGGACCCAGTGCCACGATTGTCCACTTCCATTAATCTCATGTGGGAATTTACCGAGGCCTGCGGGTGCCAACCATTGCATCCACTGCTGCTACTCGGTGCGTACTTCCTCGTACAAGATGCCACCTTCACAGCGACACTGTAGATATAGCATGCCAAAGCTAGGCTAATGAAGGAGGGTGGGGGTTGTTGGCACCTCAAAAAACCATCGTCCGAGAAGGTGAGGACCCCACGAAACTGTATCCACCTTCAAATGATATGGAGGGGGCACAAATAAGTTGCCCTTAACCTGAGCACCATTGTGGCAGCCATGGTGTTCCAAGGAAGAAGGTGATGAGGCAGGGGTGCTAGGGTTCGAAATGGAGCAAAAGAAGATGAGGCAACTAAATTTAGGGAGAGAATAGAGTCAAATGGGGCTTTATTGGTGTAACCGAGCAAGATATGAGGTGATTGGTGGAGATAAAGGGAGTAGGTGAGACTACTGTAGCGTCATTGGTGTCAGCATCGTATGGAGCTAGGGGAGATAAAGCCACTACTACAGAAATGGCTTATAACGTCACATTTACAGGCGTCAGTTGTGTACATAAACCGACGCCTAAAACATACAACGTCGATTTAATACACAAACTGACATCTATCTGTGAAGAGAGGCCAGACACGGGTATCACTTTTTATTTAGCGTTGGTTCCTAAATAAGCAACCGATGCCTAAAATTGACAGCCAAATCCAAATTTTCTAGCGAAAAAAATTACCTCCAAAATTTAACATACGTCGTCAGTTTTTAGATAATCAACCGACGGCTAATGTTTTTTCACACGATAGAAACTGGGCCCATTTTTATCGTCATTTTTCTTGAAAATAACCGACGTTGATGTGTTTTCACGCGCTGTCCCCGTGCGAAAATTTTCACCCCGATTTGCGTCGGTTTTCTATGGCAACCGACTCCTATAGTAAGAAGTGTCGGTTGTTTTTAATAACAGGCGCCTATTGTTAACTTAATAGCAGCCACATGAAGCAGACTCTTCTTCTTTCACTCTATTTCAATCATTGTCGAGAGCTTAGGTTTGGCAATTTGCAATTTCTGCCGCCGCTCTCTGTGCTCGCCGCCGCTGTAGAAACTGCTCCTGCCGCCTTCCGCTCCTGCTGTCGCCGCCTGCTGCCGCACCGCCGCCGCCTGCCGCCGCACCGCTGCCACCAGTTGTCGCCCGCTGCCGCCTCCTGCCACTGTTGCACTATTGCCTGCTCCTGCTCCTGCTCTCGTGCGCGCCGATCCTGATCCTGCTCCTGTCAGTCCTGCTCAGCTGGTCCTGCTCCTGCTCCCACCTACTCCTACTCCTTCTCGCGCCGCTCCTACCGCCATCTCTGCCACTGTCGCCACCACCATTGCCACCGATATATCCAATCATCTGATCCTATATATTCCAGAGTCTAATTATGCTTGTAGTTCTAAAAGTGTAATTAATACAGGAATGTAGAGTGGTTAATACATATAAACCCTAGATTTGTTTAATATATTGTGTATATCATTAAATCTGTCTATTTTAATATAATCTAACGTTTCTAATAATTCGGGTTTATACCATATCGAATCATGTTATAATGGAATTAGTTTTTGGTACCCTTATTCCTATCCAAACCCGAGACCACCCTAAACCCAAGTTAGGATATAGTCTTGGGATGAACCCACGTACCAATATAGATGCAATCCCATGATTAGGAGGTTAGTGTATTTGGTTCTTTAGATTTGATAAAAAAGGATGTGGTTATGCCCTAATATGGTTGTCTATAACTCTAATGAATATTGTTACAGTAAAAAAGTAAACCCTAGGAATTGATAGTATAAATGCTTACCCCGGGTATAAGAATGATAGCACATGTATTTGTTGGCCTAGAAACACGTCCAAGATTTACTCATTAGGAGTAAATCTTGGATAGTCCCCGGTTTGGAACTATTCTTGAACACCTAATCTCACTTAGGATGTAATTGAATGGCGATTCGAAACCCAAGCCATGGTTAACCGAAAGCTGATGGGTGATAGGTTATGGATATGGTGGGGAATGCAATGCAAGGCCGCAGAAAGATCCAAAGAGGACGGGAAAGATATCATTTTGTCCCCTAGTCAAATCACACCCAGACCTGCATAAAGATTAGACAAATATTTTAAACCATCTCTCATCCATCCATGCTCGTCCGTCAAAACAAGAAGAGAGGAGAGAGAAAATGAGTGCTAGAGAAGTAAATCAAGTAATTAACCCTATCTATATGTAATAATAGCAGGGAAAAGAGTGAATAAGCATAGACAAATAAACCTAATTAGATTATGATGTAGTAGATCTAGATCTTAGGGTATCACTACCCTCCTAGCTATTAAATATAGATCTAGATCTTTCTTAATGATGAATTCTAATGCACTCATGTGACATGCTTGGAATGTAAATGATGAACTACGCATTTGTGTTGTTGCAGGTGTTGTTGACTTGTTGTTGATTTGCATATATTTCTTCTTCAACCTTCAAGTGAGGTATAATATTCTCACTCTCCCAATGTGCCATTAAGCTTCATTTTGATTCAAATCTTTGATATATGGAATCATGGTTTATTTACTGTTTAGTATTTATTTATTTCTTTCTGATGATGATGATGATGATGATGACGACGACGACGACGACGATGATGATGATGATGACAACGACGATGATGATGACGACGACGACGATGATGATGATGATGCTCCAGTTGCCGCTACTGTCCACCGCCTGCACCTCCAGTGTCGGCCACCTTCACCTCCAGCCCGGCCACCTTCACCTCCGGCCACCGCCACCACAGCCTGCTCGATCCACCAGTGCGGTGAGTGGTTAATTAATCAGTACCAAATTTTTACATAGGATTAATGATGCCACCATATAGTTGATTAATATTGAATAATTAGGGTTAATGATGCATTAATGAACTTAATTAATTAGATTTGTACTTAGTTTCTCTAAGATTGTATAGTTGATTATTATTGATTAATTGGGGTTAATTATGCATGAATGAATTTAATTAATTGATAGGAGGGTAGGGGTGGGGTAGGGTGGAGGACTAGGGGAGGGTGAGGGGTGTGGTAGGGTGGGAGGAGGATAGGGGTGGGGTAGGGTGGAGGGCCAGGGGAGGGGGAGGGGTGAGGGTGAGGAGGGAGGGAGGGTGGGAGGAGGGTAGGGGTGGGTAGGGTGGAGGGCCAGGGGAGGGGGAGGGGGTGAGGGTGAGGAGGGAGGGTGGTATGAGGATGGTAGGGGTGGGATAGGTGGGAATTAATTGAAAATAATGAAAGGAGAGGGCATACTCATCGCGCCATACCTTTTTTTGTTCTCAGTGTAGAACCATCTTCATTTCAATGTATTTGTGTGAACAAAGATCCACATCAGTATCATTAGTTTGATTATGTGTCAATTTCACTGTATCTCTGAAGATTATGCAAAGTTGTATGACGTGCTTATCATTTTTGACGTACTTATCATTTTCTTTTCAAGATAAACCATTAATACTTATATTTTTCACTCTCTGTCTACTACTTTTTTTGAAAATATATAACATCGTTATATATACTTACAATTGTTAGTACTTATATTTTTCAGTCTCTGTCCACCCACAACAGTCATTATGAACTGAGCCTCTATGCCAATGTTAACGTTCCCTAATGAAGAACAATTGAACATCATCATAGATGATCGTTCCTTAAACCAACTAACCATACCCGAACATTGGCATTTTCTAAATGGAAGACACTACAGGCCTGGTGAAGTGACCCTAAATTTTGGCAATTCTTCACATATTATAGAGGTTGAGTATGATTTGGCGGGAAATCTTGTATCAAAATCTGGTTGGCGTTATTGGATTAGAAAGATGCTAGTGGGTTGTAGCGACAAGATTTTTCTCCATTCAATTGGCCATAATACCATCTAAGTTTGGATAACCAACATCAACAACGAGACCTCTGATCATCTATGATGGTATGAGTGCATGATTGACGATATCAGCTCGGACGAATCTGATGATGAGGCCCCTATTAGTTCATAAGACCACGGTAGGTCCAATTAACAAATATAATTTTCATGTCTTGTTTTGTGTTTACACTTGTTGTCTTAAAGTAATCAATCCTCATAGCTACTTTCTTTTTTGAACTTTATAAGAAGATTGCCACAATGAAAAAGCCTCGAAGTTACTGATGCGGGACTATGTTGGTGTAGTATTTAGTTGTTTATCAATCTAGACTTGTCTGTATTAATAGATGCATGTTGTTTGTTATTCTGAATTTGTTTCCTAGTTGCTTATGGAAGCTGCATATGATGGGTATAATACTACTTAATTCATCAACTGACATTCTATTTTGTACGGGTTTTTAATGCTACAACCTTTCTTTTATGTCCTTATCTTTCATGAAATGAATGAATTTTCTACACGTGTCTGAATGTGTGAATGTGAAGATGAATACATGAATGTTTCTACATGTGTCTGAATTTTAAAAGAGATGAAATGAATGGAACTGTAGGTTGCTACTTCTTTCTACATGTGTGTGATGAAAAAATAATATGAATTAATTGTGCTTATACATGTGTGTGAATCACATGTATATAATATTGTCCATCTTATTAATTTTGCAAGTTTGTGGCCTGTTGTTGGCTGATATCAATGGATGTCATAAACCTACAGTTTAGAACTAAACTGCAGGTTCTCATCATGCTGACCAGCCATACAGCAGGCCTGCAAACTAATAAGAACAAAAAATCATAACATAGGCGTTGGTTATTTGAACAAAACTGACACCAAAGACATACGGCGACAGTTTTTAATAAAAAAACCAATGTTTATGTGGCCAGGAACCACGGTCGTGTTGGGAAGCATGGCCGTGGTGGCAGGCAGGGGATATGGCATCGGTTATTAGCACAAAACCGACGTCGGTTCAGCTCAAATGGCAAGGAACCACGGCTGTGCTGGGAAGCACGACCGTGGTGGCAGGGGAGATGGCGTCAGTTATCTTACAAAACCGACGCCTATAGGCCCTTTGTTGGCATGTTTTCGGTGGTGGGAAGCATTGTGACGTTGGTTCTTTTAATAACCGACATCTATAACCATTATATAGTGTCGGTTTTCTTAAAAAACTGACGCCTATAGTCCCTTTGCTGGCACATTTTTGGTGGCGAGAAGCTTTTTGGCGTCGGTTGGGAACCGATGCCAAAGGGGTCCACCTTTAGCGGTGCCCACTTGGGTGTCGCTTGGAAACCGACACTAAATCCCTTAATTAACCGACACTAAAGGCTTGTTCTGTAGTAGTGAGCCTTAATCGTCCGCTCGACAATCAATCCATAATATTTGCATCCATAGACCACGATTCTTCGAAACAAAGATAAGGACAGATCGCTGACATGGAAAAGCAAAGCGTGTTCCCACCTTAGTTTGGCCGCACCCTACATTAGGCCCAATTGGGCTCAAAACACATAAAATTTATTAATGACATGAAACTTCACTCAACTTTAAAGGGTCATATCTTGAACTACGATGGTCGGATTGAGATGATTTTTGAACCGTGAGAAAGAAAATTTAAAGATCTACATTATGAAAAACATTAGGGAGAATATTGGTGACTTAATTAGGTTCAAATTTATTTACAAGAGGGTGACATGTTAAGGACTTGAGACTTAGGTTTCAAAGCAAAATGAGTGTCACGAAAAGACATGTGTATATGAGATAACCTTAAAAAGTATCACAACAACTTGAATCATAAAGTTGAGGGCTAGAGTGAGAAATTAGTGTGAATATGATTTGCATAGAACATACATGAGGAGAGAGGAAAATCTGGGTCATCACAATAACATTATTATCTGGATGAGCAGATTCAGCTAAATTATATGCATAAAACAATTAAGATTGTTTAAGCAAATTAGGCATCTACCACACAGATGTAGAACATCTTTTACTTTTATAAGGAATATGAAGAACATGTATAATAGTTGACTCCTCTTACCACATAATAAATTAACTAATCAGTACAAGAGATATGGCAAAGGGTCATCCAATGAGAGTCGTGTTTCACGCTAAGCAATATACTACATGACAGTGTTACATATTTTATTATGCCATGAGGATATGAGGTATACTCTCATGCTCCAACTGACCATTGCTAATTTTAAATAATAGCCATACAATATCTAGGAGGATCTTGACTCTTATGATATCCCACACCCTCTATCAGTTTAAGTCCTCCATAGTGACATACAAAGTCCAACTGCAAAACAACCTAGTCTGACGTAGTACATAGGCACAAAACTTGTGAAAATTGAGTTACGACTGTAGCTGCACTTCTGCTGAGGTATGACCGTAGACATCCTCAAAACATATTATATATGTATGCTGAATCACATCATATGAGATACAACATTGACTGTTCTCCTATCAGGGTATGACTGCAGTCAATCCTGTGAAATGCATATACTCAACAGTATACGACTTTGAGCTTCCACTAAGGGAGAACCCATTTCACCATCCAACAATTACTGACACTGTAGAAGGATCTATGGCACAAGGAAACTACTTGATTAGGGTTTCACTTGATTAATTAAGCCAATTGGGTATCTTTTAGCATCAATCAAGTTATAACGTATAAACCCTTAACTAACTCTACAAAGATAAGGGTATGTTAAAACTCTAAAAGATATAAAATGTATGAAGTAAGAACTTATCACATCATCTCTTGATATAACTATCATACAAGGCTATCAACATTATCACATCACTAGGGGACATCAATCCCATATCTCATCATGGGAGGATATCACCTCAATCTAGGCATAAAGACTCTTCCAGGTCACAAGACCCAAACCACATAATTCATGCACAACATTATGGTCTCATTATGCCTTTTAAGGCTCATAGCATTACCCTATATCACTTCAAACACTCCATAGCATTCAATATCTATGACTTTTATTCAACCTGCAATATTTAAGTTATACAAGTATGAGAGAGAAAGAATACTTCATTGCATGCTAGATACTCCAAATAAGGTAAGAACCACATCATGTATTCATAATTAGGGTTAGGGTTTACTGATTTGATCCAATTGGGGTTTCTAGATTTGTGATATAACACTTCAAGCCTCACACCACTACTTCCCACATTTTTGGACCACATAGGTTGACCATCATCATTGTTATTCCACAACACAAAGGAACAACATGTCTGGGAAATATCATCGACCAAATAAGGTAGGAGGTCCTAAGGTTAGGAAGTTGAAGAAGACAACATATCATGGTCAAAGACACCACCCAAGACCAGTGACAAATACCATCAACAACATACCAATGGTCAAAGAGAATCCATAGATCAAAGACCAGATCTATGACCAAGAACACCTCCAGACTCCATGGATTGAAGGGAACCAAACACCTCCTACGAGTGAAGATCATAGCACCATATTCAACGACCAAAACAAAGACAAGATCAGTGACCAAAAGCTTCAACAAATCAATGAGCAAAAACACCACAAGGCCATCGACCCAAACATCCTCAACGGTCACTCAAGGAACACTTTCACCACTTAGCAAGGTATGATCAAAGAAGGTGGTTATCATCAAGGAGTGCAAGTGACTCTAGGGTGTAACATCATGCAAACAACGACCATAAAAACCCAAGACAAGCATCACACAAGTCAACATGAATACCATGGAATGATATATAAAAACCCAAGATTCAAGCATATGTAAGAAGAACCAAACCCCGTCTCATGCAAGATAACCGGACCAAAAACCAAGATAACACGACCAAGGTCAAGTCACATTTAAGACCATCAACATCTCCATCACTTAGATTCTAGGCATATGAATTAGGGTTTAGGTAAAGGAGCACACACATGCAAGATCATTATAGTAACACAACCCTAAACTAGATATCATTATCAACATCATGTCATCATGTTTTAGGATTAATTTTTGCATGTAGAAATAAAGTGCAATAATAGTAGGGAAAAGAGTTATATAACCCACCCACTTATGATGAAACCACCTCGAAGCAAAGAGCTCCAAAAGAAAGATAGAGACCTAGCTTTGATCACCTCCATGACCAAGCTAGTCCCACCCATAAGAGAAGAAACCCCTAGGTTAAAGGTCAAGGAAGAGAGATCCAAAACCTTAGACTGAGAAAGAAAGAGTGAAGGAGAAGATCCTCATATCACTCAGGTACTACCTTGGAAAACCATGGATTTGACCTCTATGGAGAGAAGTTTTTCAAAAGACTACCATGGAGAACCATGGGTTCATCCAAGAGACGAGAAAGAGGTGGGGTTTTACAAGAAAATGAAATCAAGAGGAAGGATAACTTAACAAGGATCAAAGATCACCAACAAAGCAACAAGAGATGATGCTCCACCTCAAGATCACCACATGCAATATGATCGACCACCAAAGCTCCAAGGATGAGTTCCTCTTCACCACCAAGATCTAAGGTCAGATCTACAAAGATGAGATAGAAAAAGACTATGCAAAAGGATCATATCCATGTGAAAGGGGGGGTACATATACTCAAAGATAGAGAGAGGTGAAAGGGTTTAGGTGTCATGCACATAGGTGCTACTTGTCCACCAAAGAACAAAAATACATCCACTAAAACCATGCATACAAGATAGATTGTTAAAATAAATAAGAACCAGTGACCTCACTTAGTACTAGATGACCATCGGTCAAAGGGAAACTTGTCCACAAGAGCTCATGGTCAAAGAGAAAATAGTCAACCAACACATAAAACTCTAGGTCATCTTCGACCCAAAAGGGAGTTCCAACGCTCTTCGACCGAAGGGAATTTAAGGCTCCACCAAAATGGCATTTACCATAGAGATCAAATCCAAGGAAAACATAAGGGTGGTTGCTGAAAAACCAATATCCCAAATGGTCAACATGTGGTCAACACCAAACTGGGGAATCTAAGCAAACCCTAGAAACAACATCCAAGGTGTCACCACTTCTCTCCTCACCAAACCAATGTACAACAAGGATCCCTAAAAAACCATACTCTCTCTCATGATGATAAGGCACAAAAGGTACCTACATGTGAGAAATTGCAAGATAGACCCTAAACATGGGTAAATTGCAATTTGGTCCAAAACAAGCACACATGTAACAAATCTAGCTCAAGCATCATCCAGACTGGACCAAACTGAAAATATAACCATGTCACGTGTTATTGAAGCATCTCAAGATATTAGACTAAGGTTCAAGCATATTATTAAGAAAATAAAGCACAATTGATACCTAAGCTAGGTGTGACGAATGCTACCAAACCGACAGCCAAATCACACAGTTCTTATGCGGAATAACCATTAGCAGCGGATTAACAAAAATCACTAAAAATTAAAACCATTTTGCAAAGAGATCCATTGCCAGGAAACTCTTAAAGAAATAACCAAAGAAATATATACATCATGGTTCACATTGTACATACATTGTACCATTTCATCTTGAGGGTATCATATACCAGTTGCTTTGCCCAAACATATACATAAGCAACATAAAACCTCAAGGTATATAAGCAAAATCTTAGATTGTTTATAAAACCATTACATATTGACTCCCAAGGACCTTAGAGTACAGAGAACGACAATTAGGACTTCTATCTACAAGACACGATAGACAACACACTCAACCTGAGCTATTACTGTTGTCCCTATTGATGTTGTCCTCCCTCTGTTGTACGGTCTCTACCTCCTCATCTGTGTCCACCTAAAAATGTTGGGACCAATGGGGTGAGACAAAAGTCCCAGCGAGAGAATAACTCTCCACCAACAACATTATTATCACAGGTAAACAATATAAAACTGAGTAGAGGATCTTTTATATTAATAATCATGATTAATCACTATTTATAAGTGGAACAAAGCAATATTATCTTTTAAAGAAATTCAGCTATATCATCTAATGTTTCCATATTAAATCCTTAAGAAAATACACTACACGGCTGATTACATATTTACAATCACACTTATACCCTAAGGAGATGAAGTATACCACTCATGCTCCAACCGATCATGGCTACGTAAAGCATCGGTACCATACAAGGTCAAAGGAAGAGCCAGCTTCCAAGACCTCACCTATCTCAATCAGTATGAAACCACTGGCAGTGGAATCACGTGTCAAATTGCAATTAGCTTGCCAAGGTATAGTGGCATCTTCGCTATAGAGTTACTACCGCAGCATGCACTCTCTTCATAGAGATCACACAGCAACCCTGGTATATTAATTTTGATTCATGGCATATATCCATACTCTTATGATGATGAGGAAGATCACATAGCAATCCCCATTTGGACGTAAGGATATTTGCACCCATTACCCCCACATATTAAAAAATATGCTCTCCTAGTTAAACTTATTTCACCATTCAACAATTTATGACACTGAATGGATCCATGTCTAGTGCAACTACATGATAAGGTTCAACTTGATTAATTAGGTGCATTATAGTATCTTTTAGCATCAACCAAGTTACAAGCATTAATTATAACAGATGCTACAAAGAAAGGTGTAATGCATTTATCAAGTACATTCATAATCTTTGGAACACATTGAATGCATAACACTCAGGATCTCAGTCCCTTATCATATTACTGGGGATTCTCATCCCTTAACATTATCATCATCATGATTTCTAGATCACAAACCCTTAGTTCAACACTGAACATTGTCACCTCTTATCAAGTAACTATTGGACTCTAGGTCCTCAGACCCAGGTATACATTATACTTGTTGCACAAGTATTTCACATGGCTCACAAGGCCCATTTAATCTATCTCATATGAAACATCATAGCTCATACCTGACTATTCTCATCATCTCATGATACCTGCATGGTTAGTATTTCATGATAAAAACAATATCAAGTACATATCATCACCATGTAATACAAGAGAAATACAACCTTCCCATTATTAGGGTTAGGGTTTCCCTATTTAGCCGATTAGGGTTCCAAGTTCATATTGTCAAGAATCAAAACCCTAATTCATAGATCCACACATATTAGGAGCATACATTGATATCATAAGTATTCAATCAACTTGTTTATCCTCATAATTTATCATTAAATGATTATCACACAAAGTATGAGTTTCTCTCTCATCCTCACTAGGATATTGATTACATCATTCTTTATTAAGTGGGCTCAACCCTTTTCTCAAGGTACATTGGCCTACACTTATCAAAATGCATTAAACTCTTTACATTTTAATGTATCATTTTACATAACACACTTCATGTGCTACTCAATCAAGTATATCAGATTTGAGGTGCTTACCTCCATATTCGTTTTGAGGTGCTTCCACCATATCGGGCTAGAGGTGTATGCTTATCACCATATTGTCCAAGAGGTGTGTGCTTATCACCATATCATCCAAGAGGTGTGTGCTTACCATTATATCATCCAAAAGGTGTGTGCTTATCACCGTATCATCCAAGAGGTGTGTTCTTACCACCATATCATCCAAGACGTGTGTTCTTACCACCATATCATCCAAGAGGTGTGTGCTTAAATCGAGTTACTCAAGTGTAGGGTTTTGCATATCGTGTTAGACTCTTATGCTCATACCTTTTCAAACCTTCAAAGTATCAACCTACCATGTGTTGAGTGACAGCCTAGACAACTGGTTAGTCCTTTTCCAACCAACCCAAATGTATAAAAGGATAGGGGTGTGGGGTTCCAAGGTATAATGGATTTCATATCACCATATTGGGTTTCATTGCCATATCGGGTTAGAGGTGCTTCAGCCCGATATTGGTTTGTGCCATGATGATGTCATCATCATCAAGCTCTAGACTTTCATACCTTACTATTCTAGTTCATGGAAAATAGTCCTATGCAACTACTAGAACTCATAGAATCATCAATTATTCAAGAAAAATTGAAATTGAAAGTTGATCAACAAGTATAGCAAGATTGAAGGTGAATAATAACATGATTGGGTTCAAGTTATATAACCTGCCTCAAGAATAACTTCAAAGGTCCAACCTCTAAAGCTTCACATTCCCAAGGTTGAAGATGAACTTATCAAAGATCCAAGACTTGTTCACAACTCCTCTATATGCAAAGAATCACCATAGATAAGAACTTGGTGAAGAAGAAAAGAAAGGAAGAATCACAACCCGAGAATCATGCTTCAACCAAGGTTTAAGATGACCATGGCTTCACCTTAAGCTTAAGAAGGCTCAAGCTCCTCCTTTCTCCTCGAATACTATGCATGATATCTAAGAGAAATAGAGTTTTAGGATTCGAAAAGTTTCACTAGTAGGTGAAAGGAGTGGTATATATATAATTGAGGCTCATGAGAGAGAGTGTATAAGAGGTGTCATCACCTTATACTACTAGGTGATACATGTCAATGCATAGGTTGACACATTTCCATGCATGCACACATATTTACATTCACATGCAAAACTCTTGGGGATAATCTAGGGATAAGATTTCGGCCATTAGTTATCTTGTTGAACAAGATATTTCAACCCAACATCACTTTGTTTACAAACCGATACAACTTTTCCAAGGAAAGTTGTAAACTGATATCCATCACCTTCTTGAGGTCCTTAACTCATCATGACATTTTCCTAGAGTTGAAAAAACAATAGGGGACCTCCTGTATGGCTTCTTGGATAATAGGCACTCCCATATAAGCTCTACAACTCAATACAACTCATTTTAGGGTTTCAACTATACAACTTTTCTTGGTCTTTTCATCACCAAGAATACCATCACTCAAATATGATACAAACATGGTTCCTCTTTATGTATCTCTCCTATAGATGATTCTGAGAGAGTGGGGACACTCTATAGGTGGTAATTTGCATATCAACCCTATATTTTGGGTAAATTGCAATTTTCACCAAAATTGGTACACAAGGCACAAGCATTATTCAAACAAGCTCCAACATGGAACTTAGGCTTTCCACAAGCTACCCCTTAGCATCATTATCTCTATTATGATGCTAAAGAACTTGAGGCTCGTTAAAAATGTGACATATTGCAATGTAACCCCTCATCTTGGGTAAATTGCAATTTACACCCCAAACTATCATATAATGCAAAAACAGTTTGCGAATAATCTCAAACTTGAAAATTGAAATCTCCTTGAGTCTTAATTACTTTTCAAAAGATTAAAACAAGTTTATAAATAACTTACGTATGCAAAAATTCTAGGGTTATGGCATAACCCAAGTTAGGGATGTTATAATTATCAACCCCTAACATGGATTTTGTCCCCAAAATCTCAAGAGAAAAGAGGGGTACTTCCTCCTCATTTCTTCCTACAACTCCCATGTGGCTTCTTCAATGATACGGTGATGCCAGAGAACTTTCACAAGAACAATGTCTATCTTTTTCAACTTCTTGATTCTTTTGTCAAGAATCATCATTGGACCTTCCACATAGGATATATCTTCATTCAATTCTACCTCTACAGGTTACAACATTAACTCTGTATCAGGATGACACTTTCTCAGCATAGATATATGAAGCACTGGATGTAGTCTATGTAGCTTAGGTGGCAACTCCAACCTATAAGCTACTTTTCCAATCTGTGTTGTCACGGGGTAAGGTCCCATAAATCTAGGAGCTAACTTACCCTTCTTCCCAAATCTGAGAACACCTTTCCAAGGAGAGACCTTGAGATACATCATGTCTCCAACTTGGAATTCTAAAGGTCTAGGGTGTTTATCGACATATGACTTCTATCTATCCTATGCAGCCTTCAACTATTGTTGTATTACTTTAATCTTTTCAGTTGTCTGTTGCACTAATTCAGGACCCAGAAGTTGGTATTCTCCTGTCTCATACCAAGATAACGGAGATCTAAAACGTCTACCATATAATGCTTCATATGGTGCCATATCAATACTTTTATGATAACCATTGTTGCAGGCAAACTCTATTAAGCTCAAGTGTATGTCCCAACTTACAACAAGTTGAAGAACACATGCCCTAAGCAAGTCCTCCAAAGTTTGTATAGTCATTTTAGATTGTCCATATGTCTGAGGGTGAAAAGTTGTGCTAATCTTTAACTACGTACCCAAGTCTTTATGTAGTCGTTCCCAAAAATGACTTATAAGCTGGGGACCTCTATTAGACACAATTGTGGCTGGAACTCCGTGCAACTGCACTATCTCATCTATGTAGATTTGTCCAAGTTTTTCAGAAGTATAGGTTGTTCTAACAGGAAGAAAATGTGCTGACTTAGTCAACCTATCAACAATCACCCAAATGGAATCATGAATTTTGGCTGTTCTGGGTAGACTAACCACAAAGTCCATTATCATGTGATCCCATTTCCACTACAATATAGGTAAGGGTTGCAATGTTGCTATTGTCCTTTGGTGTTCTGCTTTAACTTACTGACAGACTAGACAATACATAAGAAACTTAGCTACATCCTTCTTTAAACGAGGCAACCAATACATATCTGTTAAGTTATGAGACATTTTAGTACTCTCTAGATGCATTGCATACATGAATGAATGAGTTTCCTCCATAAATATCTTTCTTAAGTCATTGGAATCAGGTACTACCATCCTATCATGGTAACAGACTACCTCATCCTCTAACTCATGGAAACCGTCCCGTTTCTTACTACTGTACTCTGACCTAATCTGCTGAATCACAATATTAGCCTATTGTGCCTCTTTAATATGTTGTCTTATAGTAGGTTTCACATGCATCTCGGCTAGCAATCTGGGTAACAAAGATACTTTTAACTGTACATTTATTTGTCTCAAAGAGACAAGCATGTCCCATTTAAAGCACATTAAAGAATTTAACTGTGCTTTCTTTATGTATCCGTGGAGATGAAGATTTTCTACTTAGTGCATCTGCCACTGCATTAGCTTTTCCTGGATTATAATCAATTGTACAATTGTAGTCCTTGATTAATTCCATCAAATGACATTGTCTCATATTCAACTCATGTTGTGAGAAGATGTACATTAAGTTTTTATGGTCTGTGAAAATCTGACATGTTTCTCCATAAAGATAATGCCTCCAAATCTTCAACGCATGGACCACTACAACTAACTCTAATTCATGCGTCAGATAATTCTCCTCATGTTTCTTATGTTGTCAGGAAGCAAAAGAAGCTACATGATCACTCTACATCAGTACACATCCTAGATCATTCTTAGAGACATCACAGAAAACAATGTATCCCTTTCCCTGCTCAGGTAAAACCAACACAGGTGCACTAGTCAACCTTTCTTTCAACAACTTGAAAGAATGCTGACACTTGTCATTCCAGACAAAAGGAACTTCCTTCCTAGTCAACCTAGTTAAGGGTAATGCTACAAATTTGAAGTCTTTAATAAACCTTTTGTAGTAACCTTCCAGACCTAGAAAACTATGAATCTCAGTTGGTATCTTGGGTTGTTCCCATTCTAAAATAGACTCCACTTTCTGTGGATCAACACGAATTCCTGAAGCAGATATAATGTGTCCTAGGAAAGACATTTCTGACAACCAGGACTCACACTTGCTAAACTTATCATATAGCTTGTTTTGTCTCAACAAAGTCAAGGCTTGACGAAGGTGTTGTTCATGTTGTTGACCATCTCTTCTATATATCAGGATGTCGTCTATGAAGACCGCTATAAACTGATCAATGAATGGCCGGAAGATTCTATTCATCAGCTCCATGAATGCAACTGGTGCATTAGTTAGTCCAAATGACATAACTAAGAACTCATAATGACCATACCTTTTCCTAAAGGATGACTTAGGTATGTCACTCTCCTTGATACGTAACTGATGATATCTTGACCTTGGATCTATCTTAGAGAACACTATTGCACCACACAACTGGTCAAACAGATAATCTATCCTTGAAAGAGGATATTTGTTCTTTATAGTCGCCTTATTAAGCTATCTATAGTCTATGAATAACCTCATAGACCCATCCTTTTTTTCAATAAAAAGAACTGGAGCACCCCATGGCGAAGTACTCAATTGAATGAAACCTTTCTCAAGAAACTCCTATAACTGTTCCTTGAGTTCTGCCATCTCAATAGGTGCCATCCTATAAGGTGTTTGGACTATTGGATGTGTACCCAAAATTAGATTAATCTCAAAATCAATCTCTTGAGGTGGAGGAATATTTGGAAATTCTTCAGGAAACACATCCTTGATTTCCCTAACAACAGGAACTTCAGAAAGATTAGGAATTTCTACTTTTGTGTACCACATGTGCCAAGAATGCTTCACATCCTTGTTGTATCAATCTCTCAACTACCATTACTAACACTAGATAGGTTGGAAGAATATTTATGTCCCCCTGAAAGACCCGTGTCTCATCATTGTTTGTGAACATAGCTTGCTTGGAACCACAATCCAAGACAACCTTATACTTTTCTAGGGTATCTATCCCAAGAATTACATCAAACCCCTACATCTCAAGTGATATAAGATCCACTTGAATGATGTATTCTGAAAAAGAAAGAACACAAGGAGAACATACCTCCCACAATATTGTAGATTTGACTAACGGAGTTTCTAATAACAGATTATATGCTCTATGACTGACAGTCATATTGTAGTCATGAATCACTTCTCTAGTGATAAAGGAATGTGTAGCACTCAGATCGATAAAAATAGATACGAAGCAAGATGAAGACATATCAGAATTAAATAATTTCACCTGACCTATCATGACTCGTGGATTGACCAATACCTTCAGCTGATTCGTAGCATAGAATGTCATTGTTTCTTATTTCCAACTTTGTTCTCTATTGTTTGGTGCAGATGAACATGCTTGGGATTCCTGTTCACATCCTCATGTGCCACTGCTAAACTGTTACCTCTGAGAGCCTTGCTGACTCTACCTCAGTGGTTGGGTTACCTCTGTGTCTATAATTGGACGTTCTCTTATAATATGTCCTTCCTGCCCACACTTGAAGCAGTTTTTGTCCTACTGTGGTCTAGATGGTCCTATTACTGACATTGATGTCGTACTATGGGCTCCACTTGGTAGAAAACTATGGACTCTACCTTTGCTTGGCGTCCACTATGTCTGTGCATTGAACCCTATGGTTCTAATGGTGCAGGAAATCTCAATTTCTTGAAACTTCCAGACATCTGTCCCTTAAAATGGGCAGGTCCTTTCCTACTATTTGCCTCACGTTTCTCACTCACAGACCTCTCTATCCTCGTAACTGACTCCACAAAGGTGGAAAACCTCTCTCTATTCTCTAGAGCAGCTACAGTTGTGGATAACTCAATGTTCAGACCCTTGTCAAAATGTCGAATCCTCTCCTCCTCCATAGTAGCCATGTGTGGACAAAACCACAAAATCTCCATGAACTTAGCTTCATACTCACTAATCTTCATTGGTCCTTGCTTAATACGCTCAAACTATGAGATTTTCTCATCCAAAAAAGTCCTGGGAAAGTATCTATTAACAAACTCACGTAAGAACTCCTCCCATCTAACCTCAACACCTGATCTTTTCCCTTCTTCAATGGCCCACCAATGGCCAACACTTCCTTTTAAAAGGTACACAACATGCCTTTATCAGTTTCTAGAATGCTAAGGATTTTAAAGGCTTTTTCTAGCTCAGTGAGCCATAGATATGCGTCTATTGGATTAGTTGTACCAGCATATTCGGTGGCTCCTACCCGATGTAAGCTCTCAAAGGTCTTACCTAACCCATGTCCATCATTGGGAACTGGGGCCCTAGGTACTGGTGTTGCCATCCGGTCTACCATATGCATTATTGTGGTCATGAACTACCCAAAAGGAGCACAAAAGGCTGGGTTCTCTAGCATGGCTTGATCAAGATGGGGATTCTTAGGCACCGATTCCTCTCTTACGTGATCCCTTGCACCTCCTCCTGGTGCAGCAATACTGCTCTCAGTAATATCTTCTTCGTGTGCTCCAGCCATCTTTCAACTTTACTCCTTCTCCAATATAAGAAGAAGCCACTATAAGATAAATTGGAGGATAGTAGAACATACTCAACAACCATAATCCAATATCTCTATAGACTCAGTGAACCTTAGGCTCTAATACCAAAACTTGTGACGACCACTATCAAACTGACAACCAAATCGCACAGTAATTATGTGAAATAACCATTAGCAGCGGATTAACAAAAATCACTAAAAATTAAAATCATTTTGCAAAGAGATCCATTGCCAAGAAACTCTTAAAGAAAGAACCAAAGCAATATATAGATCATGGTTCACATTGTACATACATTTTGCCATCTCATCTCGAGGATATCATATACCAGTTGCTTTACCCAAACATATACATAAGGAACCTAAAACCTTGAGGTATACAAGCCAAAATCTCAAATCATTTATAAAACCATTATGTGCTAACTCCCAAGGACCTGAGAGTATAGAGACGACACATAGGACTTCTATCTACAAGACATGACAAATAGTGCACTCAACTTGAGTTATTACTGTAGTCCCTATTGTTGTTGTCCTCCCTATGTAGTACGGTCTCTACGTCCTCATTCACATCCACCTAAAAATGTTGGAACCAACGGGGTGAGACAAAAATCCCAGTGAGAGATATAACTCTCTGCCAACAACATTATTATCACAGGTAAACAATATAAAACTAAGCTGAGGATCTTTTATATTAATAATCAAGATTAATCACTATTTATAAGTGGAATTGAGCAATATTATCTTTTAAAGCAATGCAATTATCTACGTTAGAGAAATAAATCATCTATTCATTTTATAAGGAATGAATGGATCTATGGCCAGGGCAACTACATGATAAGGTTCCACTTAATTAATTAGGTGCATTACAATATCTTTTAGCATCAACCAAGTTACAAGAATGAATTATAACAGATTCTACAAAGAAAGGTGTAATACATTTATCAAGTACTTTGATAATCTTTGGAACACATTGAATGCATAACAATCAGGATCTCAGTCCCTTATCACATTACTGGGGATTCTCGTCCCTTAACATTATCATCATCATGATTGCTAGATCTGATTATTCAAACCCTTAGTTCATCACTAAACATTGTCACCTCTTATCAGGTAACTATTACGTCTAGGTCCTCACACCCATGTATACATTATACTTGTGGCACAAGTATTTCACATGGCTCACAAGCTCCATTTAATCTGTATCATATGAAACATCATAGCTCATACTTGGCTATGCTCATCATCACATGATACCAACATGGTTAGTATTTCATGATAAAAACAATATCAAGTACATATCATCACCATGCAATACAAGAGAAATACAACCTTCCCATTATTAGGGTTACGGTTTCCCTTCCTAGCTGATTAGGGTTTCAAGTTCATATTATCAAGAATCAAAACCCTTATTCATAGCTCCACACATATTAGGAGCATACATTGATATCATAAGTATTCAATCATATATGTTTATTCTCATCATTTATCATTAAATGATTATCACACAAAGTATGAGTTTCTCTCTCATCCTCACTAGGATATTGATTACATCATGCTTTATTAAGTTGGTTCAACCCTTTTCTCAAGGTACATTGGCTTACACTTATCAAAATACATTAAACTCTTGACATCTTAATGTATCATTTGACATAACACACTTCATGTGTTACTCAATCAAGTATATCGGATTTGAGGTGCTTACCTCCATATTGGTTTTTAAGTGCTTCCACCATATTGGGCTAGAGGTGTATGCTTACTACCATATCATCCAAGAGGTGTGTGCTTACCACCATATCATCCAAGAGGTGTGTGCTTATCACCATATCATCTAAGAGGTGTTTTCTTGCCACCATATTGTCCAAGAGGTGTGTGCTTACCACCATATCATCCAAGAGGTGTGTGCTTATATCGGGTTACTCAATTGTAGGGTTTTGCATATCGGGTTAGAGCCTTATGCTCATACCTTTTCAAACCTTCAAAGTATCAACCTACCATGTGTTGAGTGACAGCCTAGACAACTGTTTAGTCCTTTTTCAACCAACCCAAATGTACAAAATTATAGGGGTGTGGGGTTCCAAGGTATAACAAATTTCATATCACCATATTGGGTTTCATTACTATATCGGATTACAGGTGCTTCAACCCGATATCAGTTTGTGCCATGATGATGTCATCATCATCAAGATCTAGACTTTCATCCCTTATTGTTCTAGTTCGTGGACAACAATCCTATGCAACTATTAGAACTCATAAAATCATAAATTATTCAAGAAAAATTGAAATTGAAAGTAGATCAACAAGTATAGAAAGATTGAAGGTGAATAATAACATGATTGGTGTGACGTCCCCGGATTTTATAAAACTTAATCTGATGTGTGACATCCAAATTGAAACCCTCACCTCAGCGAGAATCCCAATTTAAACATCGCACACTAGGCTAAGAAAGAGAAAATCAAGGAGTCAGAAGGAAACAACAGTAGCACATGCACATGAACAATAATAAAACCATACACACGTGTTCACCATTCAACATATAATTACAACATGAATTGTTACAAAATTTGATATTACATATTGAACAACAAACTATACATATACATGTACTACCACTAAACTACAGGATCTTATGACAACAGGTCCACCTGTACATCAGCTCGTTACACAACTCTCAACTATCCTGGATCTTCAAGAGCATAACCACAACCTAAACAAAAGATTACATGCGGTACACGTCAGCACAATATTCAAGAATATTGTACTGAATACACCTACATGTCTTTTATTTACCTCTCATCATATCTTGGCAATAAGATAAAACTAATACTTGGCAGTAATAGAAGAATATAATAAAAGTGTATACTTGCACAAAGAGGTTCATTAAAAAAAGAGAACACATATATTTTAAGCACATTTCCATCATATATCTCGTACATCTACCCCCAAGGGCTTTGATATTTTTAGGCCTTATGATCTACTACCAAAGAGTTTGAGATCATTTAACGTGTGATCTACTACCAAAGAGTTTGAGATCTAACACATGTGATCTACTACCAAAGAGTTTGAGATCACTTCAATGCACTGTACTACCAAATAGTTTAGTTATATCATATGATGGATCTGATATCTTATGTTTCATGTGTTCATAGCCATAAGTATGGAAAAATCAAGAAAGATATCATACAAGAACAATCATTTCATTCAATACCATATGCCAAGTATTTTACTACACATATAACACAAGCATATTGTATAATAAGCCAAGTAAGAGGTAATGGCATACCTTGATCAAGAGATATACTAATCACATATTCCTCATGTCATCTATATCCTAGTCAACCCTGATTAAGACAAGATCATATACTGTCATCAGATTGTCATCATCTTAACCCTAATCATGTTCATTAGAGTTTTTCTTAGTTCATTAGGATATGTGTATCATTACTTGTATTCTTATATTATGATTATCTCACTGATGTCATTTTCCAGATTACATCTCATTATCAAAGTTCATCATCTGAACATTAGGTTTCATATCCTTTTTGTGCACATATTAACCCTAGGTTACATCATTAACCTTGATTAGGGTTTTAAACATGTATTAAGATTCATCTTCATTTAACATGGATTATGTTCATCATTATGATTTCATCATTAAATCTGAGGTTCCAAATATTGATATGAGCTTGCTCTGTGAATTTCATCATTTATTGACCATGTATGCATTTAATACATTTTATTTAGGGTTATTAGCCCTAATTAGCCATATGAAGTAAATTACATGCTTTCATTCATCAACATCATGATTACAGACATCATATGGGTTAAAAACATTATTATTGAGTTACTGACATTTTTCCATAATTTTATAATATCATTTAACATTTATTACTCAAGAACTAAGAATTACACATCTTACATGATATCACTACTATTAAAGCATTAAAATACTGATATTGTGATTCCATATTGTTCTATGCATTTTTCTGAGAATTTTGGTACCTCATTTGTAATTTTCTGATAAACGAGCTATTTTCTACGAATTATGAAAGATCTGAGTATTTCGGATTAATTACCTTCATTGGGCCATTCGTGAGTCGACACGTCAGCGTCGAGGGTTGATTCTTTCTTCTACTGGGACCCAATCCGGATCCCGTGTTGGATCCCTAGACTCGGTGATCCATCATTTCCCTTTCTGCTTCTCGCACAACACGGGCGCCGACCACGGCCGTGTTGTCGTTATCGCTGCAGTGTGTGACCCGACTTGTTCGCGTGCGACGGGGACAGGGCGTCGTCACAGATCTTGTCTCTGCTGATGAACTAGTTACGATTGAATCCTTATTCCATCCCTCTACTACTTCTACAAGGTTTGTCTGGCCTTCCTCCATAATCCCAACCTCAGATCGATTTCTGTCGTTACCTCTCCGTGTGGCCTGGAGAGCTCGCCGTTCATGGCTGCCGCCACGACGGCGGGAAAGGGGGGATATCGCCCCCAGGCATGGAAGGCGTCAGGGAGCTTTTACAAAAGCAACGTGTGGCCCTCTTCAACTCAAACACAATCTCCATCAGAGGTGAGGAGGCCCGAAATAGCTAACCTGAACCCCAACTTGTCTCCGGCAAGGATGGGCTTCGTCAGCCGATAGCACATCCCAAACAGGCTTGAAAGCACCCTCAGTAGCTTCGCCTGACCTCAGTCGTCCTTCAGCCTTTGTTATCTTCCTTCAGTTTCCTCACTACCTCCATCTCACACCTCTGCTTCCCACTTGTGACTTGTGGTGGAGAGACTGCGAGAAGGGAGGGCTCATTCTCCCTCATTCCTTCCATTCTGTCCTCAAGAAATGGGTCAAATGGAAGCTGCGATCTATAGGAAGCCAACTGCTCGGTCGGTCTTGCACGTAATGCTCTCTCTCTTAGGCATGAGATCATGGGCAATTCGTGGCTTCAACAGCTCCCTTTCTTGATCTAACTGCAAGGTAGGAGATGACTAAGAGTTGTTAGATCTGATCCATCCAACGGTTAGGAAAAGTCCACGCCATGTATCTGTGGTTCTTAAACATTAGAGGCGCGTGACCCATTTCTTTGATCAAACTTAGGGTATAAATATTAAACTTAGGTCCAAGAATCATTACAAGCACATTATTTCATCATATTCAAACTTAAATATCTCTCTCTAGGAGAACCCAAATGCCACCAAGTTTTAATCGTAGCTTTCTCACTACTGAAGCTACCTTGTGCATGAATTTCGTGTCAAAACTCAAATATTTGGCCATCCAATTAAATTCCTCAAAAAGGCATAAACTTATGGATCCAAATCATTATACAAACATCAAACAACACTCCAAATTTACTAAAACACTTGGGATTCTCAAAACAACTCAACATGCACGACTTCACTTGTGTCATTGGACATTTTAGGATTCCAAAAGTCCACTCCATCACATCCAACACACCTTAAAAGAAATTATGTCCTCATAATTAAGCCAGAAACCACTTTGTCACATCATATACATCTTAAAAGAAATTTCGTCCTCGAAATTAAGCAATTCTCTTACTCCAAGGAAAAACCAAAAGGTCTTCATACACATCTAGGGCACTATTCTAGGTGCAACATATCCAAAAATAAAGTTCCATGATCATATCCAAACCACTATTAGGAGGTTTTTAAAACATCTAGGGTGAATCACCCCTTCATAGAAGGCTCAAACAAGGGTTTAGAATCTTAGGTTATGTCATTACATATATCAGATATTAGGGATGCTTCCTTGCCCTTACCCACGCATTAGGGTTCCAACATCGTATTACCATGTTCTAAAGGAGTTAACTGAAGTTAACTCATTATATCAAGGTGTCATCAATATTTTAATTAGCTCATTGTTAGAACATGTCCATCATTAACATATGCCTTTTAGGAGGGAATTAACTATAGTTAACCCACATTATCCATCTCTATCATATCAAGGTGTTATAATCATTATGTTGTGCTAGCTGTCAAACTATATTTTCCATCTTTGTTAAGCACTAAGATTAACACCTCATGTAAAATGTTTCATTCACTCTCACAGTGATGGTGGTGAGTGTGATTCTTCAACCTAAAATCACTACGCTCAACACATGTTGTTGGGTACACTTTGACATCATCAAACGCAATCCTGAAACATGGGTTGTTATAAAGGTGATGATTGGGTGACTTTGACACCTGGGGCTTTTGAGGGGTGAGTGATAGATATGGGATTTGTCCCTCTTAAGGGAGTTTGACGTCCATGGCCACTTCATGAGTAAGATTGAGAAAGGCATGCACATGCATGTGTGAATCAATATGTGATATTGATGTCACACACATCTCACCCAGTCTTTTCTGAGATCAAAGAAATGGATGAATGTTGAAAGGATGACTGTACCATGCCTTGAGTTCATTCAAGACATTAGTGACAAAGGAATTATACATTCACTGTAACACCATTATCATATTGTAGGATTGAAAGTTGTTCTCCAACTTTCTATTTCACTTGGGTAGCATTGATGTGCGACTAGGCACCACTCTTTGCTTGTGAAGTCATAAGTGTTATGGACTTTCACTGCCAACGTGAAATGGACCTGCAGGGTCACACACAAAGGATTTAACCTGAAAGAGGAGTTTATCCACAAAAGATGTTTATATTGATTACTAAAGGAGTTTAGTAGTTCAATTAAACACTTAGTTCATTGATAGCTCAAAATCATAGTGTTCAAGGTGTTGGACCAATTGATTAGAGTATCAGATTGATTGAAACTGCAATTTGACTGATTTTGCACAGTCTGCACTCCCAACTGATTGGCTCATGTGATGAACCGATCGGCTCAGGTTGGTGAACCGATCGGCTCAAGTGGTGAGTCGATCGACTCATGTGTCATGAAACGATCGGCTCAATTGTTGAATTGGTCGATTCGTGGACCAACCGAGATCGTTTGGAAAGTCAGAAGACTATTTTGCAAATACAGTTTGTTTCACTTGTACAAATTCGATTTGGACAATTTGTTTCACTTGACCAACCGAGATCGGCTCAGGGGTCCCAAACGATTGGTTCAGGTGTGAACCGATCGGTTCAGGTCACCAACAGACTGTTTCAGGGTTGAAACGATCGGTTCAGCTGGCGCAGTTGGTTGTTTTGTGGAAAATTTCGAACCCTTCTACTCCTTCTTTAATCCCGCATTGCCCGGGGTTGAGAACCCTATCCCATGACCCTCATATATATATAGGGGCATTGGGGGCTTCTCAAAGTACAACTCAGAACACCAGTTGCTCTGTAAAGTTGTCGTTCTCTCTGGTTGTGGTAACTGAGAGAGCCTGAGCAAGTGCTACCCGATAAGGGAGGCACCAGCAAGGGAAAGACAACTATAGAAAAGAGACTGGTGGCAGGAGAGTGTGTCGGTGACTAGTACGCCAACAGGAGGGTGTGACTCCTTCTGGTGCCTTGTGTGCCAAGGCGATCGGAGTTCCACGCAGTCCGTGTGGACGACTACAGAGGCAGGAGACTTCTGCCGCTCAGAGGAAAGTTGTCAATCCTGATAGTCCCGGTGAGACCAGGAGCTGCACCGACACCGTCCAAGACTGAAGGTGAAGACCGCGCAAGCCACGAGGTAACATCGCCGAGCAAGCCTCGGGACAAAGTACGCCTCTACAAACCATCCTTCCTATTGTATAGACGTTGACGCGATTCCTTTATTCTGGGTTTGGGATAAGAAAATTTTTGTTTCCACTGCCTACTCTGTCTCCCCTAAAACCCAATAGTGGTATCAGAGCCACGTCAACTGCTCTATACTTTTGGATTATCGATGTGATCAATTTTGGTTTGTCACCTTTATTTATTGCATACGATGTGAATAAAGTTAGCTTTATGCATGTCCAATCCCAAATCCACAAATCCCAATATACATATATGATATGTAATATAAATGCACTCGATGTGTGTCGCCCTTAAATGAGTTTTGTGGTGGATGTATAGCATGGTTATGGCCAAGAAACCCTATGTATGTGTGCTTGGTTGAATGTGGTTGCTTGCATCTCGGTATGCACACCGATTCCCTATCTCCTATTCCTGATGTAACTCGAGATAACTCGAGATTTATTTCCTACCTTTGCTCCCCCTGAATGTAACTCGGGGTTTCCTTTTACAAATGTAAAAATAGGATAGATCTTTTATTTCATGTTATGTAAAAGAACGACAGACAATTTGATGACCAGTTCGAGGAGCAAGATGAGCGGGTGGCGACATGAGGAGATGCACGACGACCAGTGAACCGATCGGCTGGAGGTGCCAGTCGATCGGCTAGTGGCACCCAACCGACCGGCTTGATGGCAAGCCGATCAATCATGGAGATGAGTTGATCAAACCCAGAATAGCAAAGCACAGAATTCATCTTGTATAGGTTGCATGTGATGTGGACCTATATGACCGTGATTCCTCTTGGCTCGAGGAATAACATTAGGATGGCCATAATCATTGCTTTTATCATTTTGCATGTTTTTTGTGGGATATAGCATGTATATGATACTTACTATATTGTGGTGATTGGATATTATATCTACCTATAAAAACCAAATCCCTAATCTAAATATTAAGTCTTTTATGCCTTCCATTAGCAGCACACATGAAAAACTTGATCGACCAAGTCTAGGTTACACCAAAGCATGGTGCACCGTCTATCTCGTGGAAGTGTGAAGGGTAAACATGTAGGTTCTGCCAAAGCAGGGTGCATGTTTACTGTGTCAGCTTTTGGGTTAGACTTAACTGGTGATTCTTAGAGCATCTAAGCCCAGAGGCACGTAATTTTCATGGCAAGGTGTTGCACATGTTCATTCATCAAGAGTTGCATACGATGCAATTGGCATGATGGCCTACCTAAATAGTCAAAATTGTGGGCAATCAGCCAAAGCTGACTCATGACTTGATGAAATATGGATCTTGACCCACTAGAAGATTGTACACTGCAATCTTCCGAATTGATGGTGAGGGCTATCAATTTGAATCAAAATAGTGGGAGAGGTAATTAATTAAAGGCCTAATTAACTACTGTCAAATTTTATTCAAATCAAATCAAATCAAACGGAGTTTTGACAAATGCAATTTTCTCTTGTAGAATGGCAAAAGAATCATCTTTTAAAATGGGAAAATTAATTGAGAATAAATTTCATAACTGGTTAGGAATTGTGAGAAGTGTTCTGTAAAATCCAGATATACCGGTAGCCTTTGAATCCACTCTATGTGCACTTAAGAAGAAGGATAGTTCATTGATGGAGATCAATGGAACAAAGTCTAAGGACAAAGGTGAGGGAGAGAAGGGTTCTCTCGCCAAACAAATGCCAGAATCTTTAGCACTCAAAACATGGAGAGGATGGAAGGAACGATGGAAGAAGAAGCGAGAGATAGAGATCTCTACTTCTGGTGTATACATGATAGAGATTAACTTTACTACTTCTTTGTCATGAGTACTTGATACCGGATGTGGATCTCACATTTGTTCAAATGTGAAGGATCTTAAGAGAAGTAGGCCTTTAGGGAAAGGCAAGGTTGAACTACGGGTTGCCAATGGGGCAATAGTTGCCGCCAGTGCCGTAGGAACCTATGAGTTAACTCTACCTAGTGGGCTAATAATAGAGTTGAAGAACTGCTATTATGTACCTGCCATAAATAGGAATATCATTTCCATCTCTTGTTTGGACAAGGATGGTTTTGAATTTCTTATTAAGAATGGAAATTGTTCCATTTCAAAAGATGGGATCTTTTATGGAAGTGCCCCAATGTCTTATGGTCTATACTTGATAGATCTAGAGATAGGTGTATACAATGTAAACACCAAAAGGCAAAAACTCAACAACTCAAACAAAACGTATATTTGGCATTGTCGTCTAGGGCACATAAATGAGAAATGCATTTCTAGACTTCATAAAGATGGTTATCTAGACTCTTTTGATTATGAATCAATAGAGACATGTGAATCTTGTTTGTTGGGCAAGATGACCAAGACTCCCATTTCAGGTAAATGTGAGAGAGCTAGTGATCTATTAGGACTCATACATACTGATGTATGTGGGCCTTTTAGAACTACTGCCAGAGGTGGGTATCAATACTTCATTACCTTCACTGATGACTTTAGTAGGTATGGCTATGTGTACCTGATGAAACATAAGTTAGAAACCCTTGAAAGGTTCAAGGATTTCATGAATGAAGTACAAAACCAACTTGGTAAAAGTATTAAAGCACTTCAATCTGATCGAGGTGGAGAATACTTAAGCCAAGAGTTTGAGGACCTTCTGTGAGCTCGTGGTATTGTATCACAATGGACTCCGCCTGGAACACCACAGCATAATGGTGTGTCTGAAAGAAGGAATCACACTTTACTGGATATGGTGCGATCAATGATGAGTTTTGTTGATCTTCTGATTTCCTTTTGGGGTTATGCTCTTGAAACCGCCGCGTTTACACTTAATCGAGTACCATCTAAATCGGTTCAAAAGACACCATATGAGATATGGACTGGGAAGCATCCCAATGTGTCTTTTATGAGGATTTGGGGGTGTGAAGCATATGTCTAGAAAATGTTTCCTGACAAGCTAGGCCCTAGATCTGATAAATGTTATTTTGTTGGATATCCTAAGGAGACCAAGGGATATTACTTATACCACCCAACTGAAAACAAAGTGTTTGTTGTTAGGGATGTTGTGTTCCTAGAAAAGGAATTTATTTCCAAAGGAAGCAGTGGGAGGAAAATAGAGCTTGAAGAGGTTCAAGCCCAACAAGAAAACATTGAACCAGTAGATGTACAGGAGGAACATAGACATTCACAAGGTGTTGAGGAATCTCAGTCTCCTCAAGTAACACAAGGACCTCATAGATCTAGTAGGATATGCCTTGAACCTGAGAGGTTTGGATACCTTGTGACTCAGGAAGGCGGTGAGTTGATCATAGATGATGATCCAATTACCTATCTAGAGGCTATGGAGGGACCTGATTCTAAGAAATGGCTTGAGGCCATAAAATCTGAGATGGAATCCATGTATTCCAACAAAGTATGGACTTTGGTGGAACCACCTGAAGGGGTAAAACCCATAGGGTGCAAGTGGGTCTTCACGAAGTAGATCGACATGGATTGAAATGTGCAAACTTATAAAGGTAGATTGGTTGCAAAGGGTTTCTGACAAGTTCAAGGTGTTCACTATGACAAAACTTTTTCTCTAGTTGCCATGATTTAGTCCATCAGGATCATGCTTGCTATTGCGGCTTACTATGACTATGATATTTGGAAAATGGATGTTAAAACCGCATTCCTTAATGGGAATATAAATGAGGATGTGTACATGACTCAACCTGAAGGTTTTGTAGATCCAAAGAATGCCAATAAAGTCTGTAAGCTACAAAGGTCAATCTATGGATTGAAGCAAGCATCTCGGAGTTGGAATCTTCGATTTGATGAGGAAGTCAAAGTGTTTGGCTTTATTCAAAATAAAGATGAACCTTGTGTGTATAAGAAGGTTAGTGGGAGCACGAACAAATTCCTCATAATATATGTGGATGACATACTATTGATGGGGAATGATGTAAGGACCCTGACCTCCGTTTAGGGCTTATCCTGTTTGCTTTGCCTAACCCTGATGTTTAGTTGCTGCTAATCACCCTTGGTGGTGATTAGGGTTTCTTTTTCTGTGCTTTGTTGAGAGCTGGAGGTGCTACTTGCAACTAATCCAAGTCTAGGGTTGTTGAGCAAGTTTGTCACCTTGAGAGGTGTTCCTCTCTCTCCTTGCTTCCTCTAGTGTTGAGAGGAAAGGTTGGGCTCGTTGCTTGAGTTGCCTTGGGCTTGGATGAGCTTGTTGGGCCGTGAGATGCCTTGATTGAACCTTGCCCTTGCCTTGTTGGACCTTGTGTCAGGCAGGAGTGCCTTGTATCGGCCATAGTGTGTCGCCCAGGGAGTGATATCGGGCATGGAGTTGGGGTGTATCGGCCATGGACCCCCTTTGACCCTTTGACCTCGTTTGTATCACCACTAGTGGACACTTGGTGCTTGATGCTTGCATGTAGCAATGGCCTTGGACATGTGTTTAAGGAAAGAGAGAGTGGTGGCATTGCCCCTGGACAAGTGTCCCTAGGTGGGCGACACCTTGCCTTGTCTTACCTTGGTTTCTCCTCCATCCTCTCATATATATGTGTTCCCTTTCTCTTGCTAAGGATCCCTTTAGTTCCTTAGTTCCCCTCTCCCTTGGTGCACGACACCCCTTCCTTTGCAAGCTTGGTGGCCGATCCTTATCTTGGAGTCTTCTTCTTCTTCCTCTTGAGGTGGCCGAAGGTGTAGCTTGGTGCTAGGAGCTTTGAGCTTGCTTAAGGCGGGTTACATAACTCCTAACCCTAACCATATTACCTTCTTCTATATTCTTATATGTTTTCTTGCTTCATAATCGGCCATATATGTTTCTAGATATGGTTCTTCCTTAATTGCACCTAGTTGTCCGAACCATGTTTTAGGGTTTCCTTGTTGAGAAACACTCCTTTCCCTCCTTGGTCTAGAGAAGTGAGCTTGAGCTTTAGTAATATGAGCAATACCCCTCTCTCATTTAAGTTGAGAGGTGAGCTTGTGTTCTAATTGCTTGAGCAACACCCTCCTCTCACCATGGATTCGAGAGGTGAGCTTTTTGGTAGATGTAGACCCATGTTAAGGTTGATCCTTGTGGTTGCCTGAGTTGTGATAGAGGTTGTGCAAAACCCCTCTCTCTTGGTTGCTGAGAGGTGAGCCGATCTTCTTGATCAATCTAGGGTTTGGTGCCGTTGTGCTTGAGGTTGATGACGATCTTGTTGGGTGGTATCTTGCACGATATGGCCTTGGGATGGTGCCACCCGATACCTCTCTTGGACTAGAGTTCTGGGTCGATATGATGAGGTTGTGTTGGGCGATATATCTTGGTCCTTGCCTTGTGTGTTGGCCGATAGGACGAGGCTAGCTTGGTTGGATGACAGGCTTTCCTTTACTGCCCGTTTGAGTTGTACCCTTGGCCATTGTGCCTAGATGAGTTTGGTTGTTGGTCGATACCTTTGTGTGTTGGGCGTTATGCCTTGTTGAGTGCCCTGTCCGATACACCTAGCTTGGGTAATAGCTTGGTGCCCGATGTACCTTGAACGTTATGGAGCTCAGTGGGCTAGTCTTGTGTTGGACGTCATGGTTTGGTGGTGATGCCCGGTATAGTGACATATGGTAACCCTAACCCCCCACACATGGATGCACGACACACATGGATGCACGACACATATGGATGCACGAAACACATATATGCACGACACACATGGATGCACGACACACATGGATACACGACGCATATGGTTGCATGATATACCTTGAGGTGGTAGCCCAACATCCTTGCTTTAGCTTGGCCGATATGTGGCTAGAATGCTTGGGCGACATGAGGGAAGTTACCCTACCCGATACCACCTCTAGTGAGGGTGCCCTGCCCGTCACACTTCTTGTGAGGGTAGTGGGTACTTCTAGTGAGGGTCATGTTCAACCCGGAAACCCATCTGATAGTTCTTCATCATGTAATCGCATTCTTGTTGATAAGAATTAGGGTTTATGGTTTGTGAACCTTGGACATGTTTGATAGTAGTGAGGTGTTTGATATAGTAGAACACACCTATGTAAACATGACATGTAATTATAATGGCATGATATTACATGTGTTTATGATCATCTTGAATCCTATATATATATATATATATATATATATATATGGTGATGAGTAAGGATAAGCTTGGAAGTATATGAGATGCTTCACATGATGATGTGACCCATGTCTTTGGCCACAGGGTTGAGGCATGAATGATAAAGTGTATAATCATCAATGTTGCCCTATGCTTGATAGCATGCTCATTCTAGTAATTCCTTAATAGCTTCAGTTATCTCTATGATTGTGTATACTAACCATGCAGGAGTTTCATGCGGATGCATAGCCAGGTTAAGGGCTATGAGGCATATATGTTTGAATAACATTGCATTGATGGTCACTCTTGCTGATGAGATAACATGCATCACGTGTATAATGTGTTTAGGTCTGAGGAACTGAGTTGGCTAAAGTGCCTAGTTGAGGTGTTATCCTCTGATGATGAGATCAGGGATTGTTATCCCCAGTGATGAAGATGCCTTATGAGGCAGTGGTTTCTTATGATGAGGGATTGAGATCCTGGAATAACATGATGGTGGTAACAATAATGTAGCTTTAAGTTATGTATGTGTTACAATCCGGTTGCCTCAACAATCCACTTAAAATATACTAACTAATTACAGTGGAATATGTAATGTAGTTTGCCCTAGCCATAGATACATCATCGTCAGTAGTTGATGATGGTGAAATAGGTTCTCCTGCAGGTTAACCTGGAAGCGCATATTATTGAATATGTGTGGTTTCTCCTAGCCGGAAATGAGGAGGTTAGAGTGCAACTTTGGTTGTAGACTCAAGATGTGTATAAGAGCATGGTGAACAGGCCCATGGCTCAGTGTGATAGAGCATGAATGCGTTCATGGCTCAGGGAGCACGGTGAACTGGCCCGTGGCTCAGATATGCTAGCACTGAGACCTATACCAAGGCGGACTAGAGAAAGGGTAGCTTGCGGGAGCTGACCCTGTGGCTGAGGCCACTTGAGCATGAGACTGCGGTCCTACTTTGGTTCTTGTTCACTGACCACGAGGTGTGAGGTCATGGAGTCTGGCTCTTCCATTGACCTTGTATGGCATTGGCTTGGGTTTCGCAACCGAAGGTTGGATTTGAGTGGTACGGCTCACTTCCTCAGGGAATAATAACATGTAATCCAGCCGAATAGTATTTAGTGCTTAAGGCAAAACACGGAACATTGGTTGAAGCCTTGCTTGGGTAATTGATCTTGTTATACATTGCATTTACTTATACGTTCCTTATGTTATGTGGTAAGACCTTATAAATCTTATCTTGTCAATCATGTTCCATAAAGAAATACTTGGTGATATGCCTTCCGTACACCTTGGTAAGCTCGATGGTAATAACAACCCTGCTCTATAGACTGCTCTTATTCTACGTTTTATCAGTTATCTGCTATTATTGCTTTATCTTTTGGAGGTTTTATGGTTAAGGTGGGGAGTTATGTTTCTCACTGGGACTGTGTGTCTCACCCCGTTGGTTTACAACCTTTTTAGGTGTTCGCGCTAGACGTGGTGGTGGTCACGGGGTTGCGGTCGAGCAGCAAGAAGAGCAGTAGAAGGCAAGAGATGGATATGCTGCTATTTTGGTCGTTTTGTAGTAGAGTCTTAGAGTCATCCCTGTACTCTCAGGTCCTCGGAGGTGTTTTGGCATTGTTTTACGATGTAGAGCTGATGAAACCTTGTATATCCTACTGCTGGCCGGATGTGGCCCGTTATGTATGTATAACAGGTGATGAACTCATGTGATGACAAGACAGCTGATCTGTTAAGCTATGAACACGTATCTAGACTTGTAGATGTTTATATAACCTGTCTTCTTGCAGGATGAGGATCTGAATGTAATAGTTTCTTGGTTTATCTGCATCTCGAAATCAATTTTAATTACCTGTGTTTTTGGTAATAGGTGGTTTATGGTGTTTTCCGCACATTTTTGCGTGGCACCTCATTGTCTGTGTGATAGCGGGATGTGTCGCCACAAAGCTTGGTATCAGAGCTCTAGGTTCGATGAGTCTACAAGGATTTAGGACTAGGTTGTGTCTGTTCTTGTGAGTCCTCCAGATTTTCTTACGATTATCTTCTGCCCTTAGCGGAAGAAAAAGCCAAGATGTTTGGAAATCATGAAGAACATGCTGTCGAGAGCAGTGATGCTGCATCAGTTGATAGAGTTGAAGGGCAGGAACATGGAGATCGGGTGCCTGAGGTCCCCCAACTTGACCCAGCCATTCTCGAAAATCCTGCCCACTAGCAGCTTATGGGGAAGATGATGGCTACGATGAATCTCATGGTAGAGAGATTGCCAGTGCCTCCGCCGAGAGAACAGGCTCCCCATGGTGAAACATCAGGTATTGGGAAGACCTTTGAGCGGCTTCGCAGAGTCGGAGCTTCGGACTATGCTGGGACGGATGATATAGCGGATGAAGATTTGTGGCTGACATGTCTTGAGAAGGCCTTCCGGATCCTCGACATCCCTGAAGCGGACAAAGTGAAGCACATTGTCTACCTTCTGAAGGGTAGTGCTGGCTACTGGTGGGCCATCGAGGAGGAGAAGCGACCCGGTGAGGTGATCGGTTGGGAGGTTTTCTGACGCGAGTTCGTCAGCAGATAATTTCCGAAGACGTATCTGGACAAGAAGATCAGCCAGTTTGAGCGCTTGCGCCAAGGAGCGATGAACATCACCGAGTATGAAGCTAAGTTCATGGACCTGTTGAGGTTTTGTCCTCACATGGCAGCGACAGATGCCGAGCGAATCAGATGTTTTGAGAAAGGCTTGAGTGCTGAGCTGACAACACCTACTTCTACGTTGGAGAACTGAGAGCGGTTTGCTACGTTTGTGGTGTCTGTCCGAAGGATTGAACGGTCAGTCAGAGAGAAAAGAGAATCCATGTCTAAGAAGAGGCATGCTCAGTTCCAGAGACAGAGGTTCGATGGCTTCAAGAAGCTGAGGTTTTCAACATCTTTTGGGTTAAGAGGTTCCAGTGCACTATCACAGTGGTCTCTGAGTAAAGGAATAGGATATGGTTCTTCACCGTCAAAGGCACATAGTACAACTTCTGTAGCAGTGACAGGGCCGTCTAGGCCACAACAGCGAGACCAGTCATGCCATCTGTGTGGTCAGATCGGGCATTGGAAGTCAAATTGCCCAAGTAAATATGTTGAAGTGACACAGTAGCTGAGGCAGAATCAACAAGGGTCAGACCGACATCAACCCAATGGTAGCAGAGGGCGAGGACGTGGTCAAGCATCATAAGCGGGATCGTCTGCTCAAGGAAGCAGAGGATGTGGACAGCAAGCAACGACTCGATTCTATGCTATGAGTCAACCGGAGGCGATAGTCAACCTGCGAGTGGTGGCAGGTCAGATGGAGTTATTTCATTCTGATTTGTCTTCTTCTTGCTTTATATCTGTTCTGGTTGACCCTGGTGCTACGCACTCTTTTATCGCCCATAGTATGCTTGAAAACTGTCTTTTACATGTTAGCTGTAAGAAATATAGCTTGTTGTTAGAAACCCCTCTTGATGGTTCGTCGATGCTTCGAGAAGTGTGTCCATCCTGTGTTCTCTCTTTTTCAGGACACAGTATACAAGTGGATCTTATACCACTTGATATTCATGGATTCAATGTGATCCTTGGGATGGATATATTTATTAAATGCATACATGGTCAATAAATGATGAAATTCACAGAGCAAGCTCATATCAGTATTTGGAACCTCAAATTTAATGATGATATCATAATGATGAACATAATCCATGTTATATGAAGATGGATCTCAATACATGTTTAAAACCCTAATCTAGGTTAATGATGTAACCTAGGGTTAATATGTGCACAAAAAGGATATGAAACCTAATGTTCAGATGATGAACTTTGATAATGAGATGTTATCTGAAAAATGACATCAGTGAGATAATCATAAGATAAGAATACAAGTAATGATACACATATCCTAATGAACTAAGAAAAACTCTAATGAACATGATTAGGGTTAAGATGATGACAATCTGATGACAGTATATGATCTTGTCTTAATCAGGTTTGACCAGGATATAGATGACATGAGGAATATGTGATTAGTATATCTCTTGATCAAGGTACACCATTACCTCTTACTTGGCTTATTATACAATATGCTTGTGTTATATGTGTAGTAAAATACTTGGCATATGGTATTGAATGAAATGATTGTTCTTGTATGATATCTTGGTTGATTTTTCCATACTTATGGCTATGAACACATGAAACATAAGATATCAGATCCATCATATGATAGCACTAAACTATTTGGTAGTACAATGCATTGAAGTGATCTCAAACTCTTTGGTAGTAGATCACATGTGTTAGGTCTCAAACTCTTTGGTAGTGGATCACACGTTAAATGATCTCAAACTCTTTGGTAGTAGATCATAAGGCCTAAAAATATCAAAGCCTTTGGGGGTAGATGTACGAGATATATGATGGAAATGTGCTTAAAATATATGTGTTCTCTTTTGTTAATGAACCTCTTTGTGCAAGTATACACTTTTCTTATATTCTTTTGTTACTGCCAAGTATTAGTTTTATCTTATTTCCAATATATGATGAGAGGTAAATAAAAGACATGTAGGCGTACTCAGTATAATATTCTTGAATATTGTACTGACGTGTACCACATGTAATCTTTTGTTTAGGTTGTGGTTATGCTGTTGAAGATCCAGGATAGTTGAGAGTTGTGTAGAGAGCTGATGTACAGGTGGACCTGTTGTCTTAAGATCCTACAGTTTAGTGGTAGTACATGTATATGTATAGTTTGTTGTTCAATATGTAATATGAAATGTTGTAACAATTCATATTGTAATTATATGTTGAATGGTGAACATGTGTGTATGGTTTTATTATTGTTCATGTGCATGTGCTACTGTTGTTTCCTTCTGACTCCCTTGATTTTCTCTTTCTTAGCATAGTATGTGATGTTTAAATTGGGATTCTCGCTGAGGTGAGGGTTTCAATTTGGATGTCACACATCAGATTAAGTTTTAGAAAATTCGGGGACGTCACAGGTGGTATCAGAGCATGAACAATAGCAAAGCCTGACATTTGCTCATTATGCAACTCAAAACTAAAGAACCTTGAACCTTAATAATCTTTAGGGTTAGATTAGTCATCTTTTAGAGACTAGATCTGACCTAGCCTCTAGGTTAGCACCTAGATGTCTGAGAACTAGGTCTAGACTGGTGCTTGTTGAGTAGTAAGTCCTTAGATGTCGTTCTTTCCTTGTAGTGCAGCGGTATGGGATGTTGCACTATTTGGAAATGATGTGCATCAAGGGAAGAGAAACCCTAGACATATTACGCACGTTGTCTAGAGTAGCTACACTATTCTACCCCTTGTTATCACCCTTTTCACTAGTTTTCATGACACTATACTCTCTACTATGTGTGGGACACTTGTTTTCAGGATTTGGTTTTTGATTCCAAACGGATTGAACCTCGATAGTTTTCTCTGACGTTTGTTTTATCAGAGAAAAACTATATAATATTTTATTATGTATATGTATTACAAAAATGTGTCCCCACACATGTACGAGTAGGAGGTGACCATGCAACCTAAGTGAAAGTGTATGACATCAGTCTAGAAAAGAGAGTAGTTCTAGATTAGATGTCTAGAGCCTTGTTGGAATATAAGATAGATGGAGTAGATGAAATAAGTTTTGATGATATGATGTAAGTCTTATATAGATGATATAAGATAGTTTATAAGGATATATGTTTGTCTTTGAGGACTTAAGTTCAATTTTTAGGATTTGAGATTTGTTTTGATGATATGATGCAAGTAACTAGGCTTTTACGAGATAAGATATGTTAAGTTAAGACAATGATGTGAATCATCAGGAGCCTCAGTCTCTTTTATGAAGGAGGACCTCTAGTGTTAGGACCAGTTTTGGGGTTAACTCCAGAGAGAGTGAGACACATTGGGAGAAGGTCAGAGAACCTAAACTCCAAGCAATGCGAAATATGAGATATGTGATATGATATGTCCTAAACTAGTCTACTCCTGAGTGATTGAGATGAGTTGCTTTATGCATGATTCCTATAGTTTGTTGAACCCTAGATGTCCTTGGGAGGACCAAACCCTGGAGACAAAAAGAGAGGCAGGTTATATGTGCATATGAGAACACGATTATAAAAACCTACCATCTGGGTGAGGGAGAGAGTCCCAAGACCCTGGAGGAGGTAGCTATGTTAGTTTCTGTGAAGCCTCGAGCTCAGGTTGGTGGTTCCCCACACAGGACACTAGTGGCAAGTGTCAAAGATAGTGTTGAGTAAGAATAACTCATGGGTAGAGACCTATGAAGAATATGCAATAGCATGTTTTGGTTTGTGCTTATGTGGCTAGAGCTTGTGAAGTTGATCAACTAGTGCCAATGAGGTAATCTGAGAACACTAGACTAAGAGAGGGAAGATAAGTTTTTGTTTACAAGATACTCATAGAGTTGAGTTAGCTCAGAGAGATTGAGCATGGCACTACCCTCATGATATAGGTTAGGAGAACCTCAGTTGGACTAGATAAAGATATGATATATGTTTGATTAGCCACTCACATAAGTTTGTTTAGCACAACCATGATATAATATATTTAAGGATGTGATCTAATTTCGAGATGTGACACATAAACATGAGATGATGGAAATCTAGAAATGGTTTAATAGATATCAAGGCATATATGGTTAACCATATACATGAATAATGATGATAATGTGATATTGTTGGTTAATCTTGTGATAAATTCACTAGTAAATGTTGCAATTTATTATGAACAATGAAATAAGATGGACATGGAAAAAAGCATATCCTAATTTGTTTGTATGATTGTTGAATTTTAAGGGCAAAATTCCTATAAGGAGGGGAGGATGTTATAACCCCATTTTTCTAAACCATGTAATGAAATTTGTAAATATCCTTTTAAAAGATAAATGGAATCAATGGTTGATTTAATGATTTGATTTGAATGATTTTCGTGCATAATAACTTTGTTTGTTTTATTAATGGGCTTTATTGGCTATTGAGACCAATTGAGAGAAAAAGAAAAAGAAAAAGAGAAAGGAATTCAACTAGATAAAGGAATACATAAGAATATAGATAAAAGAAGAATAAAGGGCTAAGTAATATTTCACAAAAATGGAATTTCGAAATATTAAGATTCCTTGAGGTTCAAGGAACTCAGGTCACATAAACTCCACATTTGGGTAAATTGCAATCTTCCCCAAAGCTATCATATAAGGTACAAACAATTTGCAAATAAGATTGGAGTTGAGAATTAAACTCTCCTCAAGTCTTAATTACTTTTCAAAAGATTAAGACAAGGTTCTAAGAAACTTACTTAGGAAAAAATTCTATGGTTATCCCAAAACCCAGGTTAGGGGTGTTACATTTAATGACCAAATTACAATTATGCTCCTCAATTATCAAATATTCCTCGATTGAACCTTCTTCATCACTCTCATGATCATTGAATAAGTTTGACACCAAAAATTCCAATTATGATGCCCAATGTGCATGTTGTGACATCAAAAACTAGCTTGTACTATATTGTGACTCAATTGGTTTAATTCATAAATAAAACTTTACTATATGGACTTAAACTTTTTCCACATCTTTATAAGACTTTTATCAAGTAGTGATTATACTACCATAATTTTTGGATGTTTCATTTAAGAGTTATGAATTTGGCCAGAAATATCCTTTTATTGCCTTCAAAAATCCCCAAACCCCATTTATCTAGACCAATCCGATCTTGATCGGGATCCATCTAGGGTGCACGTGGACGGTCATCTCCCACACTCATTTTCTACAAATCAGACAACACACAAAAGGCATGAGGTTCAAACCTACCATTCTCCCTCCTCTTTGATCCTTTTCCTCATCAAATTAAATGCTTTTCATTCGAAATTATCTCCTCTACATTACAATCCCCATAGACCCCTCTCCCCCACCCTATTATAAAAATGTCCAAAAGGGAGACAGTCTGAACTTGGAGGAGAAGCACTCCCAGGCAACCCTAGGCTTCATACACCTATTTAAGGGTCACAATAGCTCCATAGTTACTCCTTAATCCATTTTGACACATCAATTTCTCTCCTTAGCCTCTGAATCCTCCACCCTGCTCCACCTTTGAAAGTCTAAACTAGAGCTCTATCCTTGCACCATAGACCCTCCTCTCCAAATTAATTCCACCTATACAATTAGGGAGATAAGGAAGCGCTCCCAGGACCATCGCATAGAGCTACAACGGTCCAACCTGCTCTATCGACGAGACACCATCACCCCAACATGGGAGCTTGCTAACGGACACCTCCATGCATCTTCCAAGGTAGCTGAGACCACCGAGAGAATCCTCAGCACCTCGAGAATCCTTCCTAACCCACTATTGGTTGTTGTTTGAGGTATACCTCTTGACCCTACTTCTTATTTCTTCATTGCACCTACTACTTTGTTTCCTGGTCTAGCTTGTTCTGGACATGGTTTTGAGCCACTAGCGGGTCTTTGGCCTCACACGACCACCCCGAGGTCAATAGAGTGCTTAATGAAGACTTGTAAGCACTTTCCCTCGATCTAGACTTCACAAGTTTCCTCCCTATCCTCATTGTTAAGCCATGGCATGAGTAGTTTGATTGATCAAACAATCACAAGAGGATATTTACTTATATGCCTCATATCTTGTCAAGCTCACATTTCATAATCATGGGCATTTTTGCTTTTTCCTCACCATCAGTCCAACGCAGAAGCCCAACTCTGGTTCATGGGTCATTGGAAGGATCCCCAAATTTGGATCCCTCCCCTGATCTGTGAAGCCAGATTGGCTATCCTCTTTTTTCCCTTTTTATTGTCTAGCCCTTTTCTAATTGTCCAACATTGTAAAATGCTTTAAAAATAGCTCCAGTATCAAAAAAATCCCAGAAGATATTGTTATTCTTAGAAAAATGTCTGCTCTAATATGAGACCATTATCTTTCCATGTTATAGTAACATCCGATGATGATATTTAATATCTCTTTCATTCGTCTTAATCAGGGTTTCTCTTATTATTTCAAGCTCAAATCTTGCTAAAAACCTTGATTTACATGATACATGATCACAACATGACCATGTTGTACTCTAATACTATATTGATGACTAGATCATATGACTTTGAATACTTCATCATCACTCAATCTACTCTTTCCATATTTGTGCATGAAAATGACTAAATGATGTATAAACATCTAACCATGATATTTTCCACATCAAATCAGACCTTCATTCAAAGCAAAAGTTCTTTATATCAATCATATGATCCTAGACCTATACCCATAATGACCATAGAGCAACAAATATAATGAGAATAATAATACTTGAATGAATGACCTAGTAGGTCATTAGAGCAATGAACCATATATATTGATACATGCTTGTTCCAATTTTATACTAGGATCTAATACTTGTTAAAATTGTTGATTTGGATATTGATTATACTCTAGACTCCAAAAGAGGTACTATTTATAACAATTCCTCCTTGAAAAGACTAGTGATATTGAATGATACTTGTATGTGCCTCTTGAAAATCTTGGTTATGTATTTGTTTGTAACAAGCTTGAAAACATAAATGATATTGCCCATTATGACTGCCAGTAATACGTGTTAAAATTGAGTACAAGTAACCTCCTCATTTGGAGGGTGAAACTTGTACATGTCTATTGATATCAAATTTGTATATGTCAATTGACCTCCTACCTCATATGGAGAGAAGGATCCAGGTGACCTCCCCCATCTCATTCGGGCTATGGAGTCGCATAAATATACAAACATGCTTCTCATTATCAGCATAATGGGAACTTGTAATAAACTTTTGTCAGATAAATGTTTGTTTGGTAAATCGCTTGTTGACTTTTTTTGAAAATAAGTCCTTACAAGTACTATATTTTTCTATAAACATTTTCAATTGTTCAATATTTGTTTTTTAAAGTGTACAGATGCATTTGCATTGATTGCGTCTCAATTTACTTGATTTTAGGAAAACTAGATGGATCGTTATGAATAATTGACTAGACCGCTTCCGCTCATGACAAACTCTGATGATATGGACAAAATCTCATATTTGGGTTGGTTAGACAAACTTTGATGATATGGACAGAATCTTATATTTGGGTTGGTTAGTTCTTTAAATCCCTTGTTTTATGAGTTATTATTTCTTATTGTATATGTCAGTGTGTGAGATCTTTTTATGCCACCCAGATATGGGTACTTCAATCCTTGTACCATTTTCTAGGTAGTGGGATTGGGATCGAGGTAATAACGGTGCCTTGATAGTTGGTATCAGAGTATATACACTCCCATATACTTTAAGTAAATAATATATCGAGTCCTCTGAACCCAGGAAACCCTAAAGTCCATAATGATGAAAATTGAGGTGTCTAGGCTCGGGGTTCTGGCATAATCACCGCCTATATTTTCAAAGTGGTTGAGGTTCCGTGCTCTACCTGGCCTTAATTGATCCAAAATTGGTCCTAAAGGTTTTCCGTTGAAACCCTAGAGAGTCTTGCAATCATCTTATCTTCTCTCTAAAGATTTCATAGAAACCACCTATTAGTTTGAAGTAGGGTGGCTCTTCATCTCTTCCTTTGCTAGGTATCATGACTGGATATTCACTCTCCCTATTTTTTGGTAGTATGGGAGTTGACAAAATTGTGATATAAATTCTGAAACTATATAGAGGAATATCTTATAATCTGATATACTCTTAACTTGACCTATGTGATTAAAGGACTCATAAATGGATGTACCTTGCAGAAGTTCCCACAAACCCATAGTCAAAGAATGAGAACATCTGGAAGCTTTAATGGTCTAGAAGGAAAGATTGATAAAAGGTAGACTGAGAAGAAAATAGATGAAGAAATGGAAAAGACCATTAATAATAAGAAAGCTCTTGAAGAAGAAGTTGAGAATGATGTAGACAAAGGAAAATGATCCATGCTCAATAATGTTGATGGTGATGAGAATGAACCAAGAAAGGCTACCAAGGATGATGCTTCAGAAGTACAAAACAAGATACTTATGGATTCTATGACCAAATGCACAAAATACATGACACCGATAATTCATGGAGGAGTCCAAATCACCATGAATTCCTTTACCCCTATATCCAAGCTCATAGTCATGGAGATAGAGGCAAAAATAGAGGTTGGAATTGCAAAGGAGGACATTTTCTATCACAAAATCTAGTGTTTGGTCAGAAGGCCATATCAAGACTTGCTAGCAATGAAAGAACCAATGAACTCATTACTATATCTAGATTATGATATGTTCTTTATGCAACCCTTTGTAAATTTTGAAATGAACATTTCACTCACCATATCATTGAAAATTGAAATTTTATGCCCTATTTATGACTAACTCTAAATTGTCATCATGTTAATTATCTAGAGTTGGAAAGGTATTTCCTTCCACCCAATTTTTATTCTTGACCAAAGTCTCCAATAGATCAAGTTTATAATAATATTGATACTCGATCTTGAATCCCAATTTTATATACAATGTTGACTACAACTTGTGGCTAAATTACTAAAAAGACCTAAGTCTAGATCATTCATCAAATATCGATACCATGGTAATAAAATTGGTGATTGATATCACAACTATTTCTCAAATTTTGCTTGAATATTGTTTTTCATAATTGAATATAGATGAGTGATCTCCCCTAAGGTCTAAATAGGAATCTAAACCCTAGCTTTGAAATATTTATACATATGATCTTGATGTCCAAACTTTGACTCTCGATATTGGTTTTGACACATTCATATTTTGAGGATGATAGTGATGAATATATGCATAGGGTTAATTTCCTAAGATGACCTAGGCATGGACCATTTACCCACCTTGACCATATTTGATGAACAAATTGATATTGAAATTTCAAATTATTTCTAGATTACTATTTACGGGTGAATGGCCACACCCGTGGTCTAGATAGGAATTAAAGCCCTAGGCTTGCATGCTTAGAACCTAAAATTTTGATTATTGAATCTTGAATCTTGAATTGTGATATAGTTAGTACATGGCCCAATCTGATTCATGATGTATAGTCTCGATTCTCAATCCCAATTCTCCCTTAATATGGAGACATAATTTGAAAGTGAAATCAATTAGTGAGTTGTGATATCTTGACCTCTTTATTGATCGATGAAAGATTATGAGAGACTATTGATGAGGGGATAATTTTGAGGACATGGTTTTTATTATATACTTGATGATGTTCCAGTATTTAAGGATATGACTTGGATCGGGTAGTCCCAATTTTGAGGATGTTTATCAATTTTGAGGAAAAATTTCCTTTTAAGGAAGGATGTGAGGAAGTGGATTTTTCATATTTAATGACCAAATTACAATTATGCTCCTCAATTATTAAGTAATTCTCAACTAAACTCACTTCATCACTCTCATGACCATTGAATAATTTTGACACCATAAATTCCAATTAAAATGCCCAAGGTGTACCTTGTGACATCTAGAACTAGATTGAACTAAATTATAAATAAAATGATTTTATTCATAGACAAATCTTTACCATATGGACCTCAAACGTTTTATACATCTTTATAAGACTTTTATAAAGTAGTGGTGAAAATCCCACAATTTTTGGATGTTTCATTTAATAGTTATGAATTTGGAAAGAAATATCCTTTTATTGCCATCAAAAATTCCAAAACCCCATTTATCTAGACCAATCGGATCTGGATCTGGATCCAGCTGGGGTGCACACGGAGGGTCGTCTCCACACTCATTTTCTATGGCTAATGAATAGAACATGTGAGGTTTAAGCCTACTATTCTCCCTCCTCTTTGACCCTTTCCTCGTCAAATTAAATGATTTTCATTCAAAATTCTCTCCTCTGGTAACTATCCCCAATAGCCCCTATCTCTTACCCTATTTTGGAAATGCCCATAAGAGTGGCAACCTGGACTCAGAGGAGAAGCACTCCCAGACAACCCTAGGCTGTGGGACACCTATTTAAGGGTCCCAATAGGTCCGTAGTTACTCCTTCATCTATTCTGACCTATCAATTTCTCTCCTTTAGCCTCTGAGTCATCCACCCTGCTACACGTTCGAAAGTCTGAACCAGATCTCTATCCTCACACCACCAACCCTCCTCTCTAAATTCACTACACCTATACAATTAGGGAGGTTAGGTAGAGCTTCCAGAACCATCACAGAGAGCCGTGATGGTCCAACCCACTCCATCGACAAGATGTCATCACCCCAACATGGGTGCTCGCTGGTCGACACCTCTAGGCCTCTACCGAGGTAGCTGAGACCACCATTCAAATCCTCGGTGCCTTGAGAATCCTTACTAACCCACTATTAGTTGTCATTTGAGGTATAACTCTCGACGCTACTTCTTCTTTCTTCATAGTGCGTACTGCTATGTTGCCTAGTCTATCATGTTCCGAACATGGTTTTGAGTCACTAGTAGCTCTTGGGCCTCACATGACCACCCCAAGGTCAACGGAGTCCTCAGTGAAGCCTTTCAAGCACTTTCCCTTGATATGGCATTCTTGAGTTTGCTCCCTCTCCTAACCTCCAAGCCATGGTGTGAGTAGTTTGATTGATCAAACGATCACGAGAGGATATTTACTGATATGCTTCATATGTTGTCACGCTCGCATATCATGATCATGGCCATTTTTTCCTTTTACCTGAGCATTGGTGTAACACAAAATCCCAACTCTGGCGTGTGGGTCATTGGGAGGAACCACAAATTCAGATCCCTCCCCTGATCTGTGAAGTCAAACTAGCCATCCTCTTTTTTATTTTTGTTTTTTTCTAGCCCTTTTCTGATTGGTCAGCATTGTAAAATACTTCAAAAATAGATCTAGTACCGAAAAAATTCCCAAAAAATGTTGTTATTCTCAAGAAAATGTCTACTTTAATACGAGACCATTATTTTTCATATTATAATAACATCCTATGATGATATTTAATATCTCTTTCATACATCTTAATTAAGGTTTCCCTTATTATTTCAAACCCTAATCTTGCTGAAAACCTTAATTTACATGATACGTGATCAAAACATCATCATGTTGTACTCTGATACCATATTTATAACTAGATCATATGACTTTGAATACTTGACCATCACTCAATATACTCTTGCCATATTTGTACATGAAAATGACCACGTCACATACAAACATCTAACCTTGATATTTTGCACATCAAATCAGACCTTCATTCAAAGCATAAGTTCTTAATCTCAATCATATGATCCTAGATCTATACTTGTAATGACCATAGGACAACAAATACAATGAGAATAATAGTACATGAATGAATGCCCTAGTAGGTCATTAGAGCAATGAACCATATATATTGATACATGTTTGTTCCAATTTTATACTAGGATCTAATACTCATTGAACTTGTTGACTTGGATATCGATTATACTCTAGACTCCAAAATAGGGACACTTTTATAATATTTCCTCCTTGAACATACTAGTGCTATTGAATGATACTTGTATGTACCTCTTGAAAATCTTGGCTATGTATTTATTTGAGCTATTGTTCCCTACTTATCAGTCTTCTAATTTCTATATTATAGTCTGTAACAAACTTGAAAACATAAATGATATTGCCCATTATGAATGCCAGTAATACTCCTTGAAATTGAGTACAAGTGACCTCCTCATTCGGAGGTGGAACTTGTCCATAATGAATGACACTACTACAGAAACCCCATTTGGCGTCGGTCTTTTAACCCCATTTGGCGTCGGTTTCCGACCGACGCCTATGTGGGCGCCGCTAAAGGTCGAACATTTCGGCGTCGATTTTTTAACCGACGCCTATTTAACCTATAGGCGTCGGTCTTTTAGTAGACAACCGACTCCAAAATGGTTCGCGCCACAGAAAACGACGTCATCTAGGGCACTTTCTGCGTCGGTGATTTACTAAAAGACCGACGCCTATATTCCATGTAGCGTCGGTCTTTTAGTTGATAACCGACGCATAAAGTGTCCTAGATGACGCCGTTTTCTGTGGCGCGAACCCTTTTGGCGTCGGTTATATACCAAACGACCGACGCCTGGTTGTTTAAATAGGCGTCGGTTCGATACGAATATCCGACGCCATTTCCAGGACTGCTTTGGCCACATCAGGCGTCGGTTATCTATAAATAACCGACGCTGTATGTCTTTGCTGACGGTTTTCTATAAATAACCGACGCCTATTTATATTTTTTTTTTTTCATATCAGTTTGCAGGCCTGCTGTGGCTGGTCAGCAGGATAAGAACCTGCAGTTCAGTTTTCTGAACTGCAGGTTTACGACATCCATTGATATCAGCCTACAAACAGGCCGCAAACCTGTAAAAGTCACAAAGAAAATTTCACACAAGTACATACATTCAGACATCAATTCAATTCTCACATTCACACATATAGAAACATTCAAATACATCTATTAACATTCAGAGATATTCATTTACAAAGTATCATTCATTATCGCTATCAACATCCCAATTATATCTTACAGTTGCCACTGCTTGTATGGCTTTTGCCCATTCTTCTCTTACTTCATTTAATGCTTCCATCGTATATGGAGCATGTATATTTTTTAAGCGTTTACCTGTAGTGTTGTCAGTTTTAAACACCTGCAAAGAGAATGATGTATATATATAAGTAATAATATAAAAATAAGATAAGATTGATATATTTCATACTAACTAATGAGACTATATATAATACCTCATGTATGGTATCGATGTCCAATGTGGCATATTTGATAATCATCTGCATAAATCGCATCACATAGTATGCGCATGCCCAGCCATTGTCTTGTGTAGCACACTATAAATTGAAACATACAAAATAATACAACTAAGCACAATTCACATCAATAATATATATATTCGAGTCGGGAACTTACTTGTACGTTCTGCCAATTTATTGGCTGGTTCTTTTTCCTTGGGACCGTTCCTCCAGCCTTTTTGAATGCATCTAAACCCCTACATGTTAATATAACACAATAAATTGCATAAGTAAATAGTAATGCAATAAAAGATGTTAATGGATATAAAAATGAAATATTTCTCACCAGAATAATGGCATTCTCATTATGTGTCCAATTTTAGTGTTTAATGTACTTCTCGCGGGATCTAGATAATAAACAGTGAACGTCCCGGGGACAATAACTAGTAACTCCCAATGTTTACCGCTAGAGGTAAAAAGTTAACAATTAATAACTCAAAATGCACAATAAAAATGGAATTTTCTTAAGTCCAAATTATAAATAAAGTAAACTTACTTGACATTGAATGGAGCTATTATTATCGTCTTCTTTCGCTGACCAAAAATTGTAAAAGCATCTATACAGTATTGTTGAACATTATCAGGGTCTTTAGCTACCATACTAATCAATGATGGAATCAAAAATCCCACATGATCAAATGCAAATTGTTTGCAATGATCTTCGACTAAGTAGCTGCAAAACATGTATTACGTATGCATTAATATATAAGAAACCAGATCACCGGATATTACACAAGGTATATGGATGTATAAACAAGATCTCACCTTATCCATGTCTCTATCATTGATGTATTCATCCAATCATACATAAACAGCTCAATAATATCTTGTATAAATAAAGAGCTATCGTATGATCGACCTGCATAATCTGCATCTAAAGAAACTATTATAGGGCAATGTATATTATGTGCACGTAGCCAACATGACATTCCCCTACAAGCAGGACCTAACGGGTATGTTAGGTCAGTTGGAACCCAAGTTGGTAATGCGGGAAGTGGAGGTGGAGGCCTAGGTGCTCCTGGTGTCTTCTTTTTAACCTGTATATATAATTTCAGATCAGTTGACATAATATATACACATTAACAGTCTAAATCAATGTAAATTTATCTTACAATTTCAGTCGTGTAGACGACATCTGCTTTGGGCCACAATATGACCCCGCCTTCTGCCTCACCAAGTGTATCAATATCTGGGTGGGCATATGGCAACGCAACTTCCCTCCAATCGGGTAACACACGTAATGGGCCCACACGAACATAGCCCTGTGGCATTGGAGTCCCATGAAACCTTTCCCCAGGAAGGGACGGGTAAGCTTCGCCTCTGCAACAACATAGTCTTGTATTCTTAAGCGGCATGGCTTCAATGCCTACAAATTTACGTAAAGAATGTTATACATATATACATATAATATTGAAAACATATCATCTTGAAAAGACTAGCTACAATGTCATAAACAATACTTACAGTAGACGTGCTAGGCGATGGGTCTCCAGGATTACTCGCAGTCTGTGCATCAGGAGAAGAGTGGGTCGCCATAGGCGTATTGGAAGCCTGAGATGCCTGCCACTGCAGCAATTCTTCCTTGACCTTCTCAACAACTACATCGTTGACCTTCTTAGCAACTAAATCCTCAACTCTCTTATTCTCCTATACATGGATAAAAGAAACATTAGCTTCTTATTAATGAATTTCCTTTTGTAGTAACATTCTAAAAAAAGAATAGGTTACCTCTTCTTGAGAAAGTCCCGCTCTGGGTTTGCGGTGGGATGGCCCAAAGAATGCTTTGATGCCAACACCAGTGCCGACACCTCTAACACATCCAGGATGCTCTGGGTTACCCAGAGCAACTGTCAATTCATCCCTTGTGCCCTGAGGGATGAACGTGCCTTGTTTCCTCTGCTCGTGCAGATCCCGCTAATCACCATAAACAGAAATTGGTAAGTTAACACCACAAATAATCAATATTCAAACGATTTCTCTAAGAGTTGTATTTTACCATTTTTGTATCCGATTCAGCAGTTACAGGCTTCTTTATTTCACCCTTCTTGTTTTGCCTGCCAGCTATCCAGATATCATGGTGAGGCATGGGTGTGGCAGACTCCTGAGTAGGAGCAGACTCATGAGTAGCCGCAGACTCCGCCTGTAGTCTTTGGCGAACGCTTGCATAGCCTTTTGGACCCATAGTGTGGTCATGCACATTCAGTGCACGCCTTGCTTTTTGTGCGTCACTGAGGGCCTAGTTAGTATGCACATTAAAGATTTGGTTAGTAGCACTAAATGTTAATATTGAATAGGTGAATACAATGTATATTAATTAAATTGGGAGTGACGCCTAATACCTTGAATTCTTCAGATTTTGTTGAAGCAACAAAATTGTCCCAATCTTCTTTGTCCAAGAAGTTCCATTGTTCAAGGGCTGACTTCTTCTTCTTATCACCCTCTCTTATGTATTCTCTATTCAGATTTGTCCTATAATTCCTAAGCATCTTTCCAGCGCGTTGCATCACATTTTTACGATGCAACTTCTCATCCAATGCAAACAGATTCTATAAAATAGAAATGTTATTAACTAGTATCCAAAATAGAATTGCAAATAATAGAATTTGTAATCTACAAAATAGAATTGCAAATAATAATAACTCACGCATAAATCCTTCCATATCAAGTCTTTTTTCCATTGAGGAACTTTATGCCAATTGTCATACTTAACACCACAATGGCTCCGAGTGGTACACCCAAGATAGTTTACAAAATTATTGCGGTTCAGTCCAATTGGATTTCCTCCATTATCAAACTCCACCACCAATTTGGATCCACTACCACTTAGCGCTAATAACTTCTTCAATAGAGTGATGCCCCTTTTCTTGTTAAGTGTTTGGTGCTGTGCATCAAGTTGCTCCAGTGCTTCAGTGGGTACAGGTGCATCAACCTAAAATTTGACAAAAATAAAACACACTAAATTAGCCCAATATAGAAATATAGGATATATGACATAACTAGAAGATAATGCATTTTATAGAAATACAGGATATGTTTTTAGAACTTACATTAGTATCCTCGCCATGCTCGTCATGGACAGCATGCTCATCATGGACTTCATGCTCATCATGGACATCATGCTCATCATGGTCAGCCATCTGAAAATGTCATTTAAAATGCAAACATTTAGCATTTGTATTAACTAGAAAAAGGCAAACAATTAGAATTTGTATTAACTAGAAAAAGGCAAACATTTAGCATTTGTATTAACTAGAAAAAGGCAAACATTTAGCATTTGTATTAACATACATGTCTCTAAAATTGTGATCTTTTATCAATTAACAATCCTTCATTGTGATCTCTGCGCACATATAAGTCATCATTAGCTTCAATATTTTGTGGAGTGGGCAACCCAACTGAGAATGGACTGGAGTCATCAGACTTATCATAGTACTCTTCTTCATCTATAGGATCTTCAATGAACTGTCTTTTACCATGAAGAACAACCGACCATTTATCATTCGCAGGATCATCGATATAGAATATTTGTTTCGCCTGTGATGCCAATATGAATGGTTCACCCTTCTTGCCAATCTTTTCAAAGTTCACCAAAGTGAAACCCAATTCATCCACTATAACTCCTTTGGTGTTATCAACCCAATTACATTTAAAGAGTGGAATTTTGAAATCTATGTAGTCAAACTCCCAAATGTCCTCAATGACACCGTAATATGACATTTTAGCTTCACGTGGACTCTTATCCTTTGCACTTGCAAAGTACATAGTCGACGCTTGAAGAGTGACCCCACTATTTTGGATGACACTCTTATCATCTTGGCGCTTTGTGTAATATGTGAATCCATTAATGTCAAACCCTTCATAAGACATAACATTCAGTTTTGGTTTAAAGGCGAGGCATTTGATAGTTTCTGTAATATCATTTGGTGTTTGAGATAGTTGATGTAAGACTTTATCTTCAAAACACTTAGTAAAAGTCTTATTATGCTCTCTAGCAAGCCACATTGAACTTGCTCGAGGATGTTGTCTCTTTATGAAATTGGTATGTTCCTCGATATAAACACTCACTTCGTCCATATTGTGTAAAATATACAAGTGAGCTTGTTCCAACTGCTCACGGCTGATTACTTTCACCCGTGATCCCAAAATTCCTTTGCCCTCCTCAATATTCTTGTCATTATCAGGAGTGTCATTACCACTGAGAAAGTCATTGCAAAAATCCATAACCTCTCTCGCCACATAACCTTCAATAATACTCCCTTCAGGCCGATAACGGTTTCGAACATCACCTTTAAAAACGCTCATGTATCGTTCAAAGGGATACATCCAATGCAAGAAAACTGGTCCCAACATTTTCACTTCCCTAGTCAAGTGGACAACAAGATGTACCATGATATCAAAGAATGAAGGAGGGAAATACATATCAAGCTGACATAGGGTAACAACCACTTCTCTTTGCAAATTATCGAGAGTATCAGGGTCAATAACTTTGCTGCATAGACTGTTGAAAAAGAAACAAAGTCTGGTAATTGCAAACCTTACATGCTTCGGCAATATAGATCGAATTGCCATGGGCAATATTTGTTGCATTAGAGTGTGACAATCATGAGATTTAAGACCTATCAACTTCAGATCTTTCATTGATACCAATCTACGGATGTTGGATGAGTAACCATGTGGCACCTTAACATTTACCAAGCATTCACAAAAAGTTTTCTTCTCCTTTCTAGACAACGTGTAACAAGCGGGAGGTAAGTCTGTTCTTTTATTACCCATTTCACGTAATTCTGTTAATTCTGACCTTATTCCCATTTCACGTAGGTCCAGTCTGGATTTTATCCCATCTTTAGTCTTACCTGGTATATTTAATAGAGTACCAATGATGCTATCACAGACATTTTTCTCAACGTGCATTACATCGATACAATGCCTGACTGTCAAAGAACTCCAATAAGGAAGATCCCAAAATATTGACTTCTTCTTGAATGAAGAATTGTCACTCCGTGTGGCCATACTACATTGTGATTTCTTACCAAATTCATTGACAATGTCTTTTACTCTTTCATAAACAACATCCCCTGGTATAGGTTTAGGTGCACTCCGTTCATCATTCCATCCATTGAATGCTTTGCGCTTCCTACGATATGGATGGAATTTTGAAAGAAACCTTCGATGACCAAGATATACAGTCTTTCCGCCATGTTTTAGTCTTATTGAATCAGTGTTTTCTTCACATATAGGACACGCTTTAGCTCCTTTGACACTATATCCAGACAAATTCCCATATGCTGGAAAGTCATTAATAGTGCAAAACAACATAGCGTGCAAACGAAATGTCTCTCTTGCTGAAGCATCATAGGTCATCACACCTTCAGCCCAAAGTTTCTTTAAGTCATCAATCAAAGATTCAAGATAAACATCGATATCATTTCCGGGTCGTTTAGGGCCCGATATCAACAATGACAACATAACGTACTTATTTTTCATACACATCCAGGGAGGAAGATTGTATATAACAAGCATGACTGGCCAAGTGCTATGTTGGCTGCTCAATGTCCCGTACGGATTCATCCCATCTGTACAAAGCCCAAGTCTTAGATTCCTATCTTCTTCACCAAATTTAGGGTATAATAGATCAATCTTCTTCCACTGTGGGGAATCAGACGCATGTCGTAGGATCCCATCATTATTTTTCTTAACATCTGCATGCCACCTCAAATTCTTCGCATCTTTCGGATTTGCAAACAAGCGTTGAAACCGTGATATTATAGGTAGATACCACAACACCTTGGCAGGAGAACCAGTTTTGGACTCCCCCGAAGTCGTCAATTTATACCGTGACACACCACATTTTGGACAATCTTTCAAATCTACATAGTCCTTTTGAAATAATACACAATCATTCGGGCATGCGTGTATCTTCTTGGCCTCCATTCCCACTGGGCACAACATTTTCTTTACCTGGTATGTTGAGATTGGAAGCTCGTTTCCTTCAGGATGCATTTCTTTCAACAAAGTCAACAATGAAGTGAAGCTTTTGTCGCTCCATCTATTGTTAGCTTTCAACTTATACAATCTCAACACAGCGCTAAGCTTCGTAAACTTAGCACAGCCTGTGTATAACGGTATCTCAGCATCATGCACAATGTTTGTAAAGATAGGAGGTGGATCGGTGTGCTCTACCCTACAACTATCCAGCATCGCATCAACGATGTCTTCTGGAACTAGTTCGTTCACATTTACGTCATCGGAGGCAATTTCTTCTTCCACCCAAGCACTGCTATCGACATCTACTGGTTTCGATTTTGAAATCTCTCCATGCCAGTGCCATTTTGTATAGCCTTGTACAATCCCGTTGCACATGACATGACTTTTGATTTCCTCACCAGTGTTGACTTTCAAGTTGTTACCGCAATGCCTACATGGACAGTAGAACCTATCTGTAGGTTTTTTCCTATGTTCCTCGGAAAATCTAATAAACTGATCAAGACCAGATATAAACTCTGGGGTGCAACGATTACGAATGGACATCCATGATCTATCCATTCTATGATCAGAGAAAACAAGTATATATTAGGAAACAAGTATATATTAGGAAAAGATTAGGCAGCATTTCCCCGCTGTTCTCTAAGTACATATGTACTTAGAGAACAAACGGGGAAATGCCAAAAAACACATGTGATGTCATTCTTATATATAATAAATGTGTACCACCTATCCCATCCTTGAACACCTAATCTCACTAGTAAGTGTATAATGTGTATTGGGTTTTCAAGAAAATTTCGGCAGCATTTCCCCGCTGTTCTCTAAGTACATATGTACTTAGAGAACAAACGGGGAAATGCTACCAAAATTATCTCGAAAACCCAATACACATTATACACTTACATCCTAAGTGAGATTAGGTGTTCAAGAACAGTCCCAAACTGGGGACTACCCAAGATTTACTCCTAATGAGTCAATCTTGGACGGGTTTCTAGGCCAACAAACACAATAATAGATATCTACAATGAAGCCGGACTCCATACAAACAGTATATAATTTAGTGATTGTTCATTCTAATTTATACCAATGTACAAGTAATATAAAAAACAATGATTGTTCACATTCTAGGCCAACAAACACATGTGATGTCATTCTTATATATAATAAATGTGTACCACCTATCCCATCCTTGAACACCTAATCTCACTAGTAAGTGTATAATGTGTATTGGGTTTTCGAGAAAATTTCGGCAGCATTTCCCCGCTGTTCTCTAAGTACATATGTACTTAGAGAACAAATGGGGAAATGCTACCAAAATTTTCTCGAAAACCCAATACACATTATACACTTACATCCTAAGTGAGATTAGGTGTTCAAGAACAGTCCCAAACCGGGGACTATCCAAGATTTACTCCTAATGAGTCAATCTTGGACGGGTTTCTAGGCCAACAAACACAATAATAGATATCTAAAATGAAGCCGGACTCCATACAAACAATATATAATTTAGTGATTGTTCATTCTAATTTATACCAATGTACAAGTAATATAAAAAACAATGATTGTTCACATTCTAGGCCAACAAACACATGTGATTTCATTCTTATATATAATAAATGTGTACCACCTATCCCATCCTTGAACACCTAATCTCACTAGTAAGTGTATAATGTGTATTGGGTTTTCAAGAAAATTTCGGCAGCATTTCCCCGCTGTTCTCTAAGTACATATGTACTTAGAGAACAAACGGGGAAATGCTACCAAAATTTTCTCGAAAACCCAATACACATTATACACTTACATCCTAAGTGAGATTAGGTGTTCAAGAACAGTCCCAAACTGGGGACTATCCAAGATTTACTCCTAATGAGTCAATCTTGGACGGGTTTCTAGGCCAACAAACACAATAATAGATATCTACAATGAAGCCGGACTCCATACAAACAATATATAATTTAGTGATTGTTCATTCTAATTTATACCAATGTACAAGTAATATAAAGAACAATGATTGTTGACTTTATAGGCCAACAAACACATGTGATGTCATTCTTATATAATAAATGTGTACCACCTATAACAAACACATTGTCCAACATTAGGTTCAACACTTGAAACATACATTCGTTTTCAACATAAAAAATTTGTATCATTAGGGTCCAACATGTGGATTATATGGGACATACACATCAAGGTGGTCATAAGGGAGGATATTTCCTTATTTATGAGTAAGCGATATAAGATTAAGATCCATATAAAAATTAGGGCAGAAGTAAGAAATAAATCTTCTTTAGGATACAATAGACCCTTATGGATGTATTTAGGGTCATAGGTACCATCATAGAACAAAAGGGGTACACTCTAGGATTTAAGATCACACTACATCATGTATTTTATACAAAATTACATGTATGTGTATATAAAAAATATATTTATAAGGAACTTCTATACATATCTAATCAACAAATCAGTAATTAACTAAGTATTCATCAATACTTACTATTAATCAGTATCTCTAATCATTAAAATCGGCAAGCAGATCAGTAATTGTAAATAACAAACTATGAATTGTTGAATTAAAGTAATCACTAAAGTAATACTAACCAGTAGTACCAATCATTAATCACTGAAAGCAGCAAGGAAATCTGTAAAACTAATCATGCATTACTAGTATATAAGGAAACCAGTAGTACATACCTTTTCCAGCAGTGGTGGTCGAAGCAGGAAGAAGGGGGTGGCGCCGGGTGTGAGCAGGAAGAAAGGAGCTAGGGCGGCGGTGGGAAGGTAGGTGGGCAGGCAGGTGGGCACCAGGCGTGGCGGCGGCGCCGGTTCTCAGGCGTGGTGGCGGCGCAGGCGGTTGGAGCAGCAGGGGCGGGCAGCAGGGGCGGCGGAGAAGAAATGCGCCGGAGAGGGCGCCGGAGAGGGGACGCCGGAGATGGGGCGCCGGAGAGAAGCGCCGGAGAAAAACTAGCAGCAGCAGCAGAGAAATCGCCGGAGAAATCGCCGCAACAGGGAAATAGGGTAGCAATGAAACAGAAGAAAGGGGAAGAGTCGGGCGATCGAGGGTTATGAAGTTCCCAAATAGCGTCGGTTGTTTACAACAACCGACGCCTAAACATCTTTAGCGTCGGTTGTTTGCAACAACCGACGTCCAATTGGACGATATTTTCATGAAAATGTTTGGCGGGAACCACCTTCAGCGTCGGTTATACAAGGATAACCGACGCTGAAAGTGACATTTTCGGCGCAAATTTTCATCGCACATAGGCGTCGGTTTTCTAGGTATATAACCGACGCTGACAATGACACTATTTTTTTTATCGAAAAATGGATTTCGCGGGCGACTTTAAGCGTCGGTTTTTTATAAACAACCGACGCTTAATACAAAGCGGTACCCATGTCTGGCTGGTCTTCGAATATAGACGTCGGTTTGCTTAAACAACCGACGCCTTATATGATAGGCGTCGGTTTTCCTTAATAACCGACGCCCAGAAAAGCGACACTGAATGCTATTTCTGTAGTAGTGTGATATCAAATTTGTATATGTCAATTGACCTCCTACCTCATATGGAGAGAGGGAGCCAGGTGACCTCCCCCATTTCATTGGGGCAATGGAGACACATAAATATAAAAGAATGCTTCTTGATATCATCAAAATGGGAACTTGTAATAAAATTTTGTCAAATATATGTTTGTTTGGAAAATCACTTGTTTACTATTTTTAAAAATAAGTCCTGCCAAGCATTATATTTTGCTATAAACGTTATGAATTGTACAATATTTATTCTTTTCAAGCTGTACTGATGCATTTTCATTGATTGCATCTCAATTTACTTGATTTTAGGAAAACCAAATGGATCATTATGAAGAATTGACTAGATCATTTCTGCTCATGACAAACTCTGATGATATGGACAAAATCTACAAAATCTCAAATTTGGGTTGGTTCGTTCTTCAAATCCTTTGTTTTATTAGTTATTATTTCTTATTGTATATGCCAGTGTGTGAGATCCTTTTGGGCCACTCAGAGACGGGTGCTTCAATCCTTTTATCATTGTCTAGGCAGTGGGATTGGGATTGGGGTAAGAACAGTTTTATGACACGATCTCCCATATGAGATCTAGTGCCATATAATATGCTTGTAATGCTAACACAATATGGGTTCCTTAGGTTTTGCAATGGCTTCGTTGTTGTCACATTGCAAACCTATTGTAGTTCACCAATGAACTTCTTGACCATACATCTTCCTTTCTTGTGTTGGAGGTAACAATGTACCCAACCTATGTTTTAGAATAAACCATTTTCTCTTGCTTGGAACTTTATTAAAATAAATTTTTGTCTTAAGGAAAACACAAAACCCAATTACGATTGGTAGTTATCCTTGTTAGTTTGGAAGATTGTACCAGTGTAAACCTTTAAACCAACTCTTTCCTGCCACCGTAAATAAGGACTTGATCATTTTTTCTCAAGTAGTTAAGGATGTTTTCTTGCAGTAGTGGACTTCACTAGTATATGATCGGTACCTACTCATCATTCTTCAATCATACATGATCTTGGGACATGTACATCACATCACATACATTATAGATTCAATTACAGGGGCATATTGGGAATTTTTCATGCATTCCCTCTCTTCATAATAGTTAGGACGTTAAGATTTAAAGTGACTTATTCACTTAGACATGAGTAAGTTTTCCTCTGTTATACTCTTGTATGTTGAAGCTTTTCTCACATTGTCAATGAATATACTTTGAATATACCAAGAAGATTTCAAGATCAAAATCTATAGATCTTGTTTCCTAGTATATATGATGTTTCTCATATATTTTTCATAGGGAAGTTGTTTCCCAACCATGTTTTCATCAAATGTAGAGTTGGGATGTTGTTCCCAGTCAATAGTATGTTATCTACATATAATATGACAAATACAAAAATGATCCTTCTAACCTTGTATTAAATATAAGGTTCATCTTCATTTTAGATGAAGCCAAATTGTAACACTATCCCACTAAAACAAAGATTCTACCTCCAGGGTGCTTTCATCAATTTGTTGATTGACTACTGTATCTTAGAATTTTTTTCTATCTTAATTTGGAGAAATATAACCTTTGGGTTGTCTTATATACATATCCTAAATCAAATTCCCATTAAGTAATGTGTTCCTTACATCCATTTTTCCATATTTCATAGTCATGATAAGATACAATCCCAAGCATGATCCCAATCAATTTAAAAATGACAATTCATGAAAAAGTTTCATCATAGTCAATACCTTGAACATGCTAGAAACCTTTTGATGCAATCACCCCTTTTAGATCTGTACATGACCATCCATATCGGTTATATTCTTGAAGACCCATTTTCACCCTATGGGTTTTACCCCTTCATATGAATCCACCAACGTCCATACCTTGTTGGTATGTATGGAGTCCTTCTTAGATGCTTCCCTCAATATTCTTATTATAATTTGGTGGTTAATCATTATACATGGACAATATATCACATTTTTTGCTACAAAAATCAAAATCCCTCTTGAAAGATGTTCTCTACTAGACCTTCAAGGTTCTTGTGTAGAAGGAACTTGAGTTATAATCATAGTTTATGATTGTTAATATTCCTTGTCTACCTCCATTATTTCAATGTTTTCTTCAAGGACTCAAACTTCTTCAAGATATATTTTACTCCCACTAGATAATCTACAAATAAAGTCCTTTTTAGGAATATTATACCACTAATAACAAGCACTTTATTATCAAATGGAATATCTAATATCCCTTGGTGTGAGGCCCCTGACCTTGATTTTTGGTTAAACATGCTTTCTTAACATAATTAAGTGCTTAAAACCTTAATTAAACCTTTTTATGTGATTTTATATCATGTGACAAGCTTAAGTTCCACGTTTGGTCCAGTTTAGGTACTATTTATGCAAGTTATGTAGTTTTGTGCATGTTTTGGAATTTTCTACAGTTTACCCACATCTATGGTATGTTCTTGCAATTTATCACATTTATATGATGTTTACTATGTTTTTATATCAAGTTTTATGTTCTTGCACCTTGGGGAAACTTGTTCTACCTTTGGATGAGAGGTGAGAGGTAGGGTTTCTCCCTATGCATGGATGATGGAATTGCTAGGTGTGTTACCATGATCCGGTGGTTTGGACATGTAGGGGTGACATCCGATGGTTCTCATGGTTGCAGGGAGATCAAAGATTCACCTTGTAAGTGACACAACTGATGGTTGAAGTGGCTGAAGGCCCTCAACCGATGGTGGGGCAGATTTCTCCTTTTTGGCTCTTGTGACTAAGTTTGGGACCTGATGCCTCTTCTAAGTGGTGCAGGCCGATGGATAGCCTAGGTTTGAAGGTATATGGTTCTTATAACCCAAAAAATGATAATTAGGAAGAAGAACAACTGATGAACATGTCGTCTTACATGCAAAATGAACTTTGACACATGGCAACTTAGTAGGATACCTCAAGCTTCTCTTCCTTCTTATCCATGAGGTTTATATGCCCATCATTTTTCACCCAAACAAACTCTTTGGATCCTTATCTCATCCCTGATGGCTATAGCTTCATCCTCCCCTACATGGTGGTGAAGAAGGTGCCCAAGGTGGAAGAAGGTGGGTGATCTCCTTGTATGTATGGCTAGATCTTGGATCTGCCCTCTATCAGGGTTTGTGGAGCCTCCTTTGCTTATTCTTGACCTAAGTAAGTAAGTTCATGCTTCTTCCCATCGTTTCTCTTATTATCCTACCTCTTCCTTCCTTCTTTTTGGACGTAAGCATGGAGTTTCATGGTAGTCTTTGTTCTAAAGCTTAAAGAACCCTTCTTTCTTGCTTCCTTGACCTAGGGTTTGCTCTCTTTCTTAGAGAAGAAGCTTGCTTGACCATGTGGAGTGTGAAGCTTAAGGCTTCTACCACTTTTTCTTGAGCTATTTTTCTATTTGGAGCTTCTTATTCTTCCTAGAGGTGATTTATATAACTTTCTTCACGTTTTTTCTTACTACTAGCTTACATACTCATGATCTTGCTTAAAAATGAAGTTCTAAGCATAAGGAAGCTATCTTTGTCTAGGATTGAAACTTAAGTACTGCTCCTTGAGTAGTTTATAATCCTAGATAAACCTGAAATTTGGTGCACAATCTTCCTGAGGTAGAGGAATCCTTATACTTGTATAACCATAAACCGATGGTACCCTTGGTGTCGGAAACGATGGCTCCTTCTATATGATAATGAAATGTTTTCCTCCTTTTCTTTGTGGATAATGGTTTGGTACCTATGAACAACCAATGGTCTCTACTTTGTTGATGTTTTAATGACTCTAGTGAACCCTAGAACCGAAGGCCATGCTTCTTTTGTCATTTATGGTCAAGTTTCTTTGGTCACTGATGGTCGATGGTTGCCCTAACCCTAGCAAACGATGGTATTTTTATATGTGTTGAGAGTTGTTTTCCCCCTTTGCTTCATCATCTGATGGTTGGGCCCTTGTGACAATTGATGATGGGCACTTGGTTCTATTTTTAACCTTCTTTTAGTACCTAGAACCTATGGCTATTTTCCTCCAAAGTGAGTGGCATTAATACTCTCTTCAAGTGGTTCTAAATGATGGGTTAACTTAGGGTTTTAATGGTTGTTTTCCACCCTGGTGCTTGACCCGATGGTATAGTTCACATGATGTTTTATTTGGATTTTGTGTCCAACTGATGGTGGCCTCTTTACTTCTGTTTTAGATGCTATATCTTGAGCACAACCGATGGGCATATTCTCCCTTAACATCCGACAGTTAGGGTTCCCATATTCAATGGTCTTTAGTGTCTCTAAGTGGTGACTCAAATGATGATTTTCTTGGTTTGACAAATGATGGTTTTGCCTTGTTTTTGGAGTAGTTTTCTCATCTGTTGTTGTCAACTGATGGCCTATATGATCCCCACAACTGATGGCTAGTCTAGTCCATCAACTAACGGTTGTTTGAGTTTCAACTGATGGCTCTTGTGACCCATAATTTGATGGTGTCAACTAATGGTGACATTGGATGTAAAAACTGATGGTGGGTTATGCCCCCCACAACTGATTGCCCTGCTTGAGTCAATAACTGATGGTGTTTCCACTTATCAAAATGATGGCTTATCTAGGTGGTATGGTGACTCGACTAATGCAACAAATCAATGGTTATCTGATGTGGTTTGTCAAGGTGGTTCCATGTGTTACAACCTATGGTCTTACCTTCTCTGATCCGATGGTTTTGGAGTGATACTTGGGGTATAATAGTTTGGTTTGGTGATGTTGAATCTAATGTAAGTTTTCTCTTAGCCATGTAGTCTTACATTTGTCCTCGTATGGAGAAATGGATAGTCACCATAAAGAGTGGATGTGTAAACCAAATGTATCATATCCTATTGTACTTAATCTTAATGCAATAAGTGATAGTTAAACCTTGTGTTATGCACAGATACATACTTGAAAATAGTATGTGATTTGAAGGTAATGCTTTACCCTATGCATCCATGATCCAATGGGGATGCCATGTGTTAGGGTGTGTGTATGAGTGTTGAACTATAGCTTCAATGTAACCTATCTTATTGAACCTAACCCTAATGCAAATAAATGATAGTGATTAATCATGCTACCCATCCTTGAATGGTTAATATCATGTTGGAATATTATTCCTAATGTTGCTGTAACTCTAATGTGTTAACTGATGGTTATCATAACCTTATTATTGAAGCTTTCTTATGATAAACATGTGCAGCATAAGTGTGATGGTGGTAAATCATACCTACCGTTCTTGTTGAAAAATGTAATGAAGGAATACTCTTAATGCTGAGATAACCCTACAATGTTTTACTATGAATATCTTATAGATCTTTGATACGATATTATGTTGAGCCTGTGTACACATGTATGGTGATTTTTTTTTTGAGCCTTATTATAAGGCATGGAAAGATGATCTTGATATAACATGGAATGATGTGATGGTCTTAATGACTTCAACAAGGGTTGGAACCCTGAAATAATATGGTAAGGATTTGTATCAAGTGATGATGATGTGATGGAAAGAATGGTCTCATGAATGGAAAGTGAATAGTACCTTATGATGTTGAGATGAGTAATTATGTTTCACACATTTTATATCTTATGAGGTTTATATGACAATGTTTGCTAGAAATGAATTAGGTTTTGTATGTCCACTTGTTTGATGTAGCCTTAATTCACTCAATTGACATTAATTAATCAAGTGAAACTCTAATCATGTAGTGCCTTGTGCCATAGATCCATCTGAGTGTTAGAAATTGCTGGATGGTGAAATGAGTATTCCTAAGCGAGTATGTGAGGTGCAAGTGACTATGTGTCCTTGACATTTTGACTTCAAGATTAGGGAGGATGGATGTAGTCATACCTAGCCCTTAGTTTAAGAATGGTTGCGGTCGTGTCTTAGTGATTATATATATGGTGAGATTTAAGGATAGCTGTGGTTGTACCTTGGATGGTAGGGTTTGCATACCCACCTCCTTTCACTAGTGTAATGACCTGTACGAAGGATAGAATAGGGTGTTAGCAGCATGACCTTAAGTGTCACTATGGTGGACCCACACTGACTAGGGGTGGCGAAGATCTTATGAGTCTGACTCTTCCTAGATCTTGTGTGACAATGATTTTGACTTAGCAATGGTCAGTTGTAATTTGAGTGGTATCCTCAAATTCCTTAGGTATTAATAAAAGACGTGAGACAGTCATGTTGCATGTCTATTTAGGTCTATACACAATACTTCACATTGGATGATAATCCTTGTTTGTTCTCTTTACATAGAGATGACATTTAGTGCATTAAAAGATGGTAGATATGCTTATGTTGTCAATATGCTCATGTTGTAGATGTACAAATACAATAACCAAGCTTATGTGGATAGATATACTTACTGCTGGATATCTCATAATGTTAGCTATGCTTATACTAGTAGACATGCTTCTGTAGTTAGAACTACTTATACTACTACTCATGCTTATGCAGATAAATGATCTTATGTTGTTAGTTCTATTTATAATGTAGATCTGCTCAATCCATTAGACATTCTAATACTATCATCTATGCCTATGTTTCTAGATTTATTCTTGATGATAGAGATTTCATGCCACTAGACTGCATATACAGTTAGCAATGCATATGATGATAGTCAGGGTAATGATGATAGTTTTATCAGTCACTTTATAAACCTTGCTAATCATGCCACTTGTTATTATTATCTATTTAATTAGATTGATATCCTTAAACTATTTAATTACATAACATGTTGTAATCAATAAGAAGTGTTGAGAGTTATATCTCTCGCTGGGAGATGGGTCTGACCTCAAGGGTCGCAACATCTTTTTAGGTGATCGACAACAGTGGCAACAGACCTGTGGTAGTGAGGAGGAGTTGTGATGATGAACCTTATAGAAGGTTATTTAGATGTCTAGTGTGTCTTAGAGTCATCCCTATACTCTCAGGTCCGGACAGGAAAGTTTGTATATGGTGTTTCCATCGAATTGAGCTTTTTGTAGTATTTTGATACTTATAGATGTGGTTTATGTGGATAAATGTTCTCCTGTGTATATATGTTTTAGCAGAGGCCATAGAGAAATTGTAAATGATTATTGACATGATATATGAATACAAGAAAGTTGTTGGGATCTTATGTAAATTTTCTAAACATGATGGTGAGGTTGAAATTGATTTTAATTTACCCTATTTTCAAGATATGTGCTTAAGTAGGATTGATCCTGTTTAGTGTTTTGAGTAATCTCATTTAGTGTGATGCGTTCTCACAAGTTGGTACCTGAGCTCTAGGTTCGCTAAGTCTATAGGGACACTAGGACTTAGGACTAGGATGATGTCTAAGTAAGGAACATGATGTGAAAACATGGTGCATACTACCAAATCTCAGTACTAGGATGCCCCATCCATGTATTAAAATATTGTAGAAAGGGTTAGTGTGGGAATATTAGATTGTTATCTTTCTTCTTACTTTGATCAAGTAGTCATTTTGAAGCAATCTAAAGAGCATAACGAATCAAGAATCATGGTGCTAATACCTCAATCTTACTTTAAAGAAGATGGGAATTACATCGTAACCTATCAAAACATGAAATGTTTGGTAACTATTAGAGAAAGATATGACACCATGAAACCTAAATCTGAATATAAATAAGCAAAATAAGAGTTCTTGAAGCTGTAATTTCAGAAGATAATGAAATAAAAAATAGATGAATCAGTGCTAATAGAATGATTCAATGTATAAAATCCACATAAGATGGAGAGAACTCATGTGATAAGTATAATATGAGAAGATAAATAAGAACAATGATAGATGAATGAAGTGGATCCTGAGTTATCACAAACCAACCTATGTATGTAAGAAAGTATTAAAGTAAAATCTTCATAACATGTGAAAGAAATTACAGGAGATGATCCCTTTTTAAAGAAGAAATGTGAAATATGATGATCTACCTCTTGATACGTGGTTGAAAAACATAGTAAAACAAGAGGACATACACAAGAATGATGAACAATTAATGAGAAAAGAGGAATGAGATATGAAAATCTTGAAAATTCCTATGCTGATGGGAAGGAACCCAAATGAAAAAGGTAAAATGATACATAAAAAGTTGTAAGTTTCATAATGAAGATAGAATTGATAACCCCCTTACTAGTAACCTCTGAACAATGTTTTTGTGTGGTGGGAACTGTGTTTTCCTTTGTGTCCTCTCTTTTGATGCCCAACTTTTAAGTGGATCTTATGCCACTTAGTACATAAGGATTAGTTGTAATCCTGGGGGTGGATATCTTGATATAACACATGGTTGTTGGGACTATAGTTTCAAGATCATGACATTTTGTGGTGAGTATGATTTTTGCACCTTCCAAAAGTTAGGAAGACTCATCCTATTCTTTTTGAGTTAAGTTATTTTGATGGCGAAGTTGTTGAGACCAAGATGTGAGTTTTTCTTGGAATATGAAGTGAATACCAATGTTATGAATCCTAGTATCCAGGGTGCACCCACAGTACACGAATTTGAAGGTGTGTATCGAATGAGGTTTATAGTGTTCCTCTCCTTTATGGAGAGAGAGTTGATGTTGAATCCTCCAATTGTTGTTTGTAAAGAAGAAGGGTGAATACATGATGATATATATGGGATACTGACATCTAGATAAGACCAATTCCAAGGATAGATGGTTGTGGATCAGTGGACATGTGCTAAAGTGTTCCTTCTGATATACCCAAGATCAGGATATCAATGAATAAGAAGCAGAGTGGATCACATACATTGCATGGTCATGGTGATTTTAGGGTAATGCATGTTAGACTAACCAATGTATCAACAATATCTATGGATGGGAGGAATAGAGTGTTCAGGTCATGTCTTTATGAGTTGTGGAAAGTTTTTATTGATGACTTCTCAATGTACGTCAAAGATGGTCAACATCTTCACTAAGCCTTAGGATTATTGAAGCATTAATACTTATGTGTGTTGAGTTCAGTAAGAGTGGAATTAGCTAAAGTGTCTTCTCAGGGTTATGATATATCCACTAGTGTGTGTGTGTGAATCCAAGTAAGCAAAAGGTAGTGATGGACTGGGAAATTTGAAGCTTCTTAAACCTATAATGACATTATGGGAAGCCTATTCAGAATGTTAATAAAGTTGCTTTATTTCTAATGAGGTTGAATAGGAATTATGTTCCTCTTTGTGTGGAATGACAAAGAACTGTATGATTATTCATCCAAACAATGGTTCTAGATGTTTATAATTTGAGTGAGATAATACCTAAGGAGGTTTATCTTTGACACACACGATGCATTCGGTAAATACACATGTGTAACATAAGGTGAAGAACGTGCAATATCAACCAAGTCTGGAACTCGGTATAGCACAAGTATGGTCTAATGTGCAGATGGTAGCATGTAAGTATGGCTATTGGGTGATGTGTTGATACAACAGACAGACTACAGTCAGGGACATGGTGACTCAACAACAAGTGGAAATAGTTCGGGATGATAGCTATAGTTCCAAGTTGGAAATACTACCAAAGTTGTAGAAGTTGCTCAATAGTTTTTATGTTCCATGGCTGGGGAAGCTATAACCTCATACTGGACAAGTGATACAAAGAATGGAGGTTTCTATATTAACCAAAGTTGAGACATGTAGGAGTTTAGGGAGGAGAACATGACTTCTATGAAAGTGATGTCAAATAACCATGAGATGGAAGGGACCATGTGAATGGTGGTGGATGAGGTGCATGTGAAGTAACCATATTTGCTTACTTTGTATTTTGGGGGCAAATCAATGTTAAGGGTTTATGGTTGTGAGACCCCCGATCTTTCTTTTTGGTTGAACATTCCCCCAAAATCCATGTTAGGGGTTTATGGTTGTGAGACCCCTGATCTTGTTTTTTGGTTGAACATGATTGATTATCATAAATAAGTTCTTAAAACCTTAATTAAACCATTTTATGTGCTTTGATATCATGTGACAAGCTTAAGTTCAATGTTTGGTTCAGTTTGGACATTGTTTGTGCAAGTTATGCAATTTTGTGCATGTTTTGGACTTTTCTACAATTTACCCACATCTATGAGTTTTCTTGCAATTTTGTACATGAAGATGATGTTTCATAAGTTTTTATATCAGGTTTTATGGTCTCTCACCTCGGGGCACCTTGTTTTACCTTTGGATGAGAGGTGATAACTTAGGAGAGAACTAGGGTTTCTCTCAATGCATGGATGATGGAGTTGCTAGGTGTGTTACCATGGAATCTAATGGTTTTTACTTGTTGGGGTTACATCTGATGGTTCCCCTATATGTAGGGAGGTCGATGGTCCACCTTAAAAGTGGCACTGATGCTTGAAGTGGTTGAAGTCCCTCAACCGATGCTGGGGAAGATTGCTCCTTTTTGACTCTTTGTGGCTAAGTGTGGGACTAGATGGCTCTTGTAAGTAGTGCAGGCTGATGGATAGCCTAGGTTTGAAATTCAATGGTCCTTCTAGCACCAATAAATTATGGTTAGTCAAAATAACAACTGATAGACCTACTGTCTTACATGAAAAATGAATGTTGACACATGGCAACTTAGTAGGACACCTCAAGCTTCTCTTCCTTCTTATCCATGTGCTTTATATACCCCTCCTTTTGCACCCAAGAAAACTCTTTAGATCATTATATCTTCCCTTCTGTCCAGATCATTGTCCTCCCCTCCTTGGTGGTGAAGAAGGTTCCCAAGGTGGAAGAAGGTGGGCGATGTTCTTGCATGTATGGTCAGAGATTGGATCTACCCTCTTTTAGGGTTTTTGGATCCTCCTTTGCTTGTTCTTGACCTAAGAAAGTAAGTTCTTCCATCTTCCCATCATTTCTCTTTCTATTCTACCTCTTCTGTAACATCCTTAAAATCATAAACATATCAATGGTCCTTAATGGGAAACCTTAATTTGCAAGTTTAAGATTTAATCTATCAAATAGATTCTAATGTGAACCTTAAATCCCAATATAATAAATGATCCTCCTAACCTCAAATTTTGGTTCAACCAAGTCACTAAGGAATGGATAATTTCTCTAATTTCACCTTTTAATAATATATGCATTAAGATAATGACACATATGAGTTTGATGAACTAAATATTGATAAAAACCTAAATCTAATCATATAGGAAGATTTTAGACTCTTTAATTAATTTGTGGTTCAAATTTGGGGTTAATTGGACATTGTTTGACCCCTCAATTTGATTTTGGAAATTTACCATATAGATTAAACCATGGATATTAAATCATTTCATTTATTTAAGCCATTTTGATATAGTTTATATTTCCTTAAGCGTTATGGTCCCTGGTCTCGGACCTTGATGTTCGCTGGTCGGGGACTCTTCTCGTCCACCCAATGTCCAGCGCTTGCTAGACTCTACAGCCCCCTTTAGCCTCTCCATCTTGAATATCCCTTTCCTGGTAAGTCTTTGGCTGAGAAAATGTTTCTAGAAGATTCGCGTCATCCTTCCGAAGAGAACCATACCCAACATAAGGGTCTCTAGTGTCCTAGATCACCCCGACTCTCAGGGTCTCTACCATGCTCCCCTATTTTCTAGAACCTTTGGGTTTTTTGACCACTATGGGTCTCTGCACCTATAACATTTCCCCCAAAAACCATTATGGATGCAATAGAAACTCGAAGGCTTCACCATCTTGCTCTGATCTATTCTCCTCCACCCTAACCTGAAACCACCTCGTTTCTGCTCATCCATCTTCAATGCCAAGTTAGGTCTGATCACTGGAACAAGTGGTGCTGCCTCAAAATCCATCATTAGGTCAACGAGGAGCCTTTTGTACCTGCGATTTCTCCAAAACAGTACTCAACTTGTTTTCCCTCTTTCACCCCCTGGTACCCAAGAGCAATGTCAGTGTTTTCGACCTTCTCCGGAAGTTTTAGGGCCTTCTCTACCTTCACGAAGGTGTCTCAGATCCATCTGGGTGGTTGGTTGTCATCACGATTTGCTATGTGATGCCATCCCTCCTTGCCCCTTTCCTGCCATGGTAGTAAACATGCTGGGAGCATTTCACCATCCCACAGCCTACTCTTTGGCTCGTCAATCTCGTCCGACAATGAAGAAAATGTTTCTGTGATCAGATTCTCATGCTTTTCATGAGTTTTAGAGTAAGGGTCTTCAAATCACATGCATTGCTTTGTGCTTCAACTTATTTTTCATCATCACGAAGAAGATGAAACTGAGGATGTTTTCCCTATTTGACCCCGACCATTGTTCTAATATGTCACACTTCCTTTTGGATATTCTGGTCCACAACTTTTGCTTGGGTGAGCCTGGAACCCAACCCCTGCTATCCATGCAGTGACATGCCATTGGGCCAAGTGGGCAAGGGCCCCACGAGTCTTATTTGCCCTCTAAGATGACTGATCAATTTCCCTATCTTCCTATTGGATGATTCTTCATGAATTCACGGTAAATCATAGGATGATCAGAAAAATACCCAAAAATACTCTTTTGAAAGATTTTTCAATAAGGAAATTGATTTTTAGGTTTTCAAACCCTAATTTAGTCATCTATAACCATATTCCCTAGAGTACCCAAATTAGGGTTTAGGATATACTTAAGGTGGTTATTAAAATAAACCATGTTAATTTCAGGAACATAGAATCAACTTAAGGACAGAGGAACTAACTTAAGATCTACCTTGCTCCAGGTAAGCGGGTAATGCCACTATGCATAAGTACTTTGGATGAATTGCATGTTATGAATGGTTTAAGATTTATTCTTTGAATTCCAAGTTCATGAATGAAATTCAGATAGAGATTTTAGTATTTCATGTTGTTTTCTATAATCATAAAGCCCTATGCATATCACTGATGCTCATTAGTTTAATTCTATGATCATGTAATGATTAAGAAATTGAATAAAGAACTATGTAACTCATGTAATGTTAATTTCAAGACTATGAGGGAGAAATCCCATGATGATTAATATAATGTACTTAAGATTGTAAACTGTTCCTCTTTATGTTATTTTGTCTTTATGGCATTGATGAGCACTTTGGTGCAACTAAGATGAGCCATAACCAACCTGATGAGCACTTTGGTGCAATTATTGGATGAGGACAATTTACATTGATGGAAAGATAAGAACAACGATGCTAATGTTAAGTTAAGAGAATTAAGTAACTTATTATATGTTTCTCGCAATGATGGACCTTTATGGTCATTATGGGCTTCCTAGCAATGATGGGATTTTCGAGCATGATGTGCCCCACGGGGCAGTGATGAAGAGAACACATATAGTAATGTTTCTTAATTCATTAATGTAATGAAATCTAAAGTGTAATGAGATTTCTTAATGTTAAATCATGTCAAGTTTAATCCAGTTCAATTATATGCTTATTTTCAGTTCTTATAACATGCATAGTGCCACTTACTTATGTTGCTTTCTTTCGCATGGCAGTTGGATGAGATGTCCCTAGATCAAGGAGCAAGAGGGAATTGAAGCGAGCCTTCAAGTGTAGCTGATCAAGGAGACTTTAGCTTGGTGGGGTGCCATCTACCACTCCATAGATTATCTAGTTTAGCTTCATTTCATGCTTTACATTTGCTTAACCTACATGTATTAGGTTTGGAATCAAGTTGAGTTAGTTTAAGTTTTTCCCTTTTAAAGAACAATGTATGAATATATTTTTTAGTTAATGCAAGGTGTTTATTTATCTTGTTGCTATTTTATATCATGTTTTGTAATGTTTCTCCAGGCCAAGTGACCCATGTTATGGACAACATAGGATTTGCTTCCGCTGTCATGTATGTACTTGGAGGGTCGTTACAATATGGTATCAGAGCAATGAGTAGATGGCCACTAAGCTAAAGGTTTGCATGTTCTAACCCTAGGTATACCTTGTTTTTCTAGATGGTTCCTAAGAAGTCTGATAAGGGAAAGGATAGGGAAGATGGTGCTAGATCTTCTAGTGATGGAAGTGAATCAAGGAGGAACCCTAAGGAAATCTTAGAGGACTTATTACAATTGCTCACCAATGCCCTAGGACAAGGACAACGTCAACCCAGGCACCATGAGCTGACCTTGGTGGACTTATTGAAGATCAGGCCCGACTCCTTTGTTGGAGAAGGAGAGGATGATGTCTTCACCAAGGGAGAAGAATGGATTATGAGCATGGAGCATTGTTTTCACGACCTGGACTGCCCTCAATAGACTAGGGTTCACTTTGCCACCCACATGTTGAAGGGAGAAGCCCATAAATGGTGGGAGAACTTCCTCAACTCAATAGCGGTTGGTGCACTTGTACTCACATGGGAAGGATTTGTTGAAGCCTTCCAGGAGAACTATGTGTCTGAAGCCATGATAAAGAAGAAGGAGCTAGAGTTTGCCAATCTAGCTCAAGTCATGACATGACAGTGACCCAGTATGACATGAAGTTTAGAATCATGTAGAAGTATGGATATGATTATGATGAGAGACGCATGACAAAGAAGTTCATCCAAGGACTCAAGCCTAACTTAAGCTTTGCCCTGTCAGGAAGAGGCCACATAATCCTTCAAGATGCATTAGATTCTTCCTTAGAGCTAGAAGACGACCCTGGAAGATCTTACAAGAAGGAAGGTCCTCAAAAGAACAACCAAAATCAACATCAACCTCCCAACAACAAGAGGAAGACTCCTGCAGTAGAGGCCCCTATTGCCCAAGAGAAAACACAGTGCTTGACTTGTAAGAGGGTCCATGGAGGGTCGTGCAGGTTTGGTACTGGTTTATGCTATTATTGTGGAGAACCGGGACACATAAAGCTAGATTTCCCTACGATACAAAGGAGGGAAGCCAAGAACTAGAACCCAACTCCTAAGAGACAGGTGAGAGACTTTGCAATGAACATGGAGGAGGAAAATGATCAAGGTATGGTTTAGATCATCACTTTTAGATTTTTACTTTATCCTTTGACCATATATGTGTATAGTCTTGAGATAATGAATAAAATGTTAAGATGTTATGGGAATATGGAAAACCCTAAGGTAGGTAGTGGTCTAAGAACGACAACCAGAGAGAACGACAACTTTGCAGAGCAACTGGTGTTCTGAGTTGTTGTACCTGAGAAGCCCCCAATACCCCTATATATAGGAGGGTCATGGGACAGGGTTCTCTACCCCGAGCAATGCGGGATTAAAGCAGGAGTAGAAGGGTTTGAGATTTTCTACAAAAACAACCAACTGTGCCAGCTGAACCGATCGTTTCAAGCATGAACCGATCGTTTGGGACTATGAGCCGATCGGTTCACTCCTGAACCGATCGGTTGGGACACCTGAGTCGATCGGTTCAAGCATGAGCCGATCGGTTCATGGTCCTGATCAGTTCCTGATTGACTTTTCCTCTTTTGTTTCGAATTGATCCAAATACCAATCCTTGTTCCAATCAAATTGGACAAGTGAAACGAAAGGAAATTTCTTGCCAACATGACTTCCCCAACTCGCTCGGTTGGACCAATTGAGCCGATCGGTTCAACCCTTGAACCGGTTGGTTCAGCCTGTCTTGAGCTGATCGGTTCATCACATGAGCCGATCGATTCACCAAGCTGAGCCGATCGATTCATCATATGAGCCGATCGGTTGGGAGTGCAGACTGTGCAAAATCAGTCAATTGCAGTTTCAATCAACCTGATACTCTAATCAATCAGTCCAACACCTTGAACACTATGACATTGAGTTATCAATTGATTGAGTGTTTAATTGAACTACTAAACTCCTTTAGTAATCAATCTAAACATCATTTGTGGATAAACTCCTCTTCCAGGTTAAATCCTATGTGTGTGACCCTGCAGGTCCATTTCACATTGGCAGTGAAAGTCCATAACACTTATGACTTGACAAGCAAAGAGCAGTGCCTAGTCACACATCAGCTCTACCCAAGTGAAAAAGGAAAGTTGGAGAACAACTTTAAATCCTACAATCCACGAATGGTGTTACAGTGGTATAATTCCTTTTTCACTTTAATCCCGAATGAACTCAAGGCATGGAACAATCATCCTATCAATGTTCATTTACACTCTTGATCTCAGAGAAGATTGGAGGAGATATGTATGACGTCAATATCACATACTGATTCACACATGCGTGTACACACCTATCTCAATCCTACTCATCAAGTGGCCATGGATATCAAACTCCCTCAGGAGGGACAAATCCCATATCTATCACTCACCCCTCAAAAGCCCATGTGTCAAAGCCACCCAATCATCACCTTTATAACAACCCATGTTTCAGGATTGCGTTTGATGATGTCAAAGTGTACCCAACGACATGTGTTGAGTGTAGTGATTTCAGGTCAAAGAATCAAACTCACCACCATCATTGTGAGAACTAACTATGACTACTATGTCATGGTTCCATGTATCAAACTCACGGTGGGTCTGTTCGGTACACTTGTTCTCTAACAAGTACCTATGTGTTTGGTTTGATATCTCCATATCATGACTAACGAGATTCTGTCATCAACCAACACCACAATCTAGTCTTATGTGTTGTTGTTGTCTATCTACCTTCCACAATGACATCCGACTAGGGACATGATAAGAATGTACAAACTCTTAGCATCTGTATGATCTCATAATTCAGGTCCTGAACCTGAAAGCATACATCATTGAGTATTGTCATTCTCTAAACATTCAATATGTTCTATCATTTTCTCATATGATTGAATCAGAAAGAATTGGAAGCTTGCCTTTGATGTTTATCAAATCAATCTTAATGTACCCCACCAATCATCCCATGATTGGCTCTCCGGGCATACATACCAACAGACTCCCACTTGTACTACGAGCCAATCACCCTTGAATCATATTCATAGTGATCTTCAAACATGTCCCACATGTTACTGTGCTCTAGTGCTAACATAGTGAGTTATGGCAATACCTTTCCAAAGTCGGTATTAACTGCATGTCTCTCATCTCTTCACTGTACGTCACACATATGAGATGGAGTTGTGGTAATATGCGATCTAGTATTCCTTTGCTAACCTTTAGCCACATTGCATGACCCAATACTCCTTATTTGTCATCAATGACCGGAATATCTACAAGTTCATCTCATGAACTTCCAGATCCATATAGTATCCACTAATGTTCTATAACACACGGATACTCGGCTTTTCCTTTTAAACGACTTTATTGGAACGTTTCCATTTATCAACAAACATTCACTTTTATATATCCCATATATATTTTGCGATTAATTTTCTGTCCTTTTCGGAAGTTCGCATCAATGTAACTCTTTACAGTGAACCCTTCCTTATTTCCATAGAACTAGTACATCTCAATTACTTATCAAGTTCTTATGGTATTCCAGTAAACCTTACTGGAACTAGACAGACATCCACTCATCATGTCCCACATACGAGTTACTATGATGAGCACATCATATTGTCATGTCGTACATAGAAGATGATGAATGTATTTTATTCTTGCTATGTCCTATACATGCAATATGATTGCATACATGATAGACCCATATCTATTCTTAGTGTTTCCATTCTTCATAAGAATTGGACATTTGGCCTTGGGATACTAACTCCATGTAATATGGATAAGTTTTCTCGCACTGAATCTGTGCACACTGAACCCTTCAATATAGATTGCCAATGTATGCTCTCTCTTTTTAGGTCAAGAGGTTTTCGAGAAATATCTCTATATATCTCTATTCCTATTTCATAGGAAACAGCTCTATCTTCCCTAAAGATAATTTCCACTTTGGATTCCATTCTAGAACATCTCATTCCTCATCAACATGTGGAATGCAAATACACTCCCGCTAAATCACATATCCCTTCTTTGTCTTTGTCATATCAATCAAACCCTTTGACTATATCATCAAAGTAAAGATCCCAGCTCTGAGTTGCTTGTACTCAATCAATCACATCGATTAGTCCATTGTAACTTATAGAATTTATTTGCATTAATTGATTCATAAACCTTATAGGTTGTGTCACGTACACATCCTGGTTTTATTCCTCATAGGAATGCAGTTTTAGTATCCGTATGCCAAATCTCTTAGTCATTAAGTTGCAATCAACAAGCATCATCCTTCTCAAAACGTCATCCATGTGTCTTAACGCTTAAGACTCATTCACACTTATGAATTTCATCCCAATGGGTGCTACCATCAAGGTCATACCTTATGGTTCACATGGTAGTCATTTAGGATGTAATGGTCATAAACCATAACTCAAAATCTAGTTCCTCAATATCATTTAGATTGTTGACTCATCATATGACCAACTCATCATATAGATATTTGAGGTGTATCTGTTAAGGAATTTGAGAACTCACAACACTTTGTGATTCTTAATATCCTTTATTAGTGTAGGGTATTATTTATTTAATAAGAACTTAGTTATTTGATAAGCATCCTCTAACTCCTTAGAGTATGACTCCTGTTGATTTAGAAGTCACCATGCCTTAATCACGAGCTCACTATGATACAATATCATAATCACTCATAAGGATCTCAAAGATTTGGTTAAGTATTTCAGTCATTGATCTCATCAAGAATTAACACTTTACCAAATTCATACTTCATCTATGATATTCTTGAACACTTCAAGATACTCTTATTGGTATTTCTCTAAACACCATATGAAGTACTAGCATTAAGTGCAATAGGTATGTAAATACATCACATGTATTATACCTAATAGGATAATCAATCTCCCACTACCACTAGAGAAAATGGATTAATCATGTCTAAGAGATTCATGTCTCTTACTAGTTCTCTAACCAAAAGAGTCTAGACTTATCCATCATATGGAAACTAGAAATGAATTTCTCATGATTTATGCTAATTTGATTGTTTGAGTTATTAATAACTTTTAGGTATCATTTTATCTTATGCATACCAAGTACCACAAGATAAACAAGGCATTGCCACAAAGATTGAAACATCAACTTTAATAATTGCCATCATTGTCATACAATATGCAAAAAATAAGGTGTTTCTATCCATTGGAAAATATGAAATAACAGTTCATAACTCTATTACATGTCTTCAAGGCTGAAAATAAAATAAAGTACTCCTACCTATGGTGAAAACACTTGCCCCATTTATTGAGTGCTTTACACTTTATATCTTGGTATCATATACCTTAAAAGTGTTATAAGTTTATTTCATGACACCTTCAGGTGGAGACGTATGTCGCCTCCTTCTTCTTTAGTTCTTGCGGTAGGAGAAGGTTCCTCTGGAGCTGGAGTATCCAGGACATAGAGCTTTCACTCTTGAGTGAGAACAATTCTCCATGTCCTAAACCAGTCGTAGAAGTTAGTCCCATTCAGCTTGTCCTTTTCAAGGACCAATCGGAACAAAAAGTGATTGTTGTTTGTTGTCATTTGTACTACAAAAGGAAATATATTCTATTTAGTCCAAAACTCAATTTTGACTTATTTTGATTGATTTGAAAGATTGACGATATGATTAGGACTTTAATTAATTATCACTCCCACTATTTTTGTTCAAATTGATAGCCCTCACCATCAATTCGGAAGATTGTAGCGTACAATCTTCTAGTGGGTCAAGATCCATATTTCATCAAGTCATGAATTAGCTTTGGCTGATCGCCCATAATCTTGACTATTTAGGTAGGCCATCATGACAATTGCATCATATGCAACTCTTGATGAATGAACATGCGCAACACCTTGCCATGAACATTTCGTGCCTTTAGGCTTAGGTGCTCTAAGAATCACCAGCTAATTCTAAACCAAAAGCCGACACGGTAAACATGCACCCTGCTTTGGCAGAACCTACATGTTTACCCTTCACACTTCCACGAGATAGACGATGCAACACGCTTTGGCGTAACCTATGCTTGGTTGATAAAGTTTTTCCTATGTGTCTCATTTGGAAGGCATCTAAAACTTTAATATTTAATGAGAGATTTGGTTTTATAGGTACATATACATATCCAATCACCACAATATATAATACGTATCATATACATGCAATATCCCACAGAAAACATGCAAAATGATAAAAGTGATGTTTATGGCCATCCTAATGTGATTCCTCGAGCCAAGAGGAACCACAGTCATCTAGGTCTACATCACATGCAACCTGTCCATGATGAAGTGCTATAGCCGTCGAGTTGATCAACTCATCACATGAATGACCTGCTCATCCTGACCGGTCATCTGGGTGCCACCAACCGATCAGTTGGCTCCTCTAACCGATCGGTTCGCCTAGTCATCGTGCATCTCCTCTGGTCGCCACCCGCTCATCTTGCTCTTTGAGCCGATCGTCTGGATTGTCAATCGATCGGTTCACACCTTGAACCAATCGTCTCAGTCGTCATTAGATGTCCTCCGTTCTTTGACATAACAGAAAATATAAAAAAGATCTATCCTATATACATTTAAATTGGGAAACCCCGAGTTACATTCGGGGGGAGAAAAGGTAGGAAAGAAATCTTGAGTTATCTCGAGTTACATTAGGAATAAGTAGGTAGGGAATCGGTGCACAGACAAAGATGCAAGGAACCATATACAACCAAGCACACATATATAGGGTTTATTGGCCATAACCACACTATACATCCACCACAAAACTCATTTAAGGGCAACGCGTATCGAGTGCATTCATATTACATATCATATATGTATATTGGAATTTGTGGATTTAGGATTGGATATGCATAAAGCCAATTTTATTAGCATCGTATGCAATAAATAAAGGTGACAAACCAAAATTGATCATATCAATAATCCTAAAGTATAGAGCAGTTGACGTGGCTCTGATACCACTGATGGGTTTTATGGGAGACAGAGAAGGCAGCAGAAACAAAAAAATTCTTCTCCCAAACCCAGAATAAAGGAATCGTGTCAACATCTATACAATATGAATGATGGTTTGTAGAGACATACCTTTTCCCGAGGCTTGCTCGACGACGTTACCTCACGGCTTGCACAGTCTTCACCTTCGGTCTCAAACGGTGAATGTGCAGCTCCTTGTCTCACTGGGACTGTCAGGATTGACAGTTGTCCGCTGAGTGGAAGAAGTCTCCCACCTCTGAAGTAGTCCACACAGACCACTTGGAACTCCAATCTCCTTGTCCCACAAGGAATCGGAAGGAGTCGCATCCTCCTGTCAGCATACTAGTCACCGACACATTCTCCTGCCACCATTCACTTTTCTGCAGTTGTCTTTCCCTTACTGTGCCTCTCTTATCGGGTAGCACTTGCTCGGGCTCTCTCGGTTACCACAAACAGAGAGAATGACAACTTTGTAGAGAAACTGGTGTTCTGAGTTGTTGTACCTGAGAAGCCCCCAATACCCCTATATATAGGAGGGTCATGGGATAGGGTTCTGTGCCCCGGGCAATGCGAGATTAAATCAGGAGTAGAAGGGTTCGAGATTTTTCACAAAAACAACCAACTACGCCAGCCGAACCGATCGTTTCAAGCATGAACCAATCATTTGGGACTCTGAGCCGATCGGTTCACTCCTGAACTGATCGGTTGGGACACCTGAGCCAATCGGTTCGTGGTCCTGATCAGTTCCCGATTGACTTTTCCTCTTTTGTTTCGAATTGATCCAAATACCAATCCTTGTTCCAATCAAATTGGACAAGTGAAACGAAAGGAAATTTCTTACTGACATGACTTTCCCCACTTGCTTGGTTGGACCAATTGAGCCGATCGGTTGAACCCTTGAACCGGTTAGTTCAGCCCATCTTGAGCCGATCGCTTCATCACATGAGCCGATCGGTTCACCAAGCTGAGCCGATCGATTCATCATATGAGCTGATCGGTTGGGAGTGCAGACTGTGCAAAATGACCAGAATATCTACAAGTTCATCTCATGAACTTGTAGATCCATGTAGTATCCACTAATGTTCTTTAACACACAGATACTCGACTTTTCCTTTTAAATGACATTATTGGAACGTTTCCATTTATCAACAAACATTCACTTTTATATATCCCATATATATTTCACGATTAATTTTCTGTCCTTTTTGGAAGTTCACATCAGTGTAACTCTTTACAATGAACCCTTCCTTATTTCCATAGAATTAGTACTTCTCAAGTACTTATCAAGTTCTTATGGTATTCGAGTAACCCTTACTGGAACTAGATAGACATCCACTCGTCATGTCTCACATACACGTTACCAGGATGAGCACATCATATTATCATGTCCTACACACAAGATGATGAATGTATTTTATTCTTGCTATGTCCTATACATGCAAGATAATGGGATGATTATATACATGACAGATCCATATCTATTCTTAGTGTTTCCATTCTTCATAAGAATTGGACATTTGGCTTTGGGATACTAACTCCATGTAACATGGATAAGTTTTCTCCCACTGAATCTGTGCACACTAAACCCTCCAGTATAGATTGCCAATGTATGCTCTCTCTTTTCAGGTCAAGAGGTTTTCGAGAACTATCTCTATAGATCTCTATTCCTATTTCATAGGAAACATCTCTATCTTCCCTAAAGATAATTTCCACTTTTGATTCCATTCTAGAACATCTCATTCCTCATCAACATGTGGAATGCAAATATGCTCCCACTAAATCACAGATCCCTTCTTTATCTTTGTCATATCAGTCAAACCCTTTGACTATATCATCAAAGAAAAAGATCCCAGCTCTGAGTTGCTTGTACTCAATCAATCACATTGAATAGTCCATTGTAACTTATAGACTTTATTTGCATTAATGGATTCATAAACCTTATAGGTTGTGTCACGTACACATCCTGGTTTTATTCCTCATAGGAATGTGATTTTAGTATCCGTATGCCAAATATCTTAGTCATTAAGTTGCAATCAACCAACATCATCCTTCTCATAACGTCATCCATGCATCTTAACACTTAAGACTCATTCACACTTATGGATTTCATCCCATTTGGTGCTACCATCAAGGTCATACCTTATGGTTCACATGGTAGTCATTTAGGATGTAATGGTCATAAACCATAACTCAAAATCCGGTTCCTCAATATCATTTAGATTGTTGACTCATCATATGACCAACTCATCATATAGATATTTGATGTGTATCTGTTAAGGAATTTGAGAACTCACAACACTTTGTGATTCTTAATATCCTTTATTAATGTAGAGTATTCTTTATTTAATAAGAATTTAGTTATTTGATAATCATCCTCTAACTCCTTAGAGTATGACTCCTTTTGATTTAGACGTCACCATGCCTTAATCATGAGCTCACTATGATACAATATCATAATCACTCATAAGGATCTGAAACATTTGGTTAAGTATTTCATTCATTGATCTCATCAAGAATTAACACTTTACCAGATTTGTACTTCATCTATGATATTCTTGAACACTTCAAGATACTCATATTGGTATTTCTCTAAACACCATTTCAAGTACTAGCATTAAGTGCAATAGGTATGTAAATACATCACATGTATTATACCTAATAGGATAATCAATCTCCCACTACCATTAGTGAAGATTGATTAATCATGCTAAGACATTCATGTCTCTTACTGGTTCTCTAACCAAAAGAGTCTAGACTTATCCATTATATGGAAACTAGAAATGAATTTCTCATTATTTATGCTAATTTGATTGTTTGAGTTATTAATAACTTTTAGGTATCATTTTATCTTATGCATACCAAGTACTACAAGATAAACAAGGTATTTCCACAAAGATTGAAACATCAACTTTATTAATTTCCATCATTGTCATACAATATGCAAAAATTAAGGTGTTTCTATCCATTGGCAAATATGAAATAGCAGTTCATAACTCTATTACATGCCTTCAAGGCTGAAAATAAACAAAAGTACTCCTACCTATGGCGGCAACACTTGCCCCATTTATTGAGTGCTTTACACTTTATATCTTGGTATCATATACCTTAAAATTGTTATAAGTTTATTTCATGACACCTTCAGGTGGAGACGTCTGTCACCTCCTTCTTCTTTATTTCTTCCAGATAGAGTGGACAATTCCTTTTCCAATGTCCTCGCTTTTGACAATGGTGGAAATTGCCTCTCTTGGTCACACCTCCCTTTGCCTTGAGAGTTGAAGACGACTTGGGTTGCTGGCTAGCATCAAAACCTTTCTTAGCCTTGCCCTTGCCCTTGCGCTTGGACTTGCCTTTTTTTCCGTTGATCAACATCACAGACTTAGGCTTGCCCTTCTTCATCTGTGCCTCAACTGTCCTCAAAATGCCCAACAACTCTGTCAACGGCTTGTCACAGTTGTTCATGTTGTAGTTCATCACAAACTGACTGTAGGATTCTGGCAACGATTGCAGTATCATGTCAGTAGCCAACTCTTGGCTCAGTGGAAATCCCAGTCTCGTCAGGTTCTCCACATACCCAATCATCTTGAGCGTGTGAGGACCAACTGGATCTCCTTCTGTCATGACACACTTGAACAGTGCCCTGGAGACATCATATCTCTCTCTTACCGTACTTGATCTTCATACATGTTCTTGAGATGCTAAATCATCTCAATGACACCCATCTTCTCATGTTGTCTATGCAACTCGTGGTTCATGGAGCACAACATCAAGCACTTTGCATCAATGGCATCTTCAGAATGCTTCTTATAAGCATCCTTTTCTGCCTTTGGTGTGGTAGGAGCAGGTTCCTCTGGAGGTGGAGTATCCAGGACATAGATCTTTTTCTCTTGAGTGAGAACAATTCTCAATGTCCTAAACCAGTCGTGGAAGTTAGTCCCATTCATCTTGTCCTTTTCACAGACCGATCGCAATGAAAAGTGATTGTTGTTTGTTGTCATTTGTACTACAAAAGGAAATATATGTTATTTAGTCCAAAACTCAATTTTGACTTATTTTGATTGATTTGAAAGGTTGTCGATATAATTAGTACTTCAATTAATTATCACTCCCACTATTTTTGTTCAAATTGATAGCCCTCACCATCAATTCAGAAGATTGCAGCGTACACTCTTCTAGTGGGTCAAAATCCATATTTCATCAAGTCATGAGTCATCGTTGGTTGATCGCCCACAATCTTGACTATTTAGGTAGGCCATCATGCCAATTGCATCATATGCAACTCTTGATGAATGAACATGGGCAACACCTTGCCATGAACATTCCGTGCCTCTGGTCTTAGACGCTCTAAGAAACACCAGTTAAGTCTAACCCAAAAGCCGACACGGTAAACATGCACCCTGCTTTGGCAGTACCTACATGTTTACCCTTCACACTTCCACGAGATAGACGGCACACCATGCTTTGGCGTAACCTATGCTTGGTCGATCAAGTTTTTAATGTGTGTCGCATTTGGAAGGCATCTAAAACTTTATATTTTAATGAGGGATTTGGTTTTATTGGTACATATACATATCCAATCACCACAATATATAGTATGTATCATATACGTGCTATATCCCACAAAAAACATGTGAAACGATAAAAGCGATGGTTATGGCCATCCTAATGTGATTCCTCGAGCCAAGAGGAATCACAGTCATCTAGGTCTACATCACATGCAACCTGTCCATGATGAAGTGCTATAGCTGTCTGAGTTGATCGACTCATCACATGAATGACCTGCTCGTCCTGGTCGGTCGTCTGGGTGCCACCAGCCGATCAGTTGGCTCCTCCAACCGATCAGTTTGCCTGATCGTTGTGCATCTCCTCAGGTCACCACCCGCTCATCTCGTTCCTCTAGCCAATCGTCTGGATTGCCAACTGATCAGTTCACACCTTGAACCGATCGTCTCAGTCGTCGTCAGATGTCCTCCGTTCTTTGACATAACAAGAAATATAAAAAGATCTATCCTATTTACATTTAAATTGGGAAACCCGAGTTACATTCGGGGGGAGAAAATGTAGGAAAGAAATCTCGAGTTATCTCGAGTTACATCAGGAATAAGAAGGTAGGGAATTGGTGCACAGACAGAGATGCAAGAAACCATATACAACCAAGCACACATATATAGGGTTTATTGGCCATAACCACGCTATACATCCACCACAAAACTCATTTAAGGGCAACGCGTATCGAGTGCATTCATATTACATATCATATATGTATATTGGAATTTGTGGATTTAGGATTGGACATGCATAAAGCCAATTTTATTTGCATCGTATGCAATAAATAAAGGCGACAAACCAAAATCGATCATATCGATAATCCTAAAGTATAGAGCAGTTGACGTGGCTCTGATACCACTGTTGGTTTTTATGGGAGACAAAGAAGGTAGTGGAAAAAAAAATTCTTTTCCCAAACCCAGAATAAAGGAATCGCATCAACGTCTATACAATAGGAATGATGGTTTGTAGAGACATACCTTGTATGGAGGCTTGCTCGGTGACATTACCTCACGGCTTGCGCGGTCTTCACCTCCAGTCTTGGATGGTGTCTGTGCAACTCCTTGTCTCATTGGGACTGTCGGGATTGATAGCTGTCCTCCAAGCGGCAGAAGTCTCCCGCCTCTAAAGTAGTCCACACGGACCACCTGGAACTTCGATCTCCTTGTCCCACATGGAATCGGAAGGATTCACACCCTCCTGTTGGCGTATTAGTCACCGACACACTCTCGTGCCACCATTCACTTTTCTACAGTTGTCTTTCCCTTGTTGTGCCTCCCTTATCGGGTAGCAATTGCTCGGGCTATCTCAGTTACCACAACCAGAGAGAACAACAACTTTGCAGAGCAACTGGTGTTCTGAGTTGTTGTACCTGAGAAGCCCCCAATACCCCTATATATATAGGAGGGTAATGGGACATTGTTCTCTACCCCAGGCAATGCGGTATTAAAGCAGGAGTATAAGGGTTCGAGATTTTCCACAAAAACAACCAACTGCGCCAGCTGAACCGATCGTTTCAAGCATGAACCGATCGTTTGGGACTCTGAGCTGATCGATTCACAACTAAACCGATCAGTTGGGACACCTGAGCTGATCGGTTCAAGCATGAGCCGATCGGTTTAAGCATGATCCGATCGGTTTAAGCATGATCCGATCGGTTCGTGGTCCTGATCAGTTCCCGATTGACTTTTCCTCTTTTGTTTCGAATTGATCCAAATACCAATCCTTGTTCCAATAAAATTGGACAAGTGAATCGAAAGCAAATTTCTTGCCGACATGACTTTCCCAACTTGCTCGGTTGGACCAGTTGACCCGATCGGTTCAACCCTTGAATCGGTCGGTTCATCCTGTCTTGAGCCGATCGGTTCATCACATGAGCTGATTGGCTCACCAAGATGAGCCGATCGGTTCATCATATGAGCCGATCGGTTGGGAGTGCAGACTGTGCAAAATCAGTCAATTGTTTTTTCAATCAATCTGATACTCTAATCAATCGATCCAACACCTTGAACACTATGACATTGAGTTATCAATTGATTGAGTGTTTAATTGAACTACTAAACTCCTTTAGTAATTAATCTAAACATCATTTGTGGATAAACTCCTCTTCCAGGTTAAATCCTATGTGTGTGACCCTGTAGGTCCACTTCACATTGGCAGTGAATGTCCATAACACTTATGACTCCACAAGAAAAGAGCGGTGCCTAGTCACACATCAGCGCTACCCAAGTGAAAAAACGGAAGTTGGAGAAAAACTTTCAATCCTACAATCCATGAATGGTGTTACAGTGAATGTATAATTCCTTTGTCACTGATATCCCGAATGAAATCAAGGCATGGAACAGTCATCCTGTCAATGTTCATTTACTTTCTTGATATTAGAGTAGATTGGAGGAGATATGTATAACATCAATTTCACATATTGATTCATACAAACATGCACACGCCTATCTCAATCCTACTCATCAATTGGCCAAGGATATCAAACTTCCTCAGGAGGGACAAATCCCATATCTATCACTCACCCCTCAAAATCCCCATGTGTCAAAGCCACCCAATCATCACCTTTATAACAACCCATGTTTCAAGACTGTGTTTGATGATGTCAAAGTGTACCCAACGACATGTGTTGAGTGTAGTGATTTCAGGTCAAAGAATCACACTCACCACCATCACTGTGAGAACTGACTGTGACTACCATGTCATGGTTCCATGTGTCAAACTCACTGTACGTCTGTCTGGTACACTTGTTCTCTAACAAGTACCTATGTGTTTGGTTTGATATCTCCATATCATGACTAACGAGATTCTATCATCAACCAACACCACAATCTAGTCTTGTGTGTCATTTTTGTCTATCTACCTTCCACAATGACATCCGACTAGGGACATGATAAGAATGTACAAACTCTTAGCATCCGTATGATCTTATCGTTCAGGTCCTGAACTTGAAAGCATACGTCATTGAGTACTGTCATTCCGTAGACATTCAATATGTTCTATCATTATCTCATATGACTGAATCAGAAAGAATTGGAAGCTTGCCTTTGATGTTTATCAAATCAATCTTAATGTATCCCACCAATCATCCCATGATTGGCTCTCAGGGCATACATACCAACAGACTCCCACTTGCACTGCGAGCCAATCACCCTTGAATCGTATTCATAGTGATATTCAAACATGTCCCACATGTTACTGTGCTCTAGTGCTAACATAGTGAGTTATGGCAATGCCTTGCCAAAGTCGGTATTAACTACATGTCTCTCATCTCTTCATTGTACATCACACGTATGAGATGGAGTTGCCGTAATATGCGATCTAGTATTCCTTTGCTAACCTTTAGCCACATTGCATGACCAAGTACTCCTTATTTGTCATCAATGACCGAAATATCTACAAGTTCGTCTCATGAACTTCTAGATCCATATAGTATCCACTAATGTTCTTTAACACACAGATACTCGGCTTTTCCTTTTAAATGACTATATTGGAACATTTCCATTTATCAACAAACATTAACTTTTATATATCCCATATATATTTTGCGATTAAATTTCTGTCCTTTTCGGAAGTTCGTATCAGTGTAACTCTTTACAGTGAACCCTTCCTTATTTCCATAGAACTAGTACTTCTCAAGTACTTATCAAGTTCTTATGGTATTCCAGTAACCCTTACTGAAACTAGACAGACATCCACTCGCCATGTCCCACATACGAGTTACTAGGATGAGAACATCATATTCTCATATCCTACATACAAGATGATGAATGTATTTTATTCTTTCTATGTCCTATACATGCGAGATATTGGGATGATTGCATACATGATATATCCATATCTATTCTTAGTGTTTCCATTCTTCATAAGAATTGGACATTTGGCCTTAGGATACTAACTCCATGTAACATGGATAAGTTTTCTCCCACTGAATTTGTGCACACTAAACCCTTCAGTATAGATTGCCAATGTATGCTCTCTCTTTTCAAGTCAAGAGGTTTTCGAGAACTATCTCTATAGATCTCTATTCCTATTTCATAGGAAACATCTCTATCTTCCCTAAAGATAATTTCCACTTTGGATTCCATTCTAGAACATATCATTCCTCATCAACATGTGGAATGCAAATACACTCCCACTAAATCATATATCCCTTCTTTATCTTTGTCATATCAGTCAAACCCTTTGACTATAGCATCAAAGTAAAGATCCCAGCTCTGAGTTGCTTGTACTCAATCAATAACATTGATTAGTCCATTGTAACTTATAGACTTTATTTGCATTAATGGATTTATAAACCATATAGGTTGTGTCACGTACACATCCTGGTTTTATTCCTCATAGGAATGCGGTTTTAGTATCCGTATGCCAAATCTCTTAGTCATTAAGTTGCAATAAACAAGCATCATCCTTCTCAAAACGTCATCCATGTGTCTTAACGCTTAAGACTCATTCACACTTATGGATTTCATCCCAATGGGTGCTACCATCAAGTTCATACCTTATGGTTCACATGGTAGTCATTTAGGATGTAATGGTCATAAACCATAACTCAAAATCCAGTTCCTCAACATCATTTAGATTGTTGACTCATCATATGACCAACTCATCATATAGATATTTGAGGTGTATATGTTAAGGAATTTGAGAACTCACAACACTTTCTGATTCTTAATATCATTTATTAGTGTAGGGCATTCTTTATTTAAGAAGAACATAGTTATTTGATAATCATCCTCTAACTCCTTAGAGTATGACTCCTTTTGATTTTGACGTCACAATGCTTTAATCACGAGCTCACTATGATACAATATCATAATCACTCATAAGGATCTCAAACATTTGGTTAAGTATTTCATTAATTGATCTCATCAAGAATTAACACTTTACCAAATTCGTACTTCATCTATGATATTCTTGAACACTTCAAGATACTCATATTGGTATTTGTCTAAACACCATTTGAAGTACTAGCATTAAATGCAATAGGTATGTAAATACATCACATGTATTATACCTAATAGGATAATCAATCTCCCACTACCACTAGTGAAGATTGATTAATCATGTCTAAGAGATTCATGTCTCTTACTAGTTCTCTAACCAAAAGAGTCTAGACTTAACCATCATATGGAAACTAGAAATGAATTTCTCATGATTTATGCTAATTTGATTGTTTGAGTTATTAATAATTTTTTGGTATCATTTTATCTTATGCATACCAAGTACCACAAGATAAACAAGGTATTTCCACAAAGATTGAAACATCAACTTTATTAATTGCCATCATTGTCATACAATATGCAAAAATTAAGGTGTTTCTATCCATTGGCAAATATGAAATAGCAGTTCATAACTCTATTACATGCCTTCAAGGCTGAAAATAAACGAAAGTACTCCTACCTATGGCGGCAACACTTTCCGCATTTATTGAGTGATTTATACTTTATATCTTGGTATCATATACCTTAAAAGTGTTATAAGTTTATTTCATGACACCTTTAGGTGGATACGTCTGTCACCTCCTTCTTCTTTAGTTCTTCTAGATAGAGTGGACAATTCCTTTTCCAATGTCCTGGCTTTTCACAATGGTGGCAATTGCCTCTCTTGGTCACACCTCCCTTGGCCTTGAGAGTTGAAGACGACTTGGGCTACTGGCTAGCATTAGAACCTTTCTTAGCCTTGCCCTTGCCCTTGCGCTTGGACTTGCCTTTCTTTCCGTTGATCAACATCTCAGACTTAGGCTTGTCCTTCTTCATCTGTGCCTCGACTATCCTCAACATGCCCAACAACTCTGTCAATGACTTGTCAAAATTGTTCATGTTGTAGTTCATCACAAACTGACTGTAGGATTCTGGCAACGATTGCAGTATCATGTCATTAGCCAACTCTTAGCTCAGGGGAAATCCATGTCTCATCATGTTCTCCACATACCCAATCATCTTGAGCGTGTGAAGACCAACTGGATCTCCTTCTGTCATGACACACTTGAACAGCGCCCTGGAGACATCATATCTCTCTTGTCTGCTTGATCTTCGTACATGTTCTTGAGATGCTGAATCATCTCAATGACACCCATGTTCTCATGTTGTCTTTACAACTCGTGGTTCATGGAGCACAACATCAAGCACTTTGCATCAATGGCATCTTCAGAATGCTTCTTATAAGCATCCCTTTCTTCCTTTGGTGCGGTAGGAGTAGGTTCCTCTAGAGCTAGAGTATCCAGGACATAGAGCTTTCACTCTTGAGTGAGAACAATTCTCAATGTCATAAACCAGTCATGGAAGTTAGTCCCATTCAGCTTGTCCTTTTCAAGGACTGATCACAACGAAAAGTGATTGTTGTTTGTTGTCATTTGTACTATGAAAGGAAATATATGCTATTTAGTCCAAAACTCAATTTTGACTTATTTTGATTGATTTGAAAGATTGACGATATAATTAGGAATTTAATTAATTATCGCTCCCACTATTTTTGTTCAAATTGATAGCCCTCACCATCAATTCGGAAGATTGCAACGTACAATCTTATAGTGGGTCAAGATCCATATTTCATCAAGTCATGAGTCAACTTTGGCTGATCGCCCACAATATTGACTATTTAGATAGGCCATCATGCCAATTGCATCATATGCAACTCTTGATGAATGAACATGGGCAACACCTTGCCATGAACATTCTGTGCCTCTGGGCTTAGACACTCTAAGAATCACCAGTTAAGTCTAACCCAAAAGCGGACACGGTAAATGTGCACCCTGCTTTGGAAGAACCTACATATTTACCCTTCACACTTCTACGAGATAGACGGCGCACCACACTTTAGTGTAACCTACACTTGGTCGATCAAGTTTTTCATGTTGCATTTGGACGGCATCTAAAACTTTAATATTTAATGAGAGATTTGGTTTTATAGGTACATATACTTATCCAATTACCACAATATATAGTATGTATCATATACATGCTATATCCCACAGAAAAGATGTGAAACGATAAAAGCGATGATTATGGCCATCCAAATGTGATTCCTCGAGCCAAGAGGAATCACAGTCATCTAGGTCTACATCGCATGCAACTTGTCCATGATGAAGTGCTATAGTTGTTCGAGTTGATCAACTCATCACATGAATAACCTGCTCATCCTGGTCGGTCGTCTGAGTGCCACCAACCGATCGGTTGGCTCCTCCAACTGATCGGTTCACCTGGTTGTCATGCATCTCCTCAGGTCGCCACCCGCTCGTCTCGCTCCTTGAGTCGATCGTCTGGATTGCCAACCGATCGGTTCACACCTTGAACCGATCATCTCAGTCGTTGTCAGATGTCCTCCATTCTTTGACATAACAAGAAATATAAAAAGATCTATCTTATTTACATTTAAATTGGGAAACCCTGAGTTACATTCGGGGGGAGAAAAGGTAGGAAAGAAATTTCGAGTTATCTCGAGTTACATCATGAATAAGGAGGTAGGGAATCGTTGTGCAGACTGAGATGCAAGCAACCATATACAACCAAGCACACATATATAGGGTTTATTGACCATAACCACGTTTTACATCCACCATAAAACTCATTTAAGGGCGACACGTATCAAGTGCATTCATATTACATATCATATATGTATATTGGAATCTGTGGATTTAGGATTGGACATGCATAAAGCCAATTTTATTCACATCATATGCAATAAATAAAGGCGACAAACCAAAATTGATCATATCGATAATCCTAAAGTATAGAGTAGTTGACGTGGCTCTGATACCACTGTTGGGTTTTATGGGAGACAGAGAAGGCAGCAGAAACAAAAATTTTCTTCTCCCAAACCCAGAATAAAGGAATCACGTCAACGTCTATACAATAGGAAGGATGGTTTGTAAAGACATACATTGTCTCGAGGCTTTCTCGGTGACGTTACCTCACGGCTTGCGCAGTCTTCACCTCCAGTCTTAGACGGTGTCTGTGCAACTCCTTGTCTCATCGGGACTGTCAAGATTGACAGCTGTCCTTCAAGTGGCAGAAGTCTCCCGCCTCTGAAGTAGTCCACACGGACCACCTGGAACTCCGATCTCCTTGTCCCAAATGGAATCGGAAGGAGTCGCACCCTCCTATCAGTGTACTAGTGACCGACACACTCTCCTACCACCAGTCACTTTTCTACAGTTGTTTTTCCCTTGTTGTGCCTCCCTTATCGGGTAGCACTTGCTCGGGCTCTCTCGGTTACCACAACCAAAGAGCATGAAAGCTTTGCAGATCAACTGGTGTTCTGAGTTGTTGTACCTGAAAAGCCCCAAATACCCCTATATATAGGAGGGTGATGCGATGATTTTGAGTCGCATTTATAGACCTATTTCATATGTGTTTTGTGCTCTAATTACTCATTTTTATGGATAATATTGCATAATTCACTTCATTTGGTCTTTGCCATCATATTATATCAAATCCCCTTTGTTTTACTATTTTGAGCATTATTTATCATTTTATTATAAATTGTGTGGATTTACTTGGTCTTGTTGTGAAATTTCAGGAAAAACAAGTATCTGCTTCCGTCGATACCATCGACCAAGCCACAGGTTGTCAGCCGAGAAGAGCAATACAGAGTCGATACCATCGACACCCAAGTCGATGGTATCGAGATCCCTTCAAGTTGCTGGCGAGGAAGCTGTCGATACCATCGACGGAAGTCGATGCCATCGACACAAGGAGAGCTACAGCGTCGCTAAACGACAACAACCGACGCTAAAGGAGTCAATACCATCGACACCCAAGTCGATGGTATCGAGATCACCACAGGCGCTCAGAATAAAAGAAAGGAAAGCTGCCGCTAATCTGCTGGGTCGATACCATCGACCCGCGTCGATGGTATCGACGCCGGCAGATATGCGTTGGATCTGTTTTGATCTCGATCGGACGTCTGTTGTTATTTGACGACCTAATTAGGGACTTGTACCTAATGACGGCCGCCCGGATGGAGGGAGAGAATTTTTGGATTGCACGAGTGCCGAGGAGGAGAGAAAGGAGAACAGAGGCCGAGAATCTCATCCCGGGTGATTCGGACGCTGCCGAAGACGATTTCCACCACTGACAGGCGGGGAAGCTCGTGTTCTACGCCAAGGATCCACCGGTTCTTATCTGTTCAGGGGTTTTTCCATTTATTTCCCATTTTTCTTATGAATTCCCCAATTTCTACCATGTATTCGTGTGAGATGAACATGAGAGGCTAAAACCCTCAATCTTTAGGACCAGGAGTAGCCCGGGAATGCATTGTATGACATTTTTATATCAATAATTCATATTTTTCTCTCGAATCTGTGGTATAGATTCGTTTTCTCCATCTCTATTGTTATGCTTGATCACCATAATAATAACTTAACACCCTTAATCACTTCGACAGAAGGATTAACGGTTGAAAATAGACGAATTCTACATTAATCAATAAAACCCTTGACAAAGGAGTTGTAAAATTAATGGTGGGAACTGAGGGACCGTTTATAATGCACTTAGTTTAGGGGAATGATTACTACGACGGTGGAATCAACCTAAATCTAAGTAGTGAATTACACCACGACAGTGGGTAATTCTGTTTTCAGGCCACTACCCGGATAGAGAGAGAAGTGTGAGGAATTATATGAAACCTAATACAATGTTGACCCGCGGTGAAACCGCCATCCTAAAGATATCCTTTTGAATTGATTAAATTAACCTTTAATCGATTGTTTTCTTTGTTTGATTTTTATTTTCTTTTTAATTTGAACAACAAAACCCTACTTTGTTAATTGGTCTAGCTGATTGCGATTAGTTAGTAAAAGTCCCCAATAATTCACGTATCCCTGAGTTTTACTCGGGCCTCACAAGGCCTATATTACTCGACGTGTATACTTGCGTTTAAGTGCGTAGTAAAATACACGTCAAGTTTTTGGCACCGTTGCCGGGGATACGGCGAATTATTGGCACTTTGAGTGCTAAGAGCGGCCACTCTAGGCCACATTTTTTTATTTTATTCTAAAACAATTTTAAAAATTCCTATATTTCTCTATAATTGTGTTTACTCGTTCAAAGCATTGTACTGAACCCCGATTTTCATATTTCAAGTACTTTGCATGGTGCATACGCGTAGTACCGACTACGCGAATCGCATACCTGAGGTTCCATCTGCGGGACCAGAGGATGAGGACTACTACGAGCAGGAGCACCACAGTGATATAAATTCTGAATCTGAGCAAGAACAAGAAGAAGCAATGACTGAAGCACAGACAATATGGGAGAAGATCAAGGCGTCTTCTTCCTCGGCATCAAAAGGGCCTATAAAGAAACAGGGGCTAAACATTCCAACCTACAAGATCGATCCAGCATTGATTAACCTGGTTAAATCCAACGCATTTCACGGGTTGCAAAATGAAGATCTAGTGGCCCACATCAGCCAGTTCGTGGAGAACTGTGATATGGTGAAGATAGATCGATTTCCACAGGATGTGCTCTACCTCAAGTTATTCCTGAGTTCCTTGGCTGGAGTGGCAAGAGAGTGGCTTCATAACCTCGACGATGAGTTTGTTGAATCATGGGATCACATGGTGGAGGTTTTCTTCGAGAGGTTCTTCCCTCCTGAGAAGACCAATGATATGATCCGGAAGATCCACAATTTCACCCAACAGGCGGGTGAAACTTATTCTGAGACTTGGGAGCGATTCCAAGTCATGTTGAGGAGATGTCCACACCATGGACTGGACAAGGAAACCCAAGTGAAGATCTTCTACTTTTCTCTCTCCGAGCATGATAGAAGCAATTTGGACTCGGCTGGCTCCGGATTTTTCTTAAATAACACTGATACAAGATGCTGGGAAATACTGAAGAATATGGCACGAAAGCAATCTTGGGGAGAAAGAGAAAGAGGCCCAATTGAGCAAGCAAGAGTTGCCAGTGAGTCAAAGGCAATGAGAGAGCTGAACGAGAAGATGGATCTTCTCGCAAAGAGGTTGCTGCAGAAGGAAGACAATGAGTCCGAGGATGAGGCTCAGGTCAAGTATATGAGGCAACAGCAAGGGTACATGAATAATGATTATTCATGGCGGAAGGATAAGAAATTTTCATGGAAGGATCCAAATAACTTTCTGCAGGATCCGGACGCCAAGCCTGCACCGGTCACGGAGGATAAGAGCACGAAGTTGCTCAATCAAGTCATAAAGCAAAATCAAGAGTTGATGAACACTTTTGGGCAGCAAATAAAGCAGCAGGGTGAATTTATGAACCAGTTTGGGCAGACTTTGCAGAGCCACGGGGCTCAAATGAGAACTATAGAGACTTCCATGGCGCAGATGGCAGCCGAGATTGCAAGCTTGAAGAAGCCGGCACATCTGGGTTTTCCGGGGAACACCAATGTTCCCGGGGGAAACCAACAGGCCAAGGCCATCTTATTGAGGAGCGGTAAGAAAGTGTTAAATCCAAGGGCGGATGACACAAGCACACCGCAGGACATAGTTGAAGAAGCAACAGTCAAAGAGCAGCCTGCACCTGTCATAGAGCAAACTGAGGACATAGCTGAAGATGGTAAGGAAGAACAAGCCACTGAGGAGGAACCGCAGAAATTAACTCCTTATGTGCCACCTCATCAAAGGGCACATACTGTTCCGGTCCCATATCCCAATAGTGCAAAGGCAAGAAAGGTGGATGCACAGTTTAAGAAATTTCTGGACAGCTTTAGGAAGTTATCAGTGAATATTCCTTTGCTAGAGGCCATTGAACAAATCACGTCTTATGGGAAGTTTCTTAAAGATATAATCACCAAGAAGAGGAATATACCCGACACTGAGGTCGTGGTATTGAAGGAGCAAGTGAGTGCTTTTATTATGGGCACTTTTCCACCAAAGAGATAGGATCTCGGTTGTTTCAATATTTCTTGTTTTATCGGGAAGTTCAAATTTGGAGAGGCACTTTGTGATTCTGGGGCAAGCATAAATTTGATGCCCCTTTCCACATTTAAGAAACTTGGATTGAAAGAGTCAAGGCCAAGCAACATGACCATCCAATTGGCCGATAATTCTATGGTGAAACCGTATGGAATCTGTGAGGATGTTTTGGTAAAGGTAGACCGCTTTGTTTTTCTGGCTAATTTTGTCGTTATGGAAATGCAGGACGAGCACGACAATGAGTTACTACTTGGTCGCCCATTCCAAGCTACAGCTGATATGATCTTGGAGATGGGGAGAGGTCACTTGACCTTGGGCATTGCGGATGATCGCTTTGAGATGGTCATGCCCAATGGCAATGCATCTAATAAAGCAAAAGCACAGTGCAACATGGTTAAGCATGTGGAACAAAATATCTCACTTTGTCTTGGGAAGCCATTTTTGGATATGGCTCATGTTATGAGCAGGATAGATAATGGGACCCTAGCAGTGGACCTTATGGAGCAACCGAAAGTTGTCTCTTTATGCAAGGCTGTTGGGTTTCCAAATGATGAGAATGAGGACATCCCACCTTCATGGGAGGATGATGTGATTATTACTTCCGTCTTTGATGCATATCTGGAACTTCCTTTGGAGGCGTGTTTGTTAAATGTCACTTATGATTGGATGCGGAGTGCTTCACTCAAGGAGTGCGCCAAAATGCTTCAAATGCTTCCATGTTTCTACACGAGGCACTATGAAGATTTGGGTACACTGCCCCCACCGCTACAATCATCTCTTATTTTCCCACCTGATCTGGAGTTGAAGCCATTGCCCCCGCATCTGAAGTACGTCTTTCTAGCTGAGGAGGACAAGTTACCAGTGATTGTTTCTACATACTTGAGTGCGGATGAGGAGGAGCAACTACTGATAGTGCTCAAGAACCACCATGGAGCTTTTGGGTGGTCTGTGGCGGACATCAAGGGGATCTCCCCTACACTTTGCCAACACAAGATTCGGCTCGAGGAGGGAGCCAAGCCAGTCATACAGCCTCAAAGATGTCTAAATCCAAGCATGATGGAGGTTGTCAAGAAGGAAGTCATAAAGCTTCTTGCTGCAGGGATCATTTATGCCATATGTGATTTGACGTGGGTGAGTCCCACACAGGTAGTCCCTAAAAAGGGGGGGATCACTGTCACTACAAATCTTTTGAATGAACCTGTCACCACCCGATTGGTAACCGGGTGGCGTGTTTGCATTGACTACCGCTGATTGAATGCCGCAACTCTTAAAGATCATTTTCCATTTCCATTTATCGATCAGATTTTGGAACGTCTAGCTGGTCGGTCGCATTTTTGTTTTCTAGATGGCTATTCGGGGTACAACCAGATTTCTATTGATCCTTTGGATCAAGAGAAGTCTACATTTACATGTCCCTATGGGACGTTTGCTTACCGCCGTATGCCGTTCGGTTTATGCAATGCGCCGGCGACTTTTCAACGCTGTATGCTCGCCATATTCTCTGACATGGTGGAGCGGTGTCTTGAAGTTTTCATGGACGACTTCTCGGTGTATGGAGCGTCTTTTGATGAATGCCTTTATAACTTAGATAAGGTGTTGCAGCGGTGCGAGGACACACACTTGGTCCTCAATTGGGAGAAATGTCACATGATGGTGACGAAAGGAATTGTGCTAGGACACAAGGTGTCTAGCAAGGGTCTTGAGGTAGACCCCGTAAAAATTGAGGTGATTTCTAAGCTACCCCCACCAAATTCTGTAAAAGGGGTGAGAAGCTTTTTGGGACACGCCGGGTTTTATCGGCAATTTATTAAGGATTTTTCAAAAATCGCAAAGCCATTATCGGAATTGTTGGAAAAAGACGCAGTTTTTTATTTTAATGAGAAATGTCTTCACGCATTCGAGGTTTTGAAGGAAAAGTTGATTTCAGCTCCGGTTGTTCAAATGACGGATTGGACAAAGCCATTCGAGTTGATGTGTGATGCGTCCGATTATGTTGTGGGAGCTGTTTTGGGGCAAAGGGTAGATAACAAGCCTGCTGTGATTTTCTACGCCTAAAAAATGCTTAATGATGCTCAATTGAACTACACAACCACGGAAAAGGAGTTACTGGCCGTCGTGTTCGCCTTTGAAAAATTTCGGCAGTACTTAGTGGGTTCTAAGGTGGTTGTGTGGACTAATCACGCTGCAATAAAGTATTTGATGGAGAAGAAGGATGTGAAGTCTAGACTAATTAGGTGGATTTTGCTCCTACAAGAATTCGATATTGAAATCAATGACAAGTCGGGAATTGAAAATGTGGTGGCTGACCACTTGTCTAGGTTAGAGAGGGTTGATGAACAAGGTTTGCACATACCCATTACCGAGACCTTTCCCGATGAACAACTTTTAAAAATTGATTCTAAAGAACCATGGTTTGCGGAAATTGTGAATTATTTGGCTTGCAGGATCATCCCGGAGGATTGGTCCTATCAAGAGAAAAAGAAATTCTTTCATTCATTGAGATATTATTTTTGGGATGACCCGATTCTCTTGAAGCAGTGCAGGGATGGTATTCTTCGCAGGTGCGTGTCGGAGGTGGAGTACGAGAGTGTTCTCCACCACTGTCATGCGTCGCCTACGGGAGGACACCATGCTAGCTCACGGACAGCAGCCAAGGTGTTGGAGAGCGGCCTTTATTGGCCCACTTTGTTCCGGGATGCCTATGATTTTGTTAGGCAATGTGACCCGTGCCAGCGCGCAGGTAACATCTCAAGGAGACAAGAAATGCCCCTGAATGTATTTCAGGAAGTTGAGGTATTTGATTTATGGGGCATTGACTTCATGGGACCCTTTGTGTCCTCAAATTCAAATCTTTATATCTTACTTGCTGTAGATTATGTGTCGAAGTGGGTGGAGGCAATCCCCACAAGGACTAATGATTCGAACGTAGTGTGCAGGTTTGTCAAAGAGAACATTTTCTGCAGGTTCGTGATTCCCCGAATGATCATAAGTGACGGAGGCACACATTTTCGAAATCAGAAATTCGCGACACTTTTAAAGAAATATGGGGTCAAGCACAACATTGGCACCCCATATCATCCACAGACGCAAGGACAAGTGGAGGTATCAAATAGGGAAATCAAGAAGATTTTAGAAAGGACTGTAGCATCCACGAGGAAAAATTGGAGTGCATTGCTACCGGACGCACTTTGGGCGTATAGAACGGCGTACAAAACACCTATAGGCACCACGCCTTTTAGGCTGGTGTATGGCCGGGCTTGCCACCTTCCGGTGGAGCTGGAGCACAAGGCCCATTGGGCGCTAAGAAGGCTGAACTTGCGCTATGATGAGGCCGGGAGAAAAAGGATGTTTGAATTGAATGAATTGGATGAGCTACACATGACGGCATATGAGAATGCCCGCATCTACAAAGAGCGCAAAAAGCTGATCCACGATCGCCATATTGAGATGCGCACGTTCAAGAAGGGAGATAGCATTCTATTGTTCAACTCCCGTCTCAAACTGCATCCCGGGAAGCTGAAATCCCGGTGGAGTGGACCCTTCATTGTGGAGGAGGTGAAACCGCACGGAGCGATTCTCGTGCGTGATGGAGATGCCACGTTCTTGGTGAACGGGCAACGCTTGAAGTTGTATTTTGGTGAGAATTACAAGAGGAAAGTGAATGAGGTCAAACTCATTTCACTTGTGCATGAATGAGATGAAGGGAAGACGTCTAGCCTAAGACGCTAAACAAGGGCGCTTGTTGGGAGGCAACCCAACCATCGGTACATTAGGATAGTTTAATTTTAGTCATAGATTGCTTTTATTTCGTTTAAATTTTAGTTTAAAAATGATACCTTGATCCGTTTGTTGAATGTGCAGGCACAGGCAGGGTCGATACCATCGACACACTCGTTGATGGTATCGACATGGGTTCAGGTTGACACCAGCAAAAATCGCACTACGTCGATACTATCGACACCCCCGTTGATGGTATCGACATGGTCGCAGACAGGTCGCAATAAAAGTGTCAATGGTATCGACACCCCAGTCGATACCATCGAGATCTCTGGAGATATTCAGATGAATTTTGCTCAGTCAACTCGATACCATCGACGGCCTCGTCGATGGTATCGACATCATCACAGGTTGATTGCAACACAACGGTGGTGTCGCAATAAAAGCAAGTCGATACCATCGACATCCGTCGATGGTATCGACGGACATGTCACCGATCCGCACACAGACATCGACGACGATCGCAACAGCCACGTCAGCGATCCGGGTGCTGCGTCGATACCATCGACTTCCGTCGATGGTATCGACCCGTCAACAATCCGGGTTTCTCGATCCAGCAAACGTCAGCCGTCCATACTCGCGAGGGAGGCGGATACCCGCGAGATGTGTCGATACCATCGACCCGCGTCGATGGTATCGACGGGTCAACAGGGGCGCCGATCAAGCCTATTTAAGGGGACTTGCAACGTCATTTCATGTCACACCTTCAGAGCAAGTATCCTCCTTTGCGCCGAGCACTCCCCCGAGCCCTCCAAGACTGAAGAGAAGCGTCATCGAGCGGAGATCTTCATCGAGCGGAGAATTTCTTCTCCATCTTCACCGAGCTCTTTTCTTCTAATCCCATCTTCTCGCAACCATGGTGCACACCGCCAGAGCGTCATCCTCAAGCGCACACCCTATGGAGATCGAGGAGTTCGTTCCTCCCCCAACCGCTTCCATCCCTCGTCCACGCCTAATTCATGCCAACATGGATGTGAGGAAGGTCTACGAGGAGATAATGAAGCGAAAGTTCGAGCCAACCCGGTATGTGGACCGGGGCATGATCCAGGAGTTGGGATTCGAGGCCAACTTGGCCTATGTGCTTCATGGACAAGCACGCCTCACCAACTGAAGCCTACGCCCTGACGAGCTGCAGTACCATGCGGATGGGCAGCCGTTTTTCGGCGAATGGCCCACCTACAAGGAACTGGTGGCGGAGTTCATGGCGTCTCTCGACGTCTGCGTCGTACCAAACGACATGGTAGCATCGGACAGGGAATGGATCAAAGGAAGGGTGTCCTTCCGACTCTTCAACAACAACTACAATCTCACACTGGTCCAGTTCAATCAAATCTTCAACTGGATCCACTCTCCACATGATCAACGCAGGCCTGACTCCCACACCGACTATGCAAAGATCTTCTCCGAGCTAGTTACAGTGCCGGCGGGGAAGACCGTGAGCTACCACAATGCAGCGGTAGCAGATTTTGAGCACCCGTTCGTCCGGGTCTTGCATAGGATGTTGAGCTTGACATTCTTCGCTCGAAGTGATCTTGCTTTGAGCAAGTTTCAGGAGAGTGACTTGTTCTTCCTTTACGCACTCCTGAAGCGTCAACCATGCAACTGGGGGGCGTTCTGGCTACAGCGCGTCCTGGCGGTGAAGAGGAGCACAAGGAAGGCTCCAATCCATTTTGGTGGTCTTGTCACCAAGTTGGCGCTTTACTTGGGGCTGAACCTTCAGTCCATGACTCCGATCTTTACGAGGAGCAAGGTGAACGTGCAACACTTGCACCGTTCAAACCTCATTCTTCTCCAGGACGGGTTGGCGTACGCTCATTGCCACGTCAACCAAGCTTATCAGGAGAGCTCCCTACCGGACGACGTCTTCAACATAGAGGGCAAGCAGCACTTCCGGTGGCCAATCATAGCCATCGAGTCCTCCGAGGAAGAAGGCGGAGGTGATGGGCAAGAAGGTGAGGCTGCAGAGGAAGAGGAGGCTTTCACACCTCTTCGAGCACGTGTGGCACCACGGAAGCGTCCTAGGATGCATCCGGGTGCATCTTCATCATCTCAGCCCCCACCGCCATCACCACAGTACGAGCAGCCAACCGAGGATCCCTATTCCATGCAGGGGATGTACACCATGCTGCAGGACATCCAGCAGACTCAGCAGCAGCACATGGGTATGTATGTCGGCATTCATGAGACTACGAGCCGGGTACTTGACAACCAACGGGCTATGTTTGAGAACGAGCGGCTCATCCTCGCCAACCAAGAGCAAATGCACACCCGGTTGCAGTGGATAGAGACGCAACAGGAGCCCTTCTTCGACCATTACTGGAGTCAAGACTACTTTGGAGGCTATCCACAGCCTCCGCCGAGGACCCAATATGATCCAAGCTTCCAGGGGGAGTACCCGTCTTGGGATCCTACGGCACCGCAATACCCACCACCGCCTCCGCAAGATTGATCAGGGTATCACTGTTCCACCCTTAAGTTGGTTTTTGACTATGAGGCCATAGTCGAATTCAAGCTTAGGGGGGTGGCTGGAACAGCTCTATCTTTTATCTTTTCTCTAGTTGTTTTTAGTTTTTGCTTTGTTATTTGTTCTTGCAATTTTAGTTTGTTTAGGATCCACATCTATCTAGTGTAATCGTGGATGTCTTAAAAATTGTCATCTCGCTGTTTTCATGGGAAATTTAAGGGAATTTAAAAATTTCTGTGTCTTTTGGATAGCTTAACTTGGTTGTCCCTTGGGAAACTTGTCCTATGAAAATGATTGATTATGTCAACTCTAAAGCAATATGTCACACCCACACCCCCATTGACTCATGAAAAGTAGATAGTAACGGTTGTTTGAGCCTAACCTAATCAAATGGTAATGAGACCTTAATTGGATATAAGAGAAAGAACCCTTTGAACTACTACACATGTCAGTAAGGAGGGACACATGATATTTTTTTTCTAAGGTTCAGTAACTTAATCTTGTGATCATTCCACTTCATATTTTTCCATAATCCACCAAAGAATTGGAAGTAAAGTACAATTTTAATTCCTTCTTGCGTGCATAGCATGTAGATAGGATTTGCATTGTTATTTTCATACTTTTGCATAAAACGGAAAAAATGTATAGTGAGTCATGCACATTACCTTTAGGTGCATGTCATGTAGTTGCACTCATAACTTTCATGATTTTCATGCATAAGTACACCATGTACCTCAGTTTGTCTTGAAAAGTGATCTAAATTGTTCCATACCCTCGAAATAGTACAAAGATTTCCAATCATGAAGAAAATAGCCTAACACATGTATCTCTAAGCAATTATGGATATGTGCGCTAAGGAAAAAAAAATTCTGAAAATCTGAAAAAAAATTGAGAAAAGGAAAAAAAAAGAGAGAATTTAGAAGGAAATGGAATAAGAGGGAGAAAGGATCATGATATCACTTGCATAACAAGGAAATTGAGTACATGAGGTGGCTTAATTAGATTTCCATCTCATTTTGGAGGTGGAAGGTTAGTGCATGCATCATTCCACCTAATTTTAAGCATTAGGGCATTTTCAATGTGCATTTGCATCATTTAGGACATTTTGTTATGTGCATTTTGAAACTGTGTAATACTTCCAAATTCTTCCATGAACCGCCCATTCCATCCACCCGTTGCTCGGATTGGTAGGCCACCGTGATTTTCTCCTCACTCATGTTTATCAGGAGAACTGCTTCCATGTAGATGGTAGTTAGGGCGAGCAACGTAGTGTATGCGATCACAAGATGCACCAATGCTGAATCGGAAAATTTTATTATGTTAACTGCCTTATGTGATAGTGTTCATCGGTTTGAAGGATAATTTCTTTTATTGATGATTATTGTCGCTTGTAAGGTAATTATTGTTCTATGATTAGGAAAGGCCGGTTTGAGAACGTTCAGTGGGAGTCATGTGGAACGTGGGGTGATGTGTTGATTGTTAGTTGACATCTGCAATCCTATTCTAAGGATTAGTTGCTCGAGGGCGAGCGATGTTTAAGCTTAGGGGAGTTTGATGCGATGATTTTGAGTCGCATTTATAGACCTATTTCATATGTGTTTTGTGCTCTAATTACTCATTTTTATGGATAATATTGCATAATTCACTTCATTTGGTCTTTGCCATCATATTATATCAAATCCCCTTTGTTTTACTATTTTGAGCATTATTTATCAATTTATTATAAATTGTGTGGATTTACTTGGTCTTGTTGTGAAATTTCAGGAAAAACAAGTATCTGCTTCCGTCGATACCATCGACGGAAGTCGATACCATCGACCAAGCCACAGGTTGTCAGCCGAGAAGAGCAATACAGAGTCGATACCATCGACACCCAAGTCGATGGTATCGAGATCCCTTCAAGTTGCTGGCGAGGAAGCTGTCGATACCATCGACGGAAGTCGATGCCATCGACACAAGGAGAGCTACAGCGTCGCTAAACGACAACAACCGATGCTAAAGGAGTCGATACCATCGACACCCAAGTCGATGGTATCGAGATCACCACAGGCGCTCAGAATAAAAGAAAGGAAAGCTGCCGCTAATCTGCTGTGTCGATACCATCGACCCGCGTCGATGGTATCGTCGCCGGCAGATATGTGTTGGATCTGTTTTGATCTCGATCGGACGGCTGTTGTTATTTGACGACCTAATTAGGGACTTATACCTAATGACGGCCGCCCGGACGGAGGGAGAGAATTTTTGGATTGCACGAGTGCCGAGGAGGAGAGAAAGGAGAACGGAGGCCGAGAAGCTCATCCCGGGTGATTCGGACGCTGCCGAAGACGATTTCCACCACCGACAGGCGAGGAAGCTCGTGTTCTACGCCAAGGATCCACCGGTTCTTATCCGTTCAAGGGTTTTCCCATTTATTTCCCATTTTTCTTATGAATTCCCCAATTTCTACCATGTATTCGTGTGAGATGAACATGAGAGGCTAAAACCCTCAATCTTTAGGACCGGGAGTAGCCCGGGAATGCATTGTATGACATTTTTATATCAATAATTCATATTTTTCTCTCGAATCCGTGGTATAGATTCGTTTTCTCCATCTCTATTGTTATGCTTGATCACCATAATAATAACTTAACACCCTTAATCACTTCAACAGAAGGATTAACGGTTGAAAAGAGACGAATTCTACATTAATCAATAAAACCCTTGACAAAGGAGTTGTAAAATTAATGGTGGGAACTGAGGGACCGTTTATAATGCACTTAGTTTAGGGGAATGATTACTACGACGGTGGAATCAACCTAAATCTAAGTAGTGAATTACACCACGACAGTGGGTAATTCTGTTTTCAGGCCACTACCCGGATAGAGAGAGAAGTGTGAGGAATTATATGAAACCTAATACAATGTTGACCCGCGGTGAAACCGCCATCCTAAAGATATCCTTTTGAATTGATTAAATTAACCTTTAATCGATTGTTTTCTTTGTTTGATTTTTATTTTCTTTTTAATTTGAACAACAAAACCCTACTTTGTTAATCGGTCTGGCTGATTGCGATTAGTTAGTAAAAGTGCCCAATAATTCACGTATCCCTGAGTTCGACTCGGGCCTCACAAGGCCTATATTACTCGACGCGTATACTTGCGTTTAAGCACGTAGTAAAATACACGTCAGAGGGTCATGGGACATGGTTCTTTTCCCCGGGCAATGCAGGATTAAAGCAGGAGTAGAAGGGTTCAAGATTTTCCACAAAAACAACCAACTGCGCCAGCTGAACCGATCGTTTCAAGCATGAACTGATCGTTTGGGACTCTGAGCTGATCGGTTCACTCCTGAACCGATCGGTTGGGACACCTGAGCCGATCGGTTCAAGCATGAGTTGATTGGTTCGTGGTCCTGATCAGTTCCCGATTGCTTTTCCTCTTTTGTTTCGAATTGATCCAAATACCAATCCTTGTTCCAATCAAATTGGATGAGTGAAACGAAAGGAAATTTCTTGCCGACATGACTTTCCTGACTTGCTCGGTTGGACCAGTTCAGCCGATCGGTTCAACCCTTGAACCAGTCAGTTCATCCTTTCTTGATCCGATCGGTTCATCACATGAGTCGATCGGTTCACCAAGCTGAGTCAATCGATTCATCATATGAGCCGATCGGTTGGGAGTGCATATTGTGCAAAATCCATCAATTGCAGTTTCAATCAATCTGATACTCTAATCAATCGGTCCAACACCTTGAACACTATGAAATTGAGTTATCAATTGATTGAGTGTTTAATTGAACTACTAAACTGCTTTAGTAATCAATCTAAATATCATTTGTGAATAAACTCCTCTTCCAGGTTAAATCCTATGTGTGTGACCCTGCAGGTCAATTTGACGTTGGCAGTAAAAGTCCATAACACTTATGACTCCACAACCAAAGAGTGATGCCTAGTCGCACATCAGTGCTGCCCAAGTGAAAAAGGAAAGTTGGACAACAATTTTCAATCCTACAATCCGTGAATGGTGTTATAGTGAATGTATAATTCCTTTGTCACTGATATCCCGAATGAACTCAAGGCATGGAACAGTCATCATGTCAACGTTCATTTACTTTCATGATCTCAGAGTAGATTGGAGGAGATATGTATGACATCAATATCACATACTAATTCACACATGTGTGCGCACGCCTATCTCAATCCTACTCATCAAGTGGCCATGGATATCAAACTCCCTCAGGAGGGACAAATCCCATATCTATCACTCACCCGTCAAAAGCCCCATGTATCAAAGCCACCCTATAACGTCCCCAGATTTTGTCACCTCGATACTTAGAAGGCTTGAGAGGACAAATACAAAAACGTTAGACAATCATTTCAGAGAGCGATGCGGAAGCATAATACGTATACATGAACATACAACCATAACATTTCTCAACAATAACATGTGTATTTACAACATGAATTAATACAGCTTGGATTACATTTACATATTAAAAAATAAAAAATTACACAGTCTAAACATGTATGCTAACCAAGATCCTAAACAATAGGTAACCTGAACAACTTGCTCACACCATGTTTTTTTCTCCCATTCCATCTCTAAGCCTAAAACATACGTGAAACAAACGAATCAACAAAAGTTTGTACATGGTAAAAGATACACTAGTAAGATTGCATAAAGGAAAATACTTGAAGAAAGAAGAAAGAGAGAAAAACCATTTTTTAAGGCGAAAATTAGGTAAACATCCTTTTTATTACATTTATTTGATACGGTTGTACTACACTTATCTACACTTGACTTACATCCAGTATGGGCAAAAATTATATCAGCATACATCTAACATGGGCCAAAGCATCATACATCCATGTTAGGCAACATACATCCATACCGGGCTAGGTGCACTAGTAGCTACAACCCATCCATATCCTTTTATGTTATATAAGATTTTGGCAAAGTATAACTCATAATAGTTCAACCAAGCAATGAATATCTAAATAATAGCATTCATGATATTACATATCATAAGCAACCGAGAAATCTAGTCTTATACTTATAAGACCACATACCTGAGTTCAGAGATTCCTTATACATCCAAGTTCATCTAGACCACTGTTCACCATCTGATTAATAGAAATTAACCATCATTAATACAAGGTTCAATTTTATTAATGATATTTAGGTCCTGAATAGGGTTTGGCCAAATCTAGGTTCCATATAATCTTAGGATGGTATCTGATATTTTTCTACTGATCATGCAGTCATTTTAAAGGTCTGGTTTAGATTTCATAATTTTCTGATGCTAAGTCTATTTTCTAGAATTAAAATGGGATTGAAAGCATCTAAATAGTCTTTAATAGAAAAAGACCTATTATTTAGATATATTACTCAGATCACAGTCTAAATATGGATGTATATCATCATTAGGGTTCTAGGACAATTTTATGAGAATTAATCTCAACCAGATATTATTTATTTCATTCAATAAACTGTTAAAAGGAGCATTATAAACTAAATTAAATATCATCATTAAAAGTGGTTCAAGGGTCTGATCTAGGAGTCTAGTAATGTAGAGAACATTTTTTTGAGTCTAGGGGTATTTTTGGGAGATTTTTAGGACAACAAGGCTATTTACTATGAATTTCATAAGATCACAACATTTCTGTAAATTAAGATGAGATTTACCTATTTGGATTTGTTTGGGCCATCGATATCATTATTAGGGTGGTCTGGATGGTCACCACATCATCTAAAAATAGGAGCCTTCTGAGCCACCAGCCCAGGATGAATGAAACGGGAGAGGAGTAGTTTCGGGTCCTCTGGCTCCCTCTCTCTCCTCCCACACGATTGGGGTTTTGTCACCCTCTCTGTCTCCCTCGCCTTCGTCGAAGTGCCCAGGTCCCAGAGCTCATCCTCCCGCCTGGCTATAGGAGTACCACTGTGAGGTCTGGCTATGACATGGTCGTGAAGGAACAATGAACATCTAGGAGAAGATCATCTCATCCTCACTCCTCCTCGTCTGACGAAGCCCAAAACCCAATGTTACTGATCTCGCCGCCCATCCTTGAGACTTCGGTCTTCGAAGGTGAGAGTGTCGCCGCTGTAGAAGACGCCGATGAGGGACAAGCTGAGATGTGGTCTCCATTCCTTGTGAATGATGGCGTGTGTGAGCACCTTCAGCTAATTGGTCCTCATGGCAAGCAAGCAGGTAGAACCTCCTCCTCCTCGTCCGTTCTAACCTCCGCCAAGGAATCTCGACGCCTCCTTATACCTGCCTTCTGCTGGTTGGAAATCAGACTACACCTCCGAGACACCACCACCGCAGGCTCGAAGTCAGGAAGGGAAGAAGCTTGGAGACATGTGCTTGCCAGTTGAGCACCGCCATGGTGAGGTTCGAAATGGGGAAAAGGATGGCGCTGGGTGTTGAATCGGGTGTGTAAAGGTCCAAGGAGGCTCCTCCGCCCTAAGATTAGGCACCTGAGGTTGATCATGGAGTTTTCCTGAAGCTTCTGTGGCCACCAAGATTAGAAAGGGGGGAACCTGAACTTCACCATTGAGCTAATGACTATGGACGATCGAAGGAGGGGCGGGCACTATCAGGCCGTTGGTGCTTCCTTGTTGCCGTTGCAGGAACCAGGGAGGGTAGAAAGTGTTTCTCTGCCGCAACCCATCGCTGCCTGGAGAAGAAAAGTGGAAGCTTGTGATGCCTACTGTAACTGGTCCCAGCCTTTGGTTTGTGGTACATGATGGTGGAGATCCCAGACCCAACTCTCCTTCTCCGGCAGTTGTGTTGTTCTTCGTAGATCCAAAACAACCATCCCCATGTTAGGGAGTTGATCACCTTGATGATGCCCGATCCTAGAACCAAACTTTGTGTAAGGAGTGTGAATGACATCACCCCCTTACTAAAATAAAAATTTGAAGAATTGACATCCATTCCAAACGCTCTCATAGGTATGATGGAATGGGCATAAATTTTCCAAATTTATTTAACATTGGTATACAAAAGACCATTGGAAAGCAGCGGAATAAAAAAAATAACTGACTATATTCAATTTCATAAAAGGTTTACAAAAATACATCGAATTCTCCCATTAGGATTTACATCAAGACAAACAATTAGGATCTAGATAGAGGGAAGTCTAGACTACTACAATCTTGTCTCCAAAGCAACATCTCCAAAAGCTAGGTCTAAGCCAAAAGCTATATACTCCTTGTCTTGTTCATCACCTTGCTCATCACCTGGGTGGTTGAGAAAGCACCCAGCAAAAGGGAAGGAAAATAAAAGTATGTGTCACTAAACTATACTAAAGGTGACAAGATAAATATAACAAGTAAATCATGCTAGGGATTCATCATAAGGTGAGACATCAAGAGTATGGGGCTTTAAATAAGGAAACTTGCCAATATCAAATGTAAATAAAGGATTTTCATGTAAATTAATATGTTTACTTAAGTAAGTAGGGTTGAGGCACCTACCAGACCTCTAACCTTAGGTGAGGGGAGAATAAGACATTCCCAGTCACCTATAATATTATGGGGAGAAATACACACATTCCCCTAGGGCGATTATATACATGCCCTGTGTGGGTGGTTGTACATAAGTACCTCTACTTTAAAATTAAATAGAACACATAACTACATGCTAGCAAAAGAGTTATGGAAAGATTAATCAAATGATTTATATTACATGACAGTGGGGTATAAAACCCAAACCAGATAATACTACAACTGATTTTGAGGCATAAATAAATTAGGTTTCAAGAATAATGGATTAGGTCAGATTAAACCTCATTAGGGAACATGGGTAATGGTATAAATAATTTCCCAACTGAATGTGTAGATGTACATACCTCTCTTACTTATATCAATTACTAACTTTCACCACTTTAATTGAGTCTAAGTTCCATTTTGCCTCTAGGAAGGCAAGAAGGTTCAAACAGGAATGATTCTGAGATTAGGAGGCCTGGTTGCTCCAATCCAAGCCTTTTTCTTGAGCAAAGATCACCTTCTCCACTTTAGAGGTGCAAACCTAGTTTTGGTCAAAATCACCAAGGAGGAGCTTAAGAAATCCAAAATAGAGAAATTTGGAATCCTAGGAGCCTTCTTCACCAACATAGGGACCTTCTTTTTTCTTGGGAGAACACCTTCATGGAAAAATAGAGTAGGAATGATGTTCTAAGATGGAGGAAAGAAAAGATAGCAAGGGTTTTCAAATTGGGAGTTGGGGAAGGGGTATGTATGGTTATATATAGAAAAAGGTCAAGCATGAGGTGTCTTATGGGACTTCCATGTGTCTTTATCTTTATCTTTATCTTTACCTTTATCTTTAGCCTTATCTTTATCTTTATCCTTATCTTTATCTTTATCCTTATCTTTATCTTTATCCTTATCCTTATCCTTATCCTTATCCTTATCTTTATCCTTATCCTTATCTTCATCCTTATCCTTATCCTTATCTTCATCCTTATCCTTATATTTATCTTTATTATTATCTTTATCTTTATCATGATCTTTATCTTTTAAAGGGGGGAAATCCTTAAATGTCCTTAAAGAGAAATACTTCCAAACCAAGTATGAATAGGAGCCTCAAAGCCCAACACATTTGAAAATGATAAGGAAACCTATAAGGATCATAATGCTTGTGACAATTTACAAATAAAACCTCCTAATTGGGTAAATTGCCAAAAAGTCCAGAATGTACCTAAAATTGCATAACTTTCACAAACAACATCCAAATCAAGCCAAATTTGAAACTTAGAATCATTTTATGTTTTCAAATCATATCAAAAAGTTAGATTAAGGTTTAGAGCACTTAATTATGGTAATTAAGATTTCACTGAGGTATTTATGCATAAACCCTTATATTGGTACAATTAGTGAATAAATGTTCACTAAACCACTATAAATTCCACTAATTAAATAGAAAGGCCAATAAGGATAGAAATGAAAGGAAAAGATGGGAAATAGGATCAAAAGACAAAATTACAAAATTCGGTATGTTACACTTTGTGCTTGACAGAGACAAGATAGAGAACCTTCTCTAAACCCTTCTGATGCGGATTGGAGATAGTTGGGAGCAAAAGCTAGCAGACGACTCCCTCCATATCCAGGGTTGGCTACTGTTAAAAGTAATGGGGGAAAGGAGGAGGAGGTCAAGGCTAATGTCTCTCTCACCTCCCCTTCATATCTCGCAAGCAGGGGTTTGTTTTGTGAGTCACATATCTGGTAATCGTCCCAGCTTCATCGGATCTAGGGGACACCTCAATGACGTGTTGTTCCTCCATTTTCGGAGGTGAGGATGACTAAGTAGCATTGGACCCAGCAGCAAGGTGACAAGCATCCCGCCAAGGAAAATTGGGTGCGTGACAGGGTAATTGGATCAAACTAATATATGATATCATGATCATTTAAATGAAGTTTCATAACTTCACACGTATCTTCCAACACAAAAATCCAATTCATCTAAAATTTGAACCATGGTTTCCTCATCACCTAAACCCTCTTATTAACAAGTTTAAAACTAGAAATATACCATGTGGTTATCTAATTTAATTCCTCAAGTTACCTCATAAATAAGTGTATAGACCTTGATCAAAGTTCAATTAATCCTCAAATCTTGATCAAATAAACCTCAAAAGACTTTGTATGATCCTCATAACCGCAGGGTGCATCAGTTGACCCTCTTGAGCTCATTACAACTACTCAATGGACCTCTTGGCTTCATAAGTACACAAATCATTTAACCAAACACATTCATCATATTTGAAAACAATTAATGTTCTAATCACTAATTGGGTATCTGGTTTCACCATTTGGGTTCGTCAATTGACCAAAGAGTCAATAATTGAATAATCATTTCCGCTATTTGGTATCAATCATTTGAATGACACATATTCTCTTAAGATAATATATTGGTTATCAAAACCCTAAAATCCAAGGTTATCACATTCACCCCACCTTATATGGAATTTCATCCTCAGAATTCAACTAGTTTCACAATCATGGTGATATTAAAAAGTTCAACTTCATATACATCTTCGTTGCTTAGGTTCTAAGACCACCATAGTTGCGTGCACTCTAAGTTGTCATCTTAGGGTCTAGAGATTCTTGGGTGTGTCCACCCCACCTTATATATGTGGAAGCATCACTTAATGTCTTAGCCATAACATGACATTATGATATCTTAGGGTTACATCACCTCTAAGGGTACATGTTTTGTTCATACTTTTAATGTTCAGGAGGAATTCATTTATATGCCATGACATTCAGATCGTTCAAATCTAACATCATTAATATGTTTTATGATCAACATCTTATAATGATTTCAGCATAAGAGGAGATTTATCTTCATCCTTGATATTAGGATTTTTCTACATAAGAAGGGCTTACGTAACATGCTTAACCATTAGGGTTTCACCCTATCGTGTGATATTCATACCCAACTTAGAAGTATACATTGAGAAGGATCAAAGTTATGAACTATTTTTCTGATCACATATCCTATGATCCAAAAATATCTTTATATCAAGTTCATGAGTTCAACTTTTTATGTCTTGCATGTATTATGTGAAGGGAAAAAGAGAATATACTAAGTTTATCCCATGATCTCAGATCATATCTTTTATGTTTCATATGAAGGGGAAGAGAATATTTTAAAGTCAAACTTATCATGATTTCAATCTTGGGTACTACATGTATGATAGGGGGGGAATATAGAATAGGTCAATCTTATACGAGTGACTCCTCATAGATAAATCATCTATATAGCTCAAGTGAGGTTTCTATCATCGTATATTAAGAAGGAGAAGAAGAAGGGAGAACATGTATGTTGAGTATCTTTTGCACAAAGCATCATACTCTCATAACTAGAGTTCATATATTACCTCACTTGCAACTAATGATGATATTCACAAAATATGTCACTCCAGCTAGGACCTAACTCATCCAAAGGATTGAATTTATCATATGGGTCATCTACCCATCCTTTTCTTTTACCCAATTCTCACATATAGATTTGAATCATGCATAAGGACTCAACTCAACACTCAAGAGTAATCTAGTGTAGGACATTTTTAACACATATCTCATATATTGGAGGCTAGGTCCTATGACCTTCTCCCTGTGGGTCATACTCTCTCTTGAGTTCACCACATATCTCATCCTACCACTAGACATCCTCCTTGTATAAGAGCTTGAGGCTCATGCACACTTATCTCTATCTTAACTTAGCTTATCTTAAGTAGGAAAAGGGAATGTACTTTCATCATCACGACTTAGCATAGATCCTCTAAGAGTGGATTCAGCTCATATACAACTCAAATCTTAATAAGGAAACTTGTATATCATGGATTAAAGTTAGATAAGATTCTATATGCTTATTTCCTTCATCTTTCTTTTGTCTATCTATGTATCACATAACCTTATGAGGCTCTAGACGTCTAATCTAGATCTATTCTCTCTTCTAGACCGATGCCACTCCCTTTCACTTAGATTGCATGAACACTAACTACTCTCCAGTCTGAGGGACACATTTTATATTTATATATATTTAATAAAATATTATATAGTTTTTCTCTGAGAAAGAAGACGTCAGAGAAAACTGTCGAGGCTCGAGCCGATTGGAAATACAAAACCAAATTAGCAAAACGAGTGTCCCCACACATAGTAGATAGTCTAGTGCTATGCCACCTAGTGAAATGGTGAGAACGATATGTAGACTAGTGTATCTACCCAGTACATATGAGATCTATATGGAAAGGGTTTCAGACACTTGTCTAAACCTAGTTCTCGAACATCTAGGTTCTAACCTAGAGGCTAAGTCAAACATAGTTCTTATAGAACAACTTGCTATGTTTCTAGGGTTTGAAATGAAAGGTGAAATTTAGTTTTATGTTTCATGGTGAGCAATTGTTATGTGTAGCTATTGTTCATGCTCTGATACCAACTGGAACATCCCCAGATTCTGCCACCTCGAGACTTAGAAGGCTCGATAGGACAAATCCAAAAATGTTAGACAATCGTTTCAGAGAGCGATGCGAAAGCATAATACGCATACATGAACATACAACCATAACATTTCTCAACAATAACATGTGTATTTACAACATGAATTATTACAGCTTGGATTACATTTACATATTAAAAAATAGAAAATTACACAGTCTAAAAATGTATGCTAACCAAGATCCTAGCCAATAGGTAACCTAAACAACTTGCTCACACCATGTTCTTTTTCTCCCATTCTATCTCGGAACCTAAAACATACATGAAACAAACGAATCAACAAACATTGGTACGTGGTAAAAGATACACTAGTAATATTGCATAAAAGAAAATACTTGAAGAAAGAAGAAAGAGAGAACAACCATTTCTTTAGATGAAAATCAAGTAAACATCCTTTTTATTACATTTATTTGATGTGGTTGTACTACACTTATCTACACTTGACTTACATCCAGTATGGGCAAAAATTATATCATCATACATCTAACATGGGCCAAAGCATCATACATCCATGTTAGGCAACATACATCCATACCGGGCTAGGTGTACTAGTAGCTACAACCCATCCATATCCTTTTATGTTATATTAGATTTTGGCAAAGTATAACTCATAATAGTTCAACCAAGCAATGGATATCCAAATAATAGCATTCATGATATTACATATCATAAGAAACCAAGAAATCTAGTCTTATACTTATAAGACCACGTACCTGAGTTCAGAGATTCCTTATACATCCAAGTTCATCTAGACCAATGTTCACCACCTGATTAATAGAAATTAATCATCATTAATACAAGGTTCAATGTTATTAATGATATTTAGGTCCTGAATAGGGTTTGGCCAAATCTAGGTTCCATATAATCTCAGGATGGTATTTGATATTTTTCTACTGATCATACAATCATTTTAGAGGTCCGGTTCAGATTTCATAATTTTCTGATGCTAAGTCTATTTTCTAGAATTAAAATGGGATTGAAATCATCTAAATAGTCTTTAATAGAAAAAGACCTATTATTTAGATATATTACTCAGATCACAGTCTAAATATGGATGTATATCATCATTAGGGTTCTAGGAAAATTTTATGAGAATTAATCTCAACCAGATATTATTTATTTCATACAATAAACTGTTAAAAGGAGAATTATAAAATAAATTAAATATCATCATTAAAAGTGGTTCAAGGGTCTGATCTAGGAGTCCAGTAATGTAGAGAACATTTTTTTGAGTCTAGGGGTATTTTTGGGAGATTTTTAGGACAAAGGGGATATTTACTATGAATTTCATAAGATCACAACATTTCTATAAATTAAGATGAGATTTACCTATTTGGATTTGTTTATGCCATCGATATCATCTTTAGGGTGGTCTGGATGGTCGCCACATCATCTACAAATAGGGGCCTTCTGAGCCACCAGCCCAGGATGAATGAAATGGGCAGGTAGTAGTTTCGGGTCCTCTGACTCCCTCTCTTTCCCCCCACGCGATCGGGGTTTTGTTGCCCTCTCTGTCGTCCTCGCCTCCGTCGAAGGTCCCAGGTCCCAGAGCTCATCCTCCCGCCTGGCTATAGAAGCACCGCTGTGAGGTCTTGCTACGAAATGGTCATGAAGGAACAATGAACCTCTAGGAGAAGATCATCTTGTCCTCACTCCTCCTCGTCTGATGAAGCCCAGAGCCCAACGTTACTGATCTCGCCACCCATCCTTGAGACTTCGGTCTTCAAAGGTGAGAGTGCCACTGCTGTAGAAGACGCCGATGAGGGGCAAGATGAGATGTGGTCTCCATTCCTTATGAATGATGGCGTGCATGAGCACCTTCAACTGATTGGTCCTCATGGCGAGCAAGCAGGTAGAACCTCCTCCTCCTCGTCTTTTTTGACCTCCGCCAAGGTATCTCGATGCCTCCTGATCCCTGCCTTCTGCTTGTTGGAAATCATACTACACCTTCGAGACACCACCACCGCAAGCTCGTCGTCAGGAAGGGAAGAAGCTTGGAGACATGTTCTTGCCAGTTGAGCACCACCGTGGTGAGGTTCAGAATGGGGAAAAGGACGGCGTTGGGTGTTGAATTGGATGTGTAAAGGTCCAAGGAGGCACCTCCGCCCTAAGATTAGGCACCCGAGCTCGATCATGGAGCTTTCCTGAAGCTTTTGTGGCCACCAAGATTAGAAAGGGAGGAACCAAAACTTCACCATGGAGCTGATGAGTATGGACGATCGAAGTAGGGGCGAGCACTATCAGGGCATTGGTGCTTCCTTGTTTCCGGTGCAGGAACCAGGGAGGGTAGAAAGTGTTGCTCTGCCGCAACACATCGCTTCTTGGAGAAGAAAAGGGGAAGCTTGCGATGCATACTGTAACTGGTCCTAGCCTTTGGTTTGTGGTACATGATGGTGGAGAGCCCAGACCCAACTCTCCTTTTCCGATGGTTGTGTTGTTCTTCGTAGATCCAAAACAACCATCACCAGGTTAGGGAGTTGATCACCTTGATGATGCCCGATCCTAGAACCAAACTTTGTGCTTGACCGAGACAAGATAGAGAACCTTCTCTAAATCCTTCTGATGCCGATTGGAGACAGTTGGGAGTAAAAGCTAGCAGAAGACTCCCTCCATATCCAGGGTTGGATGCTATTAAAAGCAATGGGGGAAAGGAGGAGGAGGTCAATGCTAATGTCTCTCTCACCTCCCCGTCATATCTCGCAAGCTGGGGTTTGTTTTGCGAGTCACATATTTGGTAATCATCCCAGCTTCATTAGATCTAGGGGGACACCTCAATGACATGTAGTTCCTCCATTTTCGGAGGTGAGGATGACCAAGTAGCATTGGACCCAGCAGCAAGGTGACAAGCATCCTGCCAAGGAAAATTGGGTGCGTGACAGGGTAATTGGATCAAACTAATATATGATACCATGATCATTTAAATGAAGTTTCATATCTTTATCTTCCGGAACAAAAATCCAATTCATCTAAAATTTGAACCATGGTTTCCTCATCACATAAACCCTCTTATTAACAAGTTTAAAACTAGAAATATACCATGTGGTTATCTAATTTAATTCCTCAAGTTACCTCATAAATAAGTATATAGACCTTGAGCAAAGTTCAATTAATCCTCAAATCTTGATCAAATAAACCTCAAAAGACTTTGTATGATCCTCATAACCACAGGGTGCATCAGTTGACCCTCTTAAGCTCATTACAACTACTCAATGGACCTCTTGGCCTCATAAGTATACAAATCATTTAACCAAACACATTCAGCATATTTGAAAACAATTAATGTTCTAATCACTAATTGGGTATCTGGTTTCACCATTTGGGTTCGTCAATTGACCAAAGAGTCAATAATTGAATAATCATTTCTGCTATTTGGTATCAATCATTTGAATGACACATATGCTCTTAAGATAATATATTAGTGATAAAAACCCTAAAATCCAAGGTTATCACACACCCAATCATCACCTTTATAACAACCCATGTTTCAGGACTGTGTTTGATGATGTCAAAGTGTACCCAATGACATGTGTTGAGTGTAGTGATTTCACGTCAAAGAATCACACTCACCACCATCATTGTGAGAACTGACTGTGACTACCATGTCATGGTTCCATGTGTCAAACTCATGATGGGTCTGTCAGGTACACTTGTTCTCTAACAAGTACCTATGTGTTTGGGTTGATATCTCGATATCATGACTAACGAGATTCTATCATCAACCAACACCACAATCTAGTCTTGTGTGTCATTGTTGTCTATCTACCTTCCATAATTACATCCGACTAAGGACATGACAAGAATGTACAAACTCTTAGCATCTGTATGATCTCATCGTTCAGGTGCTAAACTTGAAAGCATACGTCATTGAGTACTGTCATTCTCTAGATATTCAATCTGTTCTATCATTATATCATATGATTGAATCAGGAAGAATTGGAAGCTTGCCTTTGATGTTTATCAAATCAATATTAATGTATCCCACCAATCATCCCATGATTGGCTCTCAGGGCATACATACCAACAAATCCCAATTGCACTGCGAGCCAATCACCCTTGAATCATATTCATAGTGATCTTCAAACATGTCCCACATGTTACTATGCTCTAGTGCTAACATAGTGAGTTATGGGAAAACCTTGCCAAAGTCGGTATTAACTGCATGTCTCTCATCTCTTCGATGTACGTCACACGTATGAGATGGAGTTGCCGTAATATGCGATCTAGTATTCCTTTGTTAACCTTTAGCCACATTGCATGACCAAGTACTCCTTATTTGTCATCAATGATTGGAATATCTACAAGTTCATCTCATGAACTTCCAGATCTATATAGTATCCACTAATGTTCTCTAACACACAAATACTCACCTTTTCCTTTGAAATGACTTTATTGGAACGTTTCCATTTATCAACAAACATTCACTTTTTTATATCCCATACATATTTTGCGATTATTTTTCTGTCCTTTTTGGAAGTTCGCATCAGTGTAACTCTTTACAGTGAACCCTTCCTTATTTCCATAGAACTAGTACTTCTCAAGTACTTATCAAGTTCTTATGCTATTCCAGTAACCCTTACTGGAACTAGACAGACATCCACACGTCATGTCCCACATACGAGTTACCAGGATGAGCACATCATATTGTCATGTCCTACATACAAGATGATGAATGCATTTTATTCTTGCTATGTCCTATACATGCAAGATAATGGGATGATTGCATACATGATAGATACATATCTATTCTTAGTGTTTACATTCTTCATAAGAATTGGTCATTTGGCCTTGGGATAGTAACTCCATGTAACATGGATAAGTTTTCTCCCACTGAATTTGTGCACACTAAACCCTTCAGTATAGATTGCCAATGTATGCTCGCTCTTTTCAGGTCAAGAGGTTTTCGAGAACTATCTCTATAGATCTCTATTCCTATTTCATAGGAAACATCTCTATCTTCCCTAAAGATAATTTCCACTTTGGATTCCATTCTAGAACATCTCATTCCTCATCAACATGTGGAATGCAAATACGCTCCCACTATATCATAGATCCCTTCTTTATCTTTGTCATATCAGTCAAACCCTTTGACTATATCATCAAAGTAAAGATCCCAGCCCTGAGTTGCTTGTACTCAATCAATCACATTGATTAGTCCATTGTAACCTATAGACTTTATTTGCATTAATGGATTCATAAACCTTATAGGTTGTGTCACATACACATCCTGGTTTTATTTCTCATAGGAATGCAGTTTTAGTATCCGTATGCCAAATCTCATAGTCATTAAGTTGCAATCAACAAGCATCATCCTTCTCAAAACGTCATCCATGTGTCTTAACGCTTAAGATTCATTCACACTTATGGATTTCATCCCAATGGGTGCTACCATCAAGTTCATACCTTATGGTTCACATGGTAGTCATTTAGGATGTAATGGTGATAAACCATAACTCAAAATTTGGTTCCTCAATATCATTTAGATTGTTGACTCATCATATGACCAACTCATCATATAGATATTTGAGGTGTATCTGTTGAGGAATTTGAGAACTCACAACACTTTGTGATTCTTAATAGCCTTTATTAGTGTAGGGTATTCTTTATTTAAGAACTTAGTTATTTGATAATCATCCTCTAACTCCTTAGAGTATGACTCCTTTTGATTTAGACGTCACCATGCCTTAATCACGAGCTCACTATGATACAATATCATAATCACTCATAAGGATCTGAAACATTTGGTTAAGTATTTCATTCATTGATCTCATCAAGAATTAACACTTTACCAAATTCATACTTCATCTATGATATTCTGTAACATTTCAAGATACTCATATTGGTATTTCTCTAAACACCATTTGAAGTACTAGCATTAAGTGCAATATGTATTTAAATACATCACATGTATTATACCTAATAGGATAACCAATCTCCCACTACCACTAGTGAAGATTGATTAATCATGTCTAAGAGATTCATGTCTCTTACTGGTTCTCTAACTAAAAGAGTCTAGACTTATCCATCATATGGAAACTAGAAATGAATTTCTCATGATTTATTCTAATTTGATTGTTTGAGTTATTAATAACTTTTAGGTATAATTTTATCTTATGCATACCAAGTACAACAAGATAAATAAGGTATTGCCACAAAGATTGAAACATCAACTTTATTAATTGCCATCATTGTCATACAATATGAAAAATTAAGGTGTTTCTATCCATTGGAAAATATGAAATAGCAGTTCATAAATCTATTACATGCCTTCAAGGATGAAAATAAACTAAAGTACTCCTACCTATGGCGGCAACACTTGACCCATTTATTGAGTGCTTTACACTTTATATCTTGGTATCATATACCTTAAAAGTGTTATAAGTTTATTTCATGACACCTTCAGGTGGAGATGTCTATCGCCTCCTTCTTTAGTTCTTCCAGATAGAGTGGACAATTCCTTTTTCAATGTCCTGGCTTTTGACAATGGTGGCAATTGCCTCTCTTGGTCACACCTCCTTTGGCCTTGAGTTGAAGATGACTTGTGCTGCTGGCTAGCATCAGAACCTTTCTTAGCCTTGCTCTTGCCCTTGCACTTGGACTTGACTTTCTTTCAATTGATCAACATCACAGACTTAGGCTAATCCTTCTTCATCTGTGCCTCAGCTGTCCTCAACATGCCTAACAACTCTGTCAACGGCTTGTCAAAATTGTTCATGTTGTAGTTCATCACAAACTGACTGTAGGATTCTGACAATGATTGCAGTATCACATCAGTAGCCAACTCTTGGCTCAGGGGAAATCCCAGTCTTGTCAGGTTCTCCACATACCCAATCATCTTGAGCGTGTGAGGACCAACTGGATCTCCTTCTGTCATGACACATTTGAACAACACCCTGGAGACATCATATCTCTTTTGTCGTGCTTGATCTTCATTCTTGTTCTTGAGATGCTAAATCATCTCAATGACACCCATGTTCTCATGTTATCTCTGCAACTCATGGTTCATGGAGCACAACATCAAGCACTTTGCATCAATGGCCTCTTCAGAATGCTTCTTATAAGCACCCCTTTCTTCCTTTGGTGCAGTAGGAGCAGGTTTTTCTGGAGCTGGAGTATCCAGGACATAGAGCTTTCGCTCTTGAGTGAGAACAATTCTCAATGTCCTAAACCAGTCGTGGAAGTTAATCCCATTCAACTTGTCCTTTTCAAGGACCGATCGCAACAAAAAGTGATTGTTGTTTGTTGTCATTTGTTCTACAAAAGGAAATATATGCTATTTAGTCCAAAACTCAATTTTGACTTATTTTGATTGATTTGAAAGGTTGACGATATAATTAGGACTTTAATTAATTATCGCTCCCACTATTTTTGTTCAAATTGATAGCCCTCACTATCAATTCGGAAGATTGCAGCGTACAATCTTCTAGTGGGTCAAGATCCATATTTCATCAAGTCATGAGTCAGATTTGGCTGATCGCTCACAATCTTGACTATTTAGGTAGGCCATCATGCCAATTGCATCATATGCAACTCTTGATGAATGAACATGCGCAACACCTTGCCATGAACATTTCGTGCCTCTGGGCTTAGACGCTCTAAGAATCACCAGTTAAGTCTAACCTGAAAGCTGACACGGTAAACATGCACCTTGCTATGGAAGAACCTACATGTTTACCCTTCACACTTCCACGAGATAGATGCCGCACCACACTTTGGCGTAACCTACGCTTGGTCGATCATGTTTTTCATGTGTGTCGTATTTGGAAGGCATATAAAACTTTAATATTTAATGAGGGATTTGGTTTTATAGGTACATATACATATCCAATCACCACAATATATAGTATGTATCATATACATGCTATATCCCACAGAAAAAATGCCAAACGATAAAAGAGATGATTATGGCCATCCTAATGTGATTCCTCGAGCCAAGAGGAATCACAGTCATCTAGGTCTACATCACATGCAGCTTGTCCATGATGACGTGCTATAGCCGTCCGAGCTGATCAACTCATCACATGAATGACCTACTTGTCCTGGCCAGTCGTCTGGGTGCCACCAGTCGATCGGTTGGCTCCTCGAACCGATCGGTTTGCCTGGTCATCGTGCATCTCGTCAGGTCACCACCCACTCATCTCGCTCCTCGAGCTGATTTTCTGGATTGCCAACCGATCGGTTCACACCTTGAACCGATCGTCTCAGTCGTCAGATGTCCTCCATTCTTTGACATAACATGAAATATTAAAAGATCTATCCTTTTTAGGCCTTTCAGATTTCTTAATCATTGGTTGTCTTGGCCTTATTTTGAGGGGGTGGTCTTAAAAGCTTGGGAGGAAGGTTGATCGTAATCCCTTTTTTGTGGTGGCGGAGAAACTCAAGAAGGTCAAAGGTCCTCTTAAGGCCTGGTTTAGATGCTTGGTGGACTTGTCTAATCTTATTAAAAAAGCAAGAGAGGTGTTTGAAGAGAAGGCGTCTAATCTCAGACTTAATCCGAAGGACCACCGTTGTATGGAAGAGGAGACTAATGCTAGTATTAGAGTCTTACAACTGGAGAAGGCGAATGAAATTGCTGGCTGGCAAAGAAGCATGCTCAAGTGGCTAAGAGATGGGGATTTCAACTCGAAAATTTATCACGCTTGTGTGAAGAGAAATAACATGAAGGACCACATCCATAATCTGATTAATGAGAAAGGGGAACTTGTTGATGAAGTTTCTAAAGTCAAGGAAATGGCGGTGAGCTTCTTCACGAAGTTATACAACCAAGAGGTCGATAGTACTTTGAATAAGGTGTCGCCTTTGGATAGAAGGGTTAATGATGTTATGAACTTTGATTTGACTAAGAGGGAAACGAATGAAGAAATAAAAGATTCGACTTTCTCTATTGGTGCTTCCAAGAGTCTGGGACCTGATGGCTTTAATGCTAAATTCTTTTAGAGTTGTTGGCACATTGTGGGCAGTGACATTTGTAATGCGGTTAGATGGTTTCTTGTTGGTGGTCGGATGGTCCGCCAGGTTAATCATGCATTCATAAGGTTGATTCCTAAGAAGTCGGGGGCTTCTATGATGAATGATTACCCACCAATTGCTTATTGCTCGGTGACCTATAAGATTATCTCCAAGTTACTGGCTCACAGATTGAAAGTCATTTTACCGGGGATTATCTCTCCTCACCAGAGTGCTTTTGTGAAAGGCCGTGCTATATCTGATAATGTCCTGCTTGCTACCGAGTTTCTGAGAGATTTCTAGATTAAAGGCAGTTCCAAGAAGGCTTGTTTAAAGATTGATCTGTCCAAAGCTTACGATCATGTGTCCTAGGAGGGTTTGTGGAGTTCCATGGTGATGTTGGGGTTCTCCAGTCGTTTTATCAGCATTCTACAACAATGTGTTCAGACTACCTCCTTCTCAGTTCTTGTTAATGGTATACCCAAAGGTATGTTTAGGGCGTCCAATGGCCTTAGGCAGGGGGATCCTCTTTCCCCCCTTCTTTTCACGTTAGTCATGGAGAATCTGACCTGTTTGACTTGCAAGGCGGAAGAGGAAGGGTGGATCAAACCGTTTAAGGTCCAGGGTACCAAAGTCATGAGCCATATGATATTTGCTGACGATCTTATGTTCTTTGTTGCTGCCCATATCAAAATCTTCAGGGGGGTTAAAACCATTTTAAATATTTTCGCATATCTGACTTGTTTACACATTAGTGATATAAAATCCAGGTGTTTCCTATCCAAGTCGTGTGATACCAGAAGGGGGAGATTAAAGGAGGCGGTCCATATGGATTTTGGGTGCTTTCCTACTAAGTACCTTGGTGTTCCCATCTCAGGTGGTGTTGGCAGGGGTGTTGATTATCAAAGCTGCTTGGATGGTTTACATTTGAAGGTGGAGAAATGGAGTGGGTTGAAGGTGTCCATGGCGGGCAGAGCCGTGCTCATTAATTCGGTGCTTACCAGCATGGTCAGGTACTAGTGCAAACTGGTGGACTTCCCATACTTCATCCTTGACAAGTGTCGTGCGGTTATGGCGAGCTTCCTGTGGGGAGGTGGGCAGCACTCGGTGGCTTGGTTGGAGGTCGCTCAACCTCGGCATGGGGGGGGGTTTGGGGCTGATCGATCCGGCTGACATATAGGTTGAGGCCACAGACAGAAGAGTGTTTGATTTTTTGATGAAGATCGAGTCTCCTTGGAGCAGATGGATGAGAGGAAGGTATGGCGGAAGTCTTGAAGATGGGATGGAACAACAGGTTAACTTCTCTAGAGTATGGAGAAGAATGTGCTCGACTTGGCACAACTGCAAACAGGACTATAGTTGGACGAATGGGAACTGGATTGTGACTGCAGTGGGTGAACCGTGGAGGTTAAACCGGAACCTTCCTAGGGTTTTCTGGGACCAGCTTCTATGGAGTAAGACTCACTGCCAGAAATGGAGTTTTTGCTCATACAAATCCATTCTTGGTAGACTGGGTACGTTGGACAGAATTAGTAGATGGGGTTATGTGGAGAGCTCTACCTGCATGCTATGTCGTCTGGAGGATGAATCACATCATCATCTTTTCTTTGGGTGCGGGTACACCAAGTATTTATGGACCAGGTGCACCCTTAAACTTAATTGGGGTGGTAACCCCCCTATGACTATCCACGATAGCATGTTGTGGATTTTGGACAAGACAAAATATGATAGCCACATGAGGAGGTTTGCGGGGCTCATTTTTAGAGGTCTTATCTATCATATTTGGTATGAGAGGAATAATAGGAAGCATGGGAAAAAAGAGAGAGACAGAGTACAATGTTTTGATGTCTTTGGACAAAATCTTAACTTGTTGTGTAAAGCGAACCCGGGTACCCTTGTTTGGGTTAAACCTGAGGTCATCCTGATGTGGGGTCTTAAGTGACCGTGTATAGTATACAGAGTGTTATACTCCTATACTCTTTTTGGTGATTAGTAATATTTTACCTTATCCAAAAAAAAAAAATTGGGAAACCCCGAATTACATTCGGGGGGGAGCAAAGGTAGGAAAGAAATCTCGAGTTATCTCGAGTTACATAAGGAATAAGGAGGTAAGGAATCGGTGCGCAGACCAAGATGCAAGCAACCATATACAACCAAGCACACATATATAGGTTTTATTGGCCATAACCACGCTATACATCCACCACAAAACTCATTTCAGGGTGACGCGTATCGAGTGCATTCATATTACATATCATATATGTATAATGGAATTTGTGGATTTAGGATGGGACATGCATAAAGCCAATTTTATTCGCATCGTATGCAATAAATAAAGGTGACAAACCAAAATCGATCATATCGATAATCCTAAAGTATAGAGAAGTTGACGTGCCTCTGATACCACTGTTGGGTTTTATGGGAGACAGAGAAGGCAGCAGAAACAAAAAATTTCTTCTCCCAAACCCAGAATAAAGGAATCACATCAACGTCTATACAATAGGAAGGATGGTTTGTAGAGACATACCTTATCCCGAGGCTTGCTCGGTGACATTACCTCATGGCTTGCGCAGTCTTTACCTCCAGTCTAGGATGGTGTCTGTGCATCTCCTTGTCTCACTGGGACTGTCGGGATTGACAGTTATCCTCCGAGTGGCAGAAGTCTCCCACCTCTAAAGTAGTCCACATGGACCACCTGGAACTCCGATCTCCTTGTTCCATAAGGAATCGGAAGGAGTCACACCCTTCTGTCGACGTATTAGTCACCGACACACTCTCCTACCCGCAGTCACTTTTCTTTAGTTGTCTTTCCCTTGTTGTGCCTCCTTTATCAGGTAGCACTTGCTCGGGCTCTCTCAGTTACCACAACCAGTGAGAACGACAACTTTGTAGAGCAACTGGTGTTCTGAGTTGTTTTACCTGAGAAGCCCCCAATACCCCTATATATAGGAGGGTCATGGAACATGGTTCTCTACCCGAGCAATGCGGGATTAAAGCAGGAGTAGAAGGGTTCAAGATTTTCCACAAAAACAACCAACTGCGCCAGCTGAACCGATCGTTTCAAGCATGAACCGATCGTTTGGGACTCTAGCCGATCATTTCACTCCTGAACCGATCGGTTGGGACACTTGAGCCGATCAGTTCGTGGTCCTGATCAGTTCCTGATTGACTTTTCCTCTTTTGTTTCGAATTGATCCAAATACCAATCCTTGTTCCAGTCAAATTGGACAAGTGATATGAAAGGAAATTTCTTGCCGACATGACTTTCCCAACTTGCTCAGTTGGACCAGTTGAGCCGATCAGTTCAACCCTTGAACTGGTCGATTTAGCCTGTCTTGAGCTGATCGGTTCATCACATGAGCCGATCGATTCACCAAGCTGATCTGATCAGTTCATCATATGAGCCGATCAGTTGGGAGTGTAGACTGTGCAAAATCAGTCAATTGTAGTTTCAATCAATCTGATACACTAATCAATCGGTCCAACACCTTGAACATTATGACATTGAGTTATCAATTGATTGAGTGTTTAATTGAACTACTAAACTCCTTTAGTAATCAATCTAAACATCATTTGTGGATAAGCTCCTCTTCCAGGTTAAATCGTATGTGTGTGACCCTACAGGTCCATTTCACGTTGGTAGTGAAAGTCCATAACACTTATGATTCCACAAGAAAAGAGTGGTGCCTAGTCGTACATCAGTGCTACCCAAGTGAAAAAGGAAAGTTGGAGAACAACTTTCAATCCTACAATCCGTGAATGGTGTTACAGTGAATGTATAATTCCTTTGTCACTGATATCCCGAATAAACTCAAGGCATGGAACAATCATCCCATCAACATTCAATTACTTTCTTGATCTCAGAGTAGATTGGAGGAGATATCTATGACATCAATATCACATACTGATTCACACATGCGTGCGCATGCCTATCTCAATCCTACTCATCAAGTGGCCATGGATATCAAACTCCCTCAGGAGGGAAAAATTCCATATCTATCACTCACCCCTCAAAAGCCCCATGTGTCAAAGCCACCCAATCATCACCTTTATAACAATCCATGTTGCAGGACTGTGTTTGATGAAGTCAAAGTGTACCCAATGACATGTGTTGAGTGTAGTGATTTTAGGTCAAAGAATCACACTCACCACCATCACTGTGAGAACTGACTGTGACTACCATGTCATGGTTCAATGTGTCAAACTCACGGTGGGTCTGTCCGGTACACTTGTTCTCTAACAAGTACCTACTTGTTTGGTTTGATATCTCCATATCATGACTAACAAGATTCTGTCATCAACCAACACCACAATCTAGTCTTGTGTGTCATTGTTGTCTATCTACCTTCCACAATGACATCTGACTAGGGACATGATAAGAATGTACAAACTATTAGCATCTGTATGATCTCATCATTCAGGTCATAAACCTGAAAGAATACGTCATTGAGTACTCCCATTCTCTAGACATTCAATCTGTTCTATCATTATCTCATATGACTGAATCAGAAAGAATTGGAACCTTGCCTTTGATGTTTATCAAATCAATCTTAATATATCCCACCAATCATCCCATGATTGGCTCTCAAGGCATACATACCAACAAACTCCCACTTGCACTATGAGCCAATAACCCTTGAATCATATTCATAGTGATCTTCAAACATGTATCACATGTTACTGTGCTCTAGTGCTAACATAGTGAGTTATGGCAATACCTTGCCAAAGTCGGTATTAACTGCATGTCTCTCATCTCTTCACTGTACATCACACGTATGAGATGGAGTTGCCGTAATATGCGATCTAGTATTCCTTTGCTAACCTTTAGCCACATTGCATGAACAAGTACTCCTTATTTGTCATCAATGACCAGAATATCTACAAGTTCATCTCATGAACTTCCAGATCCATATAGTATCCACTAATGTTCTCTAACACACGGATACTCGGCTTTTCCTTTTAAATGGCTTTATTGGAACGTTTCCATTTATCAACAAACATTCACTTTTTTATATCCCATATATATTTTGTGATTAATTTTCTGTCCTTTTCGGAAGTTTGCATCAGTGTAACTCTTTACAGTGAACCCTTCCTTATTTCCATAGAACTAGTACTTCTCAAGTACTTACCAAGTTCTTATGGTATTCCAGTAACCCTTACTGGAACTAGACAGACATCCACTCGTCATGTCCCACATACGAGTTACTAGGATGAGTACATCATATTTTCATGTCCTACGTACAAGATGATGAATGTATTTTATTCTTGCTATGTCCTATACATGAAAGATAATGGGATGATTGCATACATGATAGATCCATATCTATTCTTAGTGTTTCCATTCTTCATAAGAATTGGACATTTGGCCTTGGGATACTAACTCCATGTAACATGGATAACTTTTCTCCCACTGAATCTATGCACACTGAACCCTTCAGTATAGATTGCCAATGTATGCTCTCTCTTTTCAGGTCAAGAGGTTTTCTAGAACTATCTCTATAGATCTCTATTCCTATTTCATAGGAAACATCTCTATCTTCCATAAAGATAATTTCCACTTTGGATTCCATTCTAGAACATCTCATTCCTCATCAACATGTGGAATGCAAATATGGTCCCACTAAATCACAGATCCCTTCTTTATCTTTGTCATATCAGTCAAACCCTTTGACTATATCATCAAAGTAAAGATCCCAGCTCTGAGTTGCTTGTACTCAATCAATCACATTGATTAGTCCATTGTAACTTATCGACTTTATTTGCATTAATGGATTCATAAACCTTATAGGTTTTTTCATGTACACATCCTGGTTTTATTCCTCATAGGAATGTGGTTTTAGTATCCATATGCCAAATCTCTTAGTCATTAAGTTGCGATCAACAAGCATCATCCTTCTTAAAACATCATCCATGTGTCTTAACGCTTAAGACTCATTCGCACTTATGGATTTCATCCCAATGGGTGCTACCATCAAGGCCATACCTTATGGTTCACATGGTAGTTATTTAGGATGTAATGGTCATAAACCATAACTCAAAATCCGGTTCCTCAATATCATTTAGATTGTTGACTCATCATATGACCAACTCATCATATAGATATTTGAGGTGTATCTGTTAAGGAATTTAAGAACTTACAACACTTTTTGATTCTTAATATCCTTTATTAGTGTAGGGTATTCTTTATTTAAGTAGAACTTAGTTATTTGATAATCATCCTTTAACTCCTTAGAGTATGACTCCTTTTGATTTAGACGTCACCATGCTTTAATCACAAGCTCACTATGATACAATATCATAATCACTCAAAAGGATCTCAAACATTTGCAAAATTCGTACTTCATCTATGATATTGTATCATCAACTTTATTAATTGCCATCATTGTCATACAATATGCAAAAATTAAGGTGTTTCTATCCATTGGAAAACATGAAATAGCAGTTCATAACTCTATTACATGCCTTCAAGGCTCAAAATAAACTAAAGTACTCATACCTATGGTGGCAACACTTGCCCCATTTATTGAGTGATTTACACTTTATATCTTGGTATAATATACCTTAAAAGTGTTATAAGTTTATTTCATGACACCTTCAGGTGCAGACGTCGGTCGCCTCCTTCTTCTTTAGTTCTTCCAGATAGAGTGGACAATTCCTTTTCCAATGTCCTGGCTATTGACAATGGTGGCAATTGCCTCTCTTGGTCACACCTCCCTTGGCCTTGAGAGTTGAAGACGACTTGGGCTGCTGGCTAGCATCAGAACCTTTCTTAGCCTTGCCCTTGCCCTTGCGCTTAGACTTGCCTTTCTTTCCATTGATCAACATCACCGACTTAGGCTTGTCCTTCTTCATCTGTGCCTCGACTGTCCTCAACATGCCCAACAACTCTGTCAACAGCTTGTCAAAATTGTTCATGTTGTAGTTCATCGCAAACTGATTGTAGGATTCTGACAACGATTGCATTATCACGTCAGTAGCCAACTCTTGGCTCAGGGGAAATCCCAGTCTCATCAGGTTCTCCACATACCCAATCATCTTGAGCATGTGAGGACCAACTAGATCTCCTTCTATCATGACACACTTGAACAACGCCCTGGAGACATCATATCTCTCTTGTCGTGCTTGATCTTCATACCTGTTCTTGAGATGCTGAATCATCTCAATGACACCCATGTTCTCATGTTGTCTCTGCAACTCGTGGTTCATGGAGCACAACATCAAGCACTTTTCATCAATGGCATCTTCAGAATTCTTCTTATAAGCATCCCTTTTCTACCTTTGGTGTGGTAGGAGCAGGTTCCTCTGGAGCTGGAGTATCCAGGACATAGAGCTTTCGCTCTTGAGTGAGAACAATTCTCAATGTCCTAAACTAGTCATGGAAGTTAGTCCCATTCAACTTGACCTTTTCAAGGAGCGATCACAATGAAAAGTGATTGTTGTTTGTTGTCATTTGTACTACAAAATGAAATATATGCTATTTAGTCCAAAACTCAATTTTGACTTATTTTGATTGATTTGAAAGGTTGGCGATATAATTAGGACTTTAATTAATTATCGCTCCCACTATTTTTGTTCAAATTGATAGCCCTCACCATCAATTCGTAAGATTGCAGTGTACAATCTTCTAGTGGGTCAAGATCCATATTTCATCAAGTCATGAGTCATCTTTGGCTGATCACCCACAATCTTGACTATTTAGGTAGGCCATCATGCCAATTGCATCATATGCAACTCTTGATGAATGAACATGTGCAACACCTTGCCATGAACATTTTGTGCCTTTCGGCTTAGACGCTCTAAGAATCACCAATTAAGTCTAACCCAAAATCCGACACGTAAGCATGCACCCTGCTTTGGCAAAACCTACATGTTTACCCTTCACACTTCCACGAGATAGACGACGCACCACACTTTGGCATAACCTACGCTTGGTCGATCAAGTTTTTCATGTGTGTCGCATTTGGAAGGCATCTAAAACTTTAATATTTAATGAGGGATTTGGTTTTATAGGTACATATACATATCCAATCACCACAATATATAGTACGCATCATATACATGCTATATCCCACAGAAAACATGTGAAATGATAAAAGTGATGATTGTGGCCATCCTAATGTGATTCGTTGAGCCAAGAGGAATCACAGTCATCTAGGTCTATATCACATGTAACCTGCCCATGATGAAGTGCTATAGTCGTCTGAGTTGATCAACTCATCACATGAATGACCTACTCGTCATGGCCGGTCGTTTGGGTGCCACCAGCCGATCGGTTGGCTCCTCCAACCGATCGGTTCGCCTTGTCATCGTGCATCTCCTCAGGTCTCCACCCGCTCATCTCGCTCCTCGAGCCGATCATATGGATTGCCAACTGATTGGTTCACACCTTGAACCAATCGTCTCAGTAGTCATCAGATGTCCTCCGTTCTTTGACATAACAGGAAATATAAAAAGATCTATCCTACTTACATATAAATTGGGAAACCCCAAGTTACATTCGAGGGGAGAAAAGGTAGGAAAGAAATCTCAAGTTATCTCGAGTTACATCAGGAATAAGGAGGTAGGGAATCAGTGTGTAGATCGAGATGCAAGAAACCATATACAACCAAGCACACATATATAGGGTTTATTGGCCATAACCACGCTATACATCCACCACAAAACTCGTTTAAGGGCGACGCGTATCGAGTGCATTCATATTACATATCATATATGTATATTGGAATTTGTGGATTTAGGATTTGTAACATCCCAGGATTTCAGGCCTCGGATAAGTTGATCTTAAAAGGAATGATTGGACTACCCATATCACCAAGCTGCACCTCCTTTTCTGGGAGCCCATCACTAAAGAACTCCATAGTTAAGCGTGCTCATCTTGGAGTAGTACTAGGATGGGTGACCAGTCGGGAAGTTGATCCTGGCTTGCACGTCAGTGTGGACAAAGTGCGCAGTTAAGGCTAGTGGTGGTTTGTGGGGCCAGTCATCATTCCTAAAACTCTACTAGAACCTTAGGCAGTGGGCCCAGGCGTTACAAATGGTATCAGAGCATAGGTTCCTCACTTAATCTTTAATAATTATTAAATTTTACAAATTCCATAGAACTGAGGGAGTTATTAGAGGATTGTCTAAAAGACTGAGGTGTCTAGAAAAGGATCACGTCTAGGGTCTGGCAATATTTTCCTCTGCACCGCTAGTCGGAATACGAGGACTCCCGGATTGTGTGACTGCCTGGCCGATGTCTTAGGATATGACTTGAAATAAGATACCTTTAGGACTCTCTCATCTTGCTCATCCCTTCTCAACTCAAATTCTGTTAAGGACCTTAAGGATTAGGGTTTTTCTTATCCTCACCATCTTGAGGTATGGTTAAGGTTAATAAGGTCTAAGGAATCCTCCACCAATTAAATGAAAGCATGTAAATAAGATGTCATGGACATAAGCTTAATAGATTGAGCGCAAACTAAAGAATAGATACATGCTTAGGTCGTATGACACGAGTTGTCATTGCCCTCAGGAGAGACCTGAGGATAGACCTCCTTGTCAGGAGGATGAGTAGAGAGAAAGTTATTCTTGGAGGTAGAGACCTCCATTAAAAGTAGAGACCTAGCACATCCTTTGAGGATGATGTTAACCCTAACCCTAAGTGAAGGTTAGAGAGAGAGATGACATGAAGAGTTAGATGTCATGGTAGACCAGGTGTTTGGATAGACATGCCTTGGATGCCATATGAGCCATGAGAAGTTGATGACCAAGTACCTTTGGCAACCCAACCCTGGGAAGGGTCGTGCATGTTTGAGCAAACGATAGCTCCTTCATGGATGAGGTTAGAGAAGAACCTATAGAAACCTTATGGTTTGTTGAAAGTAGGATATAGCTTGCACCCAGAGTACATCAGTAGTACGAGCAGTAAGTTAAAACTGAGGCCAGAAGGATAGGATGGATGGCTTATGAGACAAGCATAAGGGGCTATGGATAATCATGAACAAACATAAGGTTGACCATAGGCTTCACCCACATAGAGGTATGCCTATGAGCTTGATCCTTCATGGCGAGAGGACCTCTGGTAGTAAGGTTGGATGTAGAGTTATCTCTAGAGAGAGAAAGAAGGACTCAAGCAAGAAGGTTGGACAGGGGAGAGTTGAAGACGATGCAACTTAAGTGGATGGTTGCAGTTGCCTCATGCATGATCCCTGGAGGCAGAAGATATCTTGGCTGCCTTTAGAGGAACCAAACCCTAGAGAGAGGATGATGCTTCTGGTACCTATGTGCCTATGGAATAAGTGGTTACCTGCTGGGATGAGATAAAGACTGCCTTATACCCTGAGGAGGTTTAAGTAACCAGTTGTGAGGCATTATACCTAGTTGTTTGTCCTTGAGGAGGACTCAACTCTGAGGTGCTGCTTATATAAAAGGATCATGGAAGTACATGACATACCTTGGACATGCTTGATTCGTGGTTCAGAGATTGAGCATGCAGTTGGACACCCAAAGGTGGATCTAGGGTTCCTAGGCCTAAGAGGGGAAGCAATGTACCCGATGCTCATGATGAGATTTGAGTCTCTATAGTTTCGAGCATGTGTAGAGGAAAAAGAAACCCCTTAAGTTAAAGGTATGTTTGATGAACCCCTCATAACTAAGTTGGTCTAATGTTGAGGATGAGAACAAGTGTGGCCTAGCATGGTTTTGTAGATGTCTGCTTGTGCCTTAGTAGCTTTCTAGGGCTAAGCATGCTCATGTGGAGGCAGGCCCTAAACATAAGGACGTTTGTGACCTTTGTTATCAAGGTGTAGTTTCCTCCCATCCTGGGAGAGGGACCCTTTTGTAGGGTGTATACTAGTTGTGTTGGTTTTTGAGGTAACCTAAAGAGGTTTCATAGGATCTTGAGAAGCTAGTGAAGAGTACATAGTAAGGGAATGAACCTGTAGACCCATAGATATCCATCTCTAAATGCATGTGGATGTGTTACCATGAAGGTAAATGGTAGGGTGCCTAACCAAGGTAGGCAGGTTACCATGACCCCTATGAAAGAATGAAAGTCAGCCCATGAATGCAGAGAGAGATGATGAAGGCTTGAGTAAGGTTCCTAGTTGGACATGTACTATGTTAGAATCCTAAGTCTATCCTAGGGTCAGGTAGGGATAAGACCTATGGAAGTAGGAGTTTCCTAATTCCCTAGTTGCACATGACCATGGGGTCGGGAGGTAACATCTATCATTGTTTGAGGGTCATGGGTTAGGAGATTGATCACCTTCACAAACTCATGGGACCCAAAGGGCAGATGAGTAGGGCACTCTCTGGATGCATAAGGGAAAAGGGATGACCCCAAAAGTGTCGACACCCTATAGACCTAGAGGAGATGACCAAGGATTGTGTGGTGACCCAAGTAGGTTCCAGATCAGTTTTCCATGGAAGTAATTTTTTGATATCATTATGTTTGTAGAGACATATGTGGCATGTTTCAACTTAGATTTGAAAGTGTACTGGAAAGGTGGGATATACCATCTCTACTCTTGGAACAGGAAGAACTCTATATTTGGAATGCAGCCAAATGCTTATTTCCTCTTGTTATGGGAGTGAGAGATAGGCCAGTACGCATGCCATACACCAAGGATAAAGATGATGTGAGTTGGAACATTGCTATAAGATAAACATGATAACATACCCTTGTGGAGTGAATGATACATGGATAGGTACAAATGATAAGAGTATTAAGGTAATCATCTGGTGAGAATGTTTTATCATGAGCTATGTAGAATTTGCAAGATATGTGAGGTTGAGCTTGATAACCATGAGAATGAGCCCAGAGTCTTCTTGATTAAGATAGATTTAGAGCTAAGATAAGATAATAAGTGGAATACATGAAGGTGTATGTCATCAACATTACCTAATACGTAAGGATGTGAAGTGGTAATAGATGCCCTGGTTGAGATATAGCTGCCTAGTACAGCTAGAGGCTAGGAGAGGTTGTTAGGATAACCCTAAGTTTGAAGAAGAAGATATGTTTGGCTAACACTAAGATGTAACGAGATCTATTGAACAAGTTAGTGGTTGTTTGGTTAGTCAGCCTTGGTGGAATAAAAGGATTGTTGTAGAACTTCAATTGCACTTCTTTGGAAAGGAAGGTGTTGAAACCCTGATTAGAGTGGTTTAGGGTTTCTGAGGTATCAATCTTGAGGAATCATGACATATAGGAGATCATGATTTTAAGGTCACCATACACCGTACCACCAAGATAATAAGTGACAGTAGGACTTTGGATGCCTAAGATGAAGTTGCATGTGGCATGTGGCCATGCATGACAGAAGGTGAAGGATGAGCACCGGTAACCCAGTGCATTAATATAGAGGATACAGAGTTCGCGAGAGGGAATGGGAGTTCATCACTATGGATGTTGTGATAAGTCTCCCCTAGACCAAGGAAGGGCAAAGATGCAATGTGGGTTATGGTAGATCACCTTATCTAGATGACATGAGAAAGAAAGAGTACTGTCAAGGGATAGATTGGGTTGAACTACATATGAGAGAGATGGTTCAACTACACTATGAGGTGAATTTAAACGTTCTTGAGTATAACCTAAAGGTTCACTTCCATGAGGTGGAAGTAGGTACATGAAGAACTCGATGTTAGTATAGTCTATCACCCCTAACTAAAGATTAGTATGATCCAGACTAGAGGGTCTGATGAGAGCATATGTGCTCATTCAGGGTGATACATAGAGACAGTTTTGTCCTTTGTAAGATGTGATGATAACCACTATAGCCAGTATCGGGACATAAAGAAGCTCTGTAAAGGTGGTTGTGTCGGTCACCACTTCATTAAGATGATGTTGGTGAATGGACCTCACAAAGGTCAGAAAAGCACCACAGTGTGTGCAGATGAAGTCACTTTGATCATGCAATGGATGAAAGGAGCCCAGGGACGACATCAGTCGTAAGATGATGCAAAGTAGACTGACATGCAGTTCACTGTGGGGGAATATGTGATGTGAAAATCCGACCCCTCTGAGATATAACTGAGAAAGTTGAGTCCCCAATACATGGGTCCATTCGAGATGGATTGGTGGAGAAGGTTCTGTTTGACCTGGCCCCTCAGGATAGAATCATGTGTGATGAGTTCCATGTGTCCAATTTAGAGCACTATGTGAGGTACCCAGGCCATGTGCTGAGCAATGAACCTAGTGAGCCCCAAGGGAGGCTGAGATGACCTGAGTCACCTGTGCAGTTTATAGATGCCAAGGTGAAAGAAGTCAGAGAAAAGAATATGTGATGATAAAGGTTCTTTGGAGGCGCCATGGATAAGGTAAAGCCACATAGGGGCCAATGATGGACATGGAAAAGTCTTATCCTAAATTGTTTATTTGCTTGATGGAATTTTGAGGACAAAATTCTTATAAGAGGGGAAGGATGTTATAACCCCGATTTTGGGTTCATTTGGTGAGAAATGTAATTTATCATATTAAAGATATTTGAACAAATAATGATGTAATTTTTTTGAATAAATGGATTTCGTTTATAATAGTCTTGATGATTGTATTATGGGCTTTATTGTCTATTGGGCCCAATAACAAGGAAATTCAATTAGTAAATGAATAATTGAGTTTTTGAGAAAAGAAAGGTGTGGAAACCTCTACAAAGCAAAAGAACTTAATCCAAAGGTGGATTTCGTGCCACATGGGTTCCTTGGGTCCCAAGGAGTCCAAAGTTGCAAAGATAATGCAAAAAGAAAAGAAAAGATCAATTAAGTATTTCTTTATTAAGAAAGAAATTGAAAATAATGGTAAAATGTGGAAAATAAGTGGAAAGAGGTATAATTGAGTTAGCCTTGGTGGAATTTCGTATCCCAAGGATTCCTAATGATAAAAGGAATGCCAATGAGGAAAATAAAAGAGAAATAAAGAGAAATCCTCAAAAAGAGATATCTTAATAAGAAATAAACATGATAATGAGAAATAATGCATTTAGATGCATCTAGAAGGATGATGAGTATCCAATAAGAAGGATTTAGAAATAATAGAGTGCCTTGGGATCCAAGGAGTCCCAATGAAGAAAGAGGAAAGAGAAAATACCAATAAAGTAAAATAAAAAGATAATGAGAATACATATTTAATGAATTATGTGGTTCTACAAAAAGGAAATATAATTTCATGGCCAATGGACTAAAAGCCAAGAATAAAGATAATAATGAGAAGGATTTTTGAATTCCTAAATACCCAAGTAATAGAAAATATCAAAAGGATAAAGAAGAGAGAGAAGGATTACTTCTCCTTGAAGGAATATGATTCCTTTTGGAAAGGGGCTCTTTGAGTCGTGTATAAGCAACCTAGGGCTTCGTTTCACACCCCTATATAAGGGGTAGAGCCTTGGTTTGAAGGGAAGAAAGAGCCCCACATTCTTCTACCTTCTTCTTCTTCCAAGTTTTCATCCAAACCCTAACCACGAAGGGAAGCGCGACCCTGGTACAATGAGAAGCCCTTAGATGGTCTTGATGGATGCGAGATACTCTCACGACGGCCTAGGAACGATCAACCTTCATCCCCGTACCCCCACCTTTGCGTAGCACCTGTTGGAAGATCCATATCCTTGCTGTGAGTTGCAGGCCTAGCTCCCTTGCATGTGGCCGTTACGGCCATGCTTTGAGGCTGGGCTGGGCATGGCAGAGATGGGAGAAGTCAGGGCGATGGCTGCCTGTGAGGTTCGGGCGATGGAGAGGGGGAAGAAGACCCTGCGAACAGCTGCACCGACGGCCGCCCTAGGGTTCGCGAGGTTGATGAAGAAGGAGAAGTTGTTGGACAGTTTTGCCCTCCGTGGGCTAAAGAGCTATCCAACTTACCCAAGAGCGTTTCAGTCTTTTCGTTATGTTTTCAAAGTAGTAAGCCGCGTTGCATGGGACAAAGTGATGTGGCGCCCTCCGATTGGCCCAGAGTAAGTGAATTTTGCTAAATTCATAACTAATTAACCGTAGCTCAGATGGATACGCATAAAATATGGAAATTTCTCAAAAAAATGAGGGGAATCTAATAAAAATATAGTTCGAAGCTAATTTCTCTTATAATTAGAAAGGTAATGATAGATAGCAACTTTAATACTTTAATGTTTAAAGAACCCTATTTTGAGTTGATTAATATATTTAATAAGGTTTAATGGATGATTAAAGTTGATATTAGCCTATTAATGATAAAAAGGAACATTAGGAACAAAAAGGATGAACTTTGCATATAATTAGTTAATTTAGAGTTTCATGTGCATGAATATACTTTAATGGGCCTTGAAACCCTAATGTTGGCAAATTCGACTCTTAATAGCTTTAATTATTCCAAGTAGTGAATAAAGATAAGATATAATGATTCTAATCTATTTTGAGCATTAAAGTTCCTAATTATGGTTAAATACCCTTAAATGTGGAAATTAGGGTTTCCTAGTGGATAAAAGGTAGAACTATTGATAAATAACATTCATATAAGTATTAGAGCATAATGAACTACGTATTGATGATAAAAGAGCATAATGACTTTGTCATAGATTAAAAAGGATAAAAATGGTAGCTTTAATGTAAAAGAGGCTTAATGGACTTAATTGATGGTTAATTATGCTTCTCCTGAAATTTGGGTTATATGTTAAACTTAATATCTTTCATGAAGAATAAATGAGATAATTAGGGTTTGTGAGTAATTGTATAAAATTGGGGTTTAAAATAGTAAAAGTGAAGTGGAACCCTAATTGCAAAGGAAACCCTAAAAGTGTACTAGAAACCCTAGGAAGCAAGCTAGGTTTAATGGATCTTGATGACATGAGTAATAATAAGAAATTACATGATTATTTCAGGATCTTGATATGTGTGCTTGCTTGCTTGGATTTCTTACTTGCATGGATTATTATATCTCAAAATTAGCCTGATAGGTATGTGGTTACACATGAATATCTCGAGTTAGTTTTCTGAGGTTTTTTGAAGTTTTCATCGATGAGTTGAAATAAACTGTTGGATGAATTTAGTTCATGCAAACTATAATGTGGCTATGACTATCACATAAGATATGTGCCTACCAACTCAGATCCTAGTCCCCTCTGTGGCTTAATAGTTGACCTAGTACATGGCTACCTATGGGGTAGGTCCATCAGGTCATTGGATGACTTAGTACATGGCTACCAATGGGGTAGGTCCATCAAGTCACATTGAGTTAGATATTGGGCTACCTTCGGGTAGTGCCATGTGACTCTATTACCCTATGTATTGGCTACCTGTAAGGTAGGACTATGGGGGTAAGAATCTACCTAAAAGAGAGGTAGCATACAAGTCCACTGCAGGGATAGAACAGAGTTAGGGGATAGCTAAGGATTGAGTAGTATGGCTTAAAATGTAATCTTGGTTGTTAAATGATTAATTGCATGATTACGTTGTTAACATAGTTGCACATTATTTGTTCCCCCACATACCATCTCCTGCTGACTGACGTTTTGTTTGTTGGTGTTTTAGGTACAAGTGAAAAGAACAAACAATAAAGTGGCATATGTGGAATTAAATGAGAATTAAAGTGCAAAGGAGGATTAGTTAGATTAGTATATGTGTGGATAGAAGTCTTGAAATCCCAGTTTTCAAAAGGTATGCAAAGTTTTTATTTTTACCATATTTCAGTATAGTTGGTAGAATTTAATAATTTTTATTGATTATTTGTCGAACTTTTGATCCTGTTAATTGGGATAATGGCTCTGACCTTCTGGTCTCCCTTAATTGGGGGTTCCCGGAAGGTGGGGTCATTACAATTATTGTTACAACCCCAATTTTGGGTTCATTTGGTGAGAAATGTAATTTCTCATATTTAAGATATTTGAACAAATAATGATGTAATTTGTTTTGAATAAATGGATTTCATTTATAATAGCCTTGATGATTGTATTGTGGGCTTTATTGGCTATTGGGCCCAATAACAAGGAAATTCAATTAGTAAATGAATAATTGAGTTTTTGAGAAAAGAAAGGTGTGGAAACCTCTAGAAAGCAAAAGAACTTAATCCAAAGGTGGATTTCATGCCACATGGGTTCCTTGGGTCCCAAGGAGTCCAAAGGTGCAAACATAATGCAAAAAGAAAAAAAAAGGTCAATTAAGTATTTCTTTATTAAGAAAGAAATTGAAAACAATGGTAAAATGTGGAAAATAAGTGGAAAGAGGTATAATTGAGTTAGCCTTGGTGGAATTTCGTATCCCAAGGATTCCTAATGATAAAAGGAATGCCAACGAGGAAAATAAAAGAGAAATAAAGAGAAATCCTCAAAAAGAGATATCTTAATAAGAAATAAACATGATAATGAGAAATAATGCATTTAGATGCATCTAGAAGGATAATGAGTATCCAATAAGAAGGATTTAGAAATAATAGAGTGCCTTGGGATCCAAGGAGTCCCAATGAAGAAAGAGGAAAGAGAAAATACAAATAAAGTAAAATAACAAGATAATGATAATACATAATTAATGAATTATGTGGTTCTACAAAAAGGAAATATAATTTCGTGGCCAATGGACTAAAAGCCAAGAATAAAGATAATAATGAGAAGGATTTTCAAATTCCTAAATACCCAAGTAATAGAGAATATCAAAAGGATAAAGAAGAGAGAGAAGGATTACTTCTCCTTGAAGGAATATGATTCCTTTTGGAAAGGGGCACTTTGAGTCGTGTATAAGCAACCTATGGATTCGTTTCCCACGCCTATATAAGGGGTAGAGTCTTGGTTCGAAGGGAAGAAAGAACCCCACGTTCTTCTACTTTCTTCTTCTTCCAAGTTTTCATCCAAACCCTAACCATGAAGGGAAGTGCAACCCTGCTACAATGAGAAGCCGTTAGACAGTCTTGATGGATGTGAGATACTCTCACGATGGCCTAGGAATGACCAACCTTCATCTCTGTACCCCAACCTTCACGTAGCACCTGTTGGAAGATACATATCCTTGCCGTGAGTTGCAGGCCTAGCACCCTTGCACATGGCCGTTTCGGACGTGCTTTGAGGCTGGGCTGGGCACGACGAAGATGGGAGAAGGAAGGGTGATGGTTGCATGTGAGGTTCGGGCCATGGAGAGGGGGGAGAAGACCCCACGAACAGCTGCACCGGCGGACGCCCTAGGGTTCGCGACGTTGATGAAGAAGGAGAAGTCTTGGGACGGTTTTTCCCTCCACGAGCTAAAGAGCTATCCAACTTACCCAAGGGCGTTTCAGTCTTTTCATTATGTTTTCAAAGTAGCAAGCCGCATTGCATGGGACGAAGTGATGTGGCGCCCTCCGATTGGCCCAGAGTAAGTGAATTTAGCTAAATTCATATCTAATTAACCGTAGCTCGGATGGATACACATAAAATATGGAAATTGCTCAGAAAAACGAGTGGAATCTAATAAAAATATAGTTAGAAGCTAATTCCTCTTGTAATTCAAAAGATAATGAAAGATAGAAACTTTAATACTTTAATGTTTAAATAACCCTATTTTGAGTTGATTAATATATTTAATAGGGTTTAATTGATGATTAAAGTTGATATTAGCCTGTTAATGATAAAAAGGAACATTAGGAACAAAAAGGATGAAATTTGCATATAATTAGTTAATTTAGAGTTTCATGTGCATGAATATACTTTAATGGGCCTTGAAACCCTAATGTTGGCAAATCGACTCTTAATAGCTTTGATTATTCAAAGTAGTGAATAAAGATAAGATATAATGATTCTAAGCTATTTCTAGCATTAAAGTTCCTAATTATGGTTAAATACCCTTAAATGTGGAAATTAGGGTTTCCTAGTGGATAAAAGGTAGAATTATTGATAAATAATGTTCATATAAGTATTAGAGCATAATGAACTACGAATTGATGATAAAAGAGCATAATGACTTTTTCATAGATTAAAAAGGATAAAAATGGTAGCTTTACTATAAAAGAGGCTTAATGGACTTAATTGATGGTTAATTATGCTTTTCCTGAAATCCGGGTTATATGTTAAACTTAATATCTTTCATGAAGAATAAATGAGATAATTAGGGTTTGCGAGTAATTGTATAAAATTGGGGTTGAAAATAGTAAAAGTGAAGTGGAACCCTAATTGCAAATGAAACCCTAAAAGTGTACTAGAAACCCTAGGAAGCAAGCTAGGTTTAATGGATCTTGATGACATGAGTAATAATAGGAAATTACATGATTATTTCAAGATCCTGATATGTGTTCTTTCTTGCTTGGATTTCTTACTTGCATGGATTATTCTATCTCAAAATCAGCCTGACAAGTATGTGGTTACGCTTATGAATATCTCGAGTTAGTTTTCTGAGGTTTTTCGAAGTTTTCATCGATGACTTGAAATAAATTGTTGGATGAATTTAGTTCATGCAAACTATAATGTGGCTATCACTATCACATAAGATATGTGCCTACCAACTCAGATCCTGGTCCCCTCTGTGGCTTAATAGTTTACCTAGTACATGGCTACCTATGGGGTAGGTCCATCAGGTCATTGGATGACTTAGTACATGGCTACCAATGGGGTAGGTCCATCAAGTCACTTTGAGTTAGATATTGGGCTACCTTCGGGTAGTGCCATGCGACTCTATTACCCTATGTATTGGATACCTGTAAGGTAGGACCATGGGGGTAAGAATCTACCTAAACGAGAGGTAGCATACAAGTCCACTGCAGGGATAGCACAGAGTTAGGGGATAGGTAAGGATTGAGTAGTATGTCTTAAAATGTAATCTTGGTTGTTAAATGATTAATTGCATGATTACGTTGTTAACATAGTTGCACATTATTTGTTTCCCCCACATACCAGCTTCTGCTGACCGACGTTTTGTTTGTCGGCGTTTTAGGTACAAGTGAAAAGAATAAACAATAAAGTGGCATATGTGGAATTAAATGAGAATTAAAGTGCAAATGAGGATTAGTTAGATTAGTATCTATGTGGATAGAAGTTTAGAAATCCCAGTTTTCAAAAGGTATGCAAAGTTTTTATTTTTACCATATTTCAGTATAGTTGGTAGAATTTAATAATTGTTATTGATTATTTGTCGAACCTTTGATCCTGTTAATTGGGATAATGGCTCTGACCTTATGGTCTCCCTTAATTGGGGGTTACCTGGAGGCGAGGTCGTTACAAATGGTATCAGAGCCATAACCCCTCCAGTAGGTGGGGCCCACATGGGCATGTGACATGCCAGTCTTGAGTCGTGCGGTCCAAGCATGTAGGAAAGGGTTGTCCATGGTTGATGTAGCCACCCTTGCGCTGGTAGTCCGTGATCGGGAGCTGGGTGTCCATGGGCCATTGTGGGTCTACACTGAAATGGGGTTAGATTATGAGGCCATATAGTTGAGACTTGACTTAGGACATCAAGAGTCTAAGTGGGGGAGATTGTAACATCTCAGGATTTGAGGCCTCGAATAAGTTGATCTTAAAAGGAATGATTTGACTACCCATATCACCAAGGTGCACTTCCTTTTCTGGGAGTCCATCACTAAAGAACTCCATAGTTAAGCGTGCTCAGCTTGGAGTAGTACTAGGATGGGTGACCAGTCGGGAAGTTGATCCTGGCTTGCGCGTCAGTGTGGACAAAGTGCGCAGTTAAGGCTAGTGGTGGTTTGTGGGGCCAGTCGTCATCCCTGAAACTCTACTAGAACCTTGGGCAGTGGGCCCAAGCGTTACAGGATTGGACATGCATAAAGCCAATTTTATTCACCTCATATGCAATAAATAAAGGTGACAAACTAAAATCGATCATATCGATAATCCTAAAGTATAGAGCAGTTGACGTGGCTCTGATACCACTGTTGGGTTTTATGGGAGACAGAGAAGGCAGCAGAAACAAAAAATTTCTTCTCCCAAACCCAGAATAAAGGAATCCCGTCAACGTCTATACAATAGGAAGGATGGTTTGTAGAGACATACCTTGTCCTGAGGCTTGCTCGGTGGCATTACCTCGCAGCTTGTGCGGTCTTCACCTCCGGTCTTGGACGGTGTCTGTGCAGCTCCTTGTCTCACCGGGACTGTCAGGATTGACAGCTGTCCTCTGAGCGACAGAAGTCTTCCACCTCTGAAGTAGTCCACACGGACCACCTAGAACTCCGATCTCCTTGTCCCACAAGGAATCAGATGGAGTCACACCCTCCTATCGGTGTATTAGTCACCGACACACTCTCCTGCCACCAGTCACTTTTCTGCAGTTGTCTTTCCCTTGTTGTGCCTCCCTTATCGAGTAGCACTTGCTTGGGCTCTCTCAGTTACCACAACTAGAGAGAACGACAACTTTACAAAGCAACTGGTGTTCTGAGTTGTTGTACCTGAGAAGCCCCCAATACCCTTATATATATAGGAGGGTCAAGGGACATGGTTCTCTACCCCAGGCAATGCGGGATTAAAGCAAGAGTAGAAGGGTTCAAGATTTTTGAAAAAAACAACCAACTGCGCCAGCTGAATCGATCGTTTCAAGCATGAACTGATCGTTTGGGACTCTGAGCCGATCGGTTCACTCCTGAACCGATCGGTTGGGACACCTGAGTCGATCGGTTCAAGCATGAGCAGATCGGTTCGTGGTCCTGATCAGTTCTCGATTGACGTTTCCTCTTTTGTTTCGAATTTATCCAAATACCAATCCTTGTTCCAATCAAATTGGATATGTGAAACGAAAGGAAATTTCTTGCCAACATGACTTTCCCAACTTGCTTAGTTGGACCAATTGAGCCGATTGGTTCAACCCTTGAACTGGTCAGTTCAGCCTATCTTGAGCCGATCGGTTCATCACACGAGCTGATCGGTTCACCAAGATGAACCGATTAGTTCATCATATGAGCCGATCGGTTGGCAGTGAAGACTGTGCAAAATCAATCAATTGCAGTTTCAATCAATCTGATACTCTAATCAATCCGTCCAACACCTTGAACACTATGACATTGAGTTATCAATTGATTGAGTGTTTAATTGAACTACTAAACTCCTTTAGTAATCAATCTAAACATCATTTGTAGATAAACTCCTCTTCCAGGTTAAATCCTATGTGTGACCCTACAGGTACATTTCACATTGGCAGTGAAAGTCCATAACACTTATGAATCCACAAGCAAAGAGCAGTGCCTAGTCGCACATCAGTGCTACCCAAGCGAAAAAGGAAAGTTGCAGAACAACTTTGAATCCTACAATCCTTGAATGGTGTTACAGTGAATGTATAATTCCTTTGTCACTGATATCCCGAATGAAATCAAGGCATGGAACATTCATCCTGTCAACGTTCATTTACTTTCTTGATATCAGAGTAGATCAGAGGAGATATGTATGACATCAATATCACATACTGATTCACACATGCGTGCACACACCTATCTCAATACTACTCATCAAGTGGCCATGGATATCAACCTCCCTCAGGAGGGACAAATCCCATATCTATCACTCACCCCTCAAAAGCCCCATGTGTAAAAGCCACCCAATCATCACCTTTATAACAACCCATGTTTCAGGACTGCGTTTGATGATGTCAAAGTGTACCCAATGACATGTGTTGAGTGTAGTGATTTCAGGTCAAAGATTCACACTCACCACCATCACTGTGAGAACTGACTGTGACTACCATGTCATGGTTCCATGTGTCAAACTCACGGTGGGTTTGTCCAGCACACTTGTTCTCTAACAAGTACCTATGTGTTCGGTTTGATATCTCCATATCATGACATGAGATTCTGTCATCAACCAACACCACAATCTAGTCTTGTGTGTCATTATTGTCTATCTACCTTCTTAAATGACATCTGACTAGGGATGTGATAAGAATGTACAAACTCTTAGCATCCGTATGATCTCATCATTCAGGTCCTGAACCTGAAAGCATACGTCATTGAGTACTGTCATTCTCTAGACATTCAATTTGTTATATCATTATCTCATATGAATGAATCAGAAAGAATTGGAAGCTTGACTTTGATGTTTATCAAATCAATCTTAATGTACCCCACCAATCATCCCATGATTGGCTCTCAGGGCATACATACCAATACATGCTCCTCCATTTCATAGCACCTTTGGGTTTTTTGGCCACTGTGGGTCTCTACACCTATAACTTTTCCCCCAAAAACCATCATGGATGCAACTGAAACTCGAAGGCTTCACCATCTTTCTCTGATCTATTCTCCTCCACCCTAACTTGAAACCACCTCATTTTTTCTCATCCATCTTCAATGCCAAGGTATCTCTGACCACCAGAACAAGTGATGCTACCTCAAAATCCATCATCAGGTCAATGAGGAGCTATTCGTGCCTGCGATTTCTCCAAATTGATACTCAACTTATTTTCCCTCTTTCACCTCCCCTGTGGTACCCAATAGCAATGTCAGTGTTTTCAACCTTCTATGGTAGTTTTAGGACCTTCTCCACCTTCGCAATGGTGTCTCAGATCCATCTGGGTGGTTGTATGTCATCACAATTCTCTATGTGTTTCCATCCCTCCTTGCCCCTTCCCTGCCATGGTAGTGAATGTGCTGGGAGTGTTTGACCATCCAACAGCCTACTCTTGGGCTCGTCAATCTCGTCTGATGATGAAGAACATGCTTCTGTGATAAAATATTCACATTTTTCATGATTTCCGGAGTCAGGATCTTCAAATCACAGGCATTGCTTTGTGCTTTAGCTTGCTATTCATCATCGTGAAGATGATGAAACCAGGGGTGTTTTCCCTATTTTACCCCGACCATTGTTCTAATATGTCACACTTCCTTTTGGATATTCAAGTCCATAACTTTTGCTTGGGAGAGCCTGGCACCCAGCCCTCACTATCCATGCGGTGAAAGGCCATTGGGCCAAGTGGGCAAGGGCCCCATGAGTCATATTTGACCTCTAAGGTGATTAATCGATTTCTCTATTTTCCTATTGGCTGATTCTTCATGAATTCACAGTAAGTCATCGGATGATCAGAAAAATACCCAAAAATACTCGTTGGAAAGATTTTTCGATAAGGAAGTTGATTTTTAGGTTTTCAAACCCTAATTTTGTTGTCTCTGACCATGTTCCCTAGAGTACCCAAATTAGGGTTTAGGATATACTTAAGGTGATTATTAATATAAACCATGTTAATTTTAGGAACATAGAATCGACTCAAGGACAAAGGAACTAACTTATGATCTTCCTTGCTCCAGGTAAGTGGATCATGCCACTATGCATAAGTGCTTTGGATGAATTGCATGCTGAAAATGGTTTAAGATTTATTCTTTGAATTCCAAGTTCATGAATTAAATTAAGATAGATATTTTAGTATTGCATGTTGTTTGCTATAATCATAAAGCGCTATGCTTATCACTGATGCTCATTAGTTTAATTCTATGATCATGTAATGATTAAGAAATTGAAGAAAGAAATATGTAACTCATGTAATGTTAATTTCAAGACTAAGAGGGAGAAATCCCATGATGATTAATATAATGTACTTAAGATTGTAAATTGTTCCTCTTTATGTTATTTTGTCTTTATGGCATTGATGAGCACTTTGGTGTAACTAAGATGAGACTTAACTGGCCTGATGAGCACTTTGGTGCACTTATTGGATGATGACAATTTAAATTGATGGAAAGATAAGAACAATGATGCTAATGTTAAGTTAGGAGAATTAAGTAACTTATTATATGTTTCTCGCAATGATGGACCTTTATGGTCATTATGGGCTTCCTAGCAATTATGGGCATTCTGATTATGATGTGCCCCACGGGGTAGTGATGGAGAGAACACATATAGTAATGTTTCTTAATTCATTGATGTAATGAAATGTAAAGTGTAATGAGAATTCTTAATGTTAAATCATGTCAAGTTTAATTCAGTTCAAGTATATGCTTATTTTCAGTTCTTATAACATGCATAGTGCCGCTTACTTATGTTGTTACTTTCTTTTACATGGCCTTGGGATGTGATGTCCCTAGATCAAGGAGTAAGAGGGAATTGAAGTGAGCCTTCAAGTGTAGTTAATCAAGGAGACTTTAGCTTGGTGGGGTGCCATCTACAACTCCATAGATTATCTAGTTTAGTTTCATTTCATGCTTTAGATTTGCTTAGCCTACATGTATTAGGTTTGGAATCAAGTTGAGATACCTTATGTTTTTCCCTTTTAAAGAAAAATGTATGAATCTATTTTTCAGTTAATGCAAGGTGTTTATTTATCTTGTTGCTATTGTATATCATGTTTTGTAATGTTTCTCCAAGCCAAGTGACCCATGTTAAGGACAACATAGGGTTTGCTTCCACTGTCATGTATGTACTTGGAGGGGCATTACATCTTCCTTCCTCCTTCATGAATGGACCCATGGAGTTTCATGGTAGGGTTTTCTCTAAAGCTTAAAGAACCCTTATTTCTTGCTTCCTTGACCAAGGGTTTTCTCTTTTTCTTGGAGAAATAGCTTGCTTGGCCGTAAGGAGTGCGAAGCTAGGGATTCTACCTCTTTTTCTTGAGCTACTTTTCTGTTTGGAGCTTCTTATTCTTCCTAGAGATGAGTTACATAACTTTCTTCACATTTATTTCTTACTACTAGCATACATACTCATGATCTTGCTTAAAAATGAAGTTCTAAGAATAAAGAAGCTATCTTTGTCTAGGGTTCGAACTTAAGTGTTGATCCTTGAGTATCTTGTAATCCTTGATGAACCTAAAATCTAGTTCAAAACCTTCCTGAGGTAGAGGAAGCCTTATGCCTTGCATAACCATAAATGGATGGTACCCTTGGGATCACAAACAATGGATCCTTCTATATGTTAATGAACTATTTTCCTCCTTTTCTTGGTGGCTAATGGTTTGGCACTTATGAACAACCAATGGTCTCTACTTTGTTGTGGTTTTAATGATTCTAGTGAACCCTTGAACCAAATATCATTTTACTTAGGTCACTGATGGTTGATGGTTACCCTAACCCTAGCAAAAGATGGTCTTTTTCTATGTGTTGAGTGTTGTTTTCCCCCCTTTGCTTCATCATCCGACGGTAGGGCCCTTGTGACATCCGATGGCGGACACTTGATTCTATTTTAACCCTTTTTTAGTACCTAGAACCGATGCCTATGATTCCAAGGTGGGTGGTTTTAATACTCAATTCAAGTGGTTCTAAATGATCGATTTACTTAGGGTTTTAAGGGCTATTTTCCACTTTGGTGCTTGACCCGATGGTCTAGTTCACTTGCTATTTTGTTTGGATTTTGTGTGATAATCAATGGTGGTCTGTTTTATACTATTTTAGATTCTATATTTGAGCACATCCAATGGGCATGCTTCTCCCTTAACAATTGATGGTTAGGGTTCCCATATTTGATGGTCTTTGGTGTCTCTAAGTGGTGACTCAAAAATTATTTTCTTGGTTTGAAAAATGATGGTTTTTCCTTGGTTTTGGAGAAGTTTTCTCACAAGTTGTTGACAACCGATTCACTCTCTAAGCCCCACAACTAGTGGCTAGTCTAGGCCATCAACCAATTGTTGTTTGAGTCTGAACTGATGGCTCTTGTTACCCATGATCTGATGGTGTCAACCGATGGTGACACTGGATGTCTCAACCGATGGCTTGTTTTAAGTGAACAACCAATGGTGGGTTATACCATCCACAACCAATGACCCTTCCTGAGTCAACAACTGATGTTTTTTCTATGTTATCAAAATGATGGCTTATCTAGGTGGTATGGTGACTCGACTAGTGCAACAACTTGATGGTTATCTGATGTGATTTGTCAAGGTGATTGCTTGTGTTACAACCAATGGTTTTACCTTTGCTCATCCCATGGTTTTGGGGTGATGACTGTGGTATAATATTTTGGTTTATAATATTGAATCCAATGGAGGTTTGCCCTTAATCATGTTGGCCTTACCTTTTCCCTTATATGGAGGAAATGCATAGTCACCATAAAGAGTGGATGTGTAAACCTAATGTAGCATATCTTGTTACACTTAATCTTAATGTGATAAGTGATGGCTAAACCTTGTGTTACACATATAACTATACTTGAGAATAACATGGGGTTTGAAGGTAATGCTTTACCCTATGTATTCCTGGCCCAATGGGGATGCCATGTGTTAGGGTTTGTATATCAATGTTGAACTATAGCTTCATTGTAACCTAACTTTTTGAACCTAACCCTAATGCAAATAAATGATGGTTTTTAATCATGCTACCCTTCCTTGAATGGTTAATATCATGATGGAATATTCTTCCCAATGTTATTATAATCTAGTGTGTTAACTGATGGTTATCACAGCCTTATGATTGAAGATTTTATCCTAAACATGTGCACTATAAGCATGATGGTGGTAAATCATACCTAGACTTCTTGTTGGTTGATATAATGAAGGAATGCCCTTAATGTTGAGATAACCATGATATGTTATCACGTGAATATCTTTTAGCTCTTTAATACAATATTATGTTGAGTGTATGTACTACATGGATGGTAATTGTTTGTTGAGACTTGTTATAAGGTGTGGAAAGATGATGATGATTTGGCATGGTTGAGCCTCAGATGAATATAATCCTCTTCATAATGAGACAACAATTGGAACCGTGGAATAATGCTATAAGGATTTGTATCTTGTGATAATGATGTGATGATAAGTATGGTCTCATGAATGGAAATCAAATAGTACCTTATGGTTTTGAGATGAGAAATTATGTTTCACATGTTTTATATCTTTTAGGTTCTTATATAACAATGTTTCCTAGAAATGAATTCTGGTTTCTATGTTGGCTTGTTTGATGTAGCCTCAATTCACCAAATTAGCATTAATTAATCAAGTGAAACTCTAGTCATGTAGTGCCCTGTGCCATAGATCCGTATGAGTTTTATAACTTGTCGAATGGTGAAACGAGTATTCCTAAGGGAAACTCAGAGCACATACTATTAAGTATGTGAGGTGCAAGTGATTGTGTGTCCTTGACATGTTGACTTCAAGATTAGGGATGATGTATGTCGTCATACCTAGCCCTTAGTTTGAGAATAGTTACGGTCGTATCTCCGTGATTATATATGTGATGAGATTTGAGGACAACTATGGTTGTAGCTCAGATGGTAGGGTTTGCATACCCACCTCCTTTCACTATTGTCATGACCTATACCAAGGATGGACTAGGTTGTTAGTAGTTTGACCTTATGTGTCACTGTCGCAGACCTGTACTGACCGAGGGCAGAGAAGATCATAGGAATCTGACTCTTCCTATATCTTGTATTGCACTAATTTTGACTTAGTAGTGGTTAGTTGAAATTTGAGTGGTATCCTTCAATTCCTTAGGGCTGAATAAAAGATATAATACAGTCGTGTAGCATAACTATTTAGGGCTATACAGTTCACTTCACATTGGATGATAATCCTTATTTGTTCTCTTAACATAGAGATGATGTTTAGTCATTAAAAGATAGTAGATATGCTTATGATGTTGATATGCTCATGTTGTATATGTGTACATACACTAGCCATGCTTATGTTGATAGCTATATTCCTATTGTTGGTTATGATTATGATGCTTGCAATCTCATGATGTAAGCTATGCTTATACCACTACCCATGCCTCTAAAGTTAGAACTTCTTATACTACTAGTCCTGCTTATGTAGATAGTTGTGCTTATGCTACTAGTTCAGTTTATGATGTAGATCTGCTCAATCTGTGAGACACGCTAATACTATCATCTATGCCTATGTTGCTAGACTTATACATGATGGTAGAGATGATATGCTACTAGACTGCTTATAATTGTAAGCAATGCATAAGATGATAGTCAGGATGATGATGATAGTTTTATCAGTCCCTTGATAGACCTTTCTAATCATGCCTACTATTATTCTTATCTTTTTAATTGACTTGATCTACTTACACTATTTAATAACATAATGTGTTGTAATCAATAAGCAATGTTGAGAGTTGTCCCTCATTGGGACATGGGTCTCACCTTGTAGGTCACCAATCTTTTTGTAGTTGATCGGCAACAACGGCAGTAGACACATGGCAACAAGGAGGAGTTATGATGATGAACATTAGAAAAAGTTGTTTAGATGTCTAGTGTATCCTAGAGTCATCCTTGTATTCTTAGGTTTGGGCGGGAAAGTTGGTATATAGTGTTTCCATCGAATTGAGTTTTTAGTAGTATTTTGATGCTTATGCATGTGGTATATGTGGATAAAAATTCTCTTGTGTATATATGTTGTGGTAGAGGACACATAGCAATAATAAAAGATTATAGGACATAATATATGAATACACGCAAGTTGTTGGGCTCTTATGTAAATATTTTTGAGCATGATGGTGATTTTGAAATATGTTTTAATTTACCTAATTTTCAAGATATGTTCTTAAATAGTGATGGATAATGTTAAATGTTTTGAGTAATCTCATTTAGTTTGATGGGTTCTCACAAGTGTCCTTAGGATACCCAGCAGTATGAAATTTATCCAATTTGGGACCAAGATCTTCAGAATCTTGTTTTTTTGTCATAGGTTTCACAACCCTATACCTTCACAAAAGACATTCAGATGCTTCCTAGTCCATATCTCACGTGGTGTCTTTTGAACTAATTTCGAAGGTACATAGTAAATGTAAACACTATGATTTCAAAATAATATCCGCTCATGAAATTAAAAAAAAAACGCATCATTTATCATACCATGTCAAACAGGTGTGATTGATTCCTTCTAATAAACCATTATATTGTGGTATTCTAGGTGGGTATGTTGTGATACATTACCACACTCTCTCAAAAAGACATTAAACTCTTGTCTTAATTGTTCACTCATCTCAATCTTTTCAAAGCACTTTAATATTCTTACTAAGTTGTTTATGTACTTCAGTCATGAATTACTTGAACGTTTCATCAAATTTTGACTTGTGTTTCATTAGATAGGCATTATCTAACAAGGCCATCGATAAATGTTATGAAGTATTAATACCCACTTCTAAAAATTGTGCTAAAATGTTTGCATACATCCGTATGTATGAGTCCTAATTAGTTACTTTCACTTTCACTATTTTAGTAAATGATGCTCTTTTCATATTTCCTAATAAACAAGCTTAGAATGTTCCAACTAATTCAACTTCTAATGTGTCTAGATTTCCATCATCATGGACTCAATAAATGTATTTATCACTTATATGGCCTAAATGACAATTCTAAAGATAATTTATGTCTGATTCATCGAGTTTAATCTTATTAGTATTTATGTTATAGACACTTAAATCCACATTTGACAAATAAATACCATAATACATAGGATCATTGTGACAAAATATATGATCTTTATAAATAAAACATGGACCATATCTTATAAAAAATTGAATCTATTCTTATTCAAACAAGACCAAAAAAAGTTTCTATTTTTTAGAGGTACATAATAACACTAACTTTGTTTCTAACCTATTGGGTGTAGAAATATGGTAGGTTCCCACAACAGTGGCATAAACTCTCTCTTCATTTGAAACACATATCTCTACTCCCTTAAAGGTCTACTTCTTACTTGATCATGTATATTTGAAAATATGAGAGATCCACATCTTATATCCAATTCCCATGATGAATAAGTAGATAAAATTGTCTCTATAACATATATACCTAAAGTTGTTATCTCATACACCATGATTCTTATTCTTCATAAACTTTAAGTGAAGAGGATAATTTCTTTTCCATTGTATATCATGGTGAGAATAATGAAAATTGATGTCTTTATTCACTTTGCCTTTCTCTTTAAGTGCAAAATATATAGACTGGCGGATCCAGAAGAAACAAAAACAATGAAGACAATAATAATAATGAAGATGATGATGGAGGACCCTCTCTTTGCGAGTTGGCTGCCACATGAGCCAATGAATCTAGATTTTTGATCATCATCCCTTGATTCAACGCGATGAAGTTTGAGATTAAACTAGTAGTCATAATTCTTATTCAACAACAAACTTTTGGATGAAACTCCCTTGACGAGAACCCCTATAATCACCTTGATGCCTTTAAGAACATTTGTGACACCATCAAGATGAATAGGGTGCCATAGGAAGGTATATGTTGTATAGGGTTAAATTTCTTGCTAAAGGACAAGGTCCTATTTTGGTACTTATTCTTGAAAGATAAAAACATCAATGTATGGACACCTATGGATGAAACCTTCATCAGCAAGTTCTATCTAGTGTAGAAGACCCTTAAAAATAGAAACAAGATCATGAGATTCAGGCATGGGAAAGATTCCAAGAATATCAAAGGGACAACCCTCAAGATAATTATGACAAGGGTTTTCTGGTAACTACATTCTATAATGGCCTCACATCTGTTCAAAGGGCCTCTCTTAATGAAACAACATGCAATAATTTCCTAGGTAAGAACCCAGAGAAAAATATTAAGATAATAGAGAACATGGTTGCATTGTAGGCTGGTCCAGGTTATGATAGGGGAACAACCAACAAAGTATCCATTGAAGGGAGAACAATTGAATCTAAATGTCTGGAAACTATAACCACTCATATTCAAATGATGGATTTAGATGTTCAACATTTGAAGGAGTTTGGGAATAGAGAAAAAAAAAAGCCAAAATAGTGACAAAGTGTGTCACATGTGGTGAAGGAGGACACGAAGTGGATAACTATATCCATATCCAACCAGAGGAGGACAACCCATAAGATGATACAAAGAATGTATCCTTTGTCAGTTTCAAGAAACTAGATAATCCCAAGTTTTCATATGGAAACAAGGATGTGGCAGAAAATTCTCAATTGTTAAATATTCCAAACAACCTACCTAACACACTACTTGGATTTGGTAGGGCTGGTGGACCTACCAGATTTACCTGAAACACAAATTATCAACAAAATAGGAATAATTCCCAAGGATAAGGACAAAACCAAAACCCTATAGGATCCAATCAAGGGCAAGGTCAGACCTCTAATTAACAAGATTTAATGTTTACATGTTCAGCTTTGCAAATAGACATGATAGAATAAACCAACTATTAAGCCAGAGCGTTATAAACACTACTTGCTTGCTAAACACGATGCAATCCTAGTTAGGTGGAGTCACTCCTCAAATTGTTGGTATGTATGCCTAGAGATCCAATCATATGATGATTGTTATGGCATATCACATAAATGATTTGATTGGTAATAAAGGCAATCTTTCAATTTGTTTTGTTTCAATCGATTATGAATAATGATGAAAATTATATATGTTAAATAATAACATTACTCAATGATGTATGTCTTTGAGTTGATGACATGAAAAATGAGATCATACAGATGTTAAGAGTATGTACATTCTTGATATGTCCCTAGTCACATGTTATTGTGGAAGGCTGATAGACAACAATGACACATAAGACTAGAGTGTGTGTTGGTTGATGACAAAATCTCATCAATCATTATATATAATATCAAACCAAACACATTGATACATGTTGGAGAAGTTTATCAGACATACCCACCTTGAGAGTGACACATGGTATCCATACTTGGTGGTCATAATCACCTCTTATAGTGAAGGTGGTGATTATGGTTCTTAGACCTATAATCACTACACTCATAACATGTTATTCTATATATTTTAACATCATCCATCGTGACCTTAAATAAGGGTTACCATAAAGGTGGTGCTCGGGTACATTCTGACACATTGGGATGAATGTGAGTGATGTAGATGGGATTTGTCCGTCCTACTAGAGTTTGATATCCATGTCACTTGATAAGAGAGATTGAGAAAATCATGTGCATTTAATCGATATATGATATTGAGGTCACACACATCTCACACAGTGTACTCTAGTTCAAGGAAAATGGTTTGAAAATTGAGAGGATGACAATTTCATTCCTTGAGTTCAATTTGGATATCACTAGAGAAGGAATTATACAATCACTATAACACCAATCACAAATGCTAGGTTGAAGTTGTTCTCCAACTTTCCAAATTACTTGGGTAGCAATGATGTGTTTCAAGACATTACTCATTGCTTGTGATGTCATAAATTGGTTATGGATAATCATTTCCAGCATAACGTGGAAGTTATAGGGTCACACACAGAATAAACTTGGAATAGGAGTTTATTCATGAATATGGTCTAAACTTGATTAATAAAGAGTTAGGTATTCAATTTAAACAACATTGGTTGAATGTTGACTAAGTGAACCGTGAACTAGCCGATTCAAGTGTTGAACTAATAATTTTAGTGTGTCATGTCAATTGAACCAACTTTGGCAATCATGCACCATCAACCGACCGGTTCACGTATTAAACCAATTGGCTCAGGAACATTAACTGACTCGCTCAGGTTGTGAACTGAGCGGTTGGTGAATCAATTCAATTGATTCAATGATTTTTTTTGACGTCATGTTGTGCATCAAATAAGATATTATTTTCCAATACAATTCTAATTGCAAAACATGATGAAATGACCAACTCACATGCCAACATTCGGTTCAACTATGAACTGACCATTTCATAGCTCGCATGATGAAAAAATGTGTGAATTTTGGTCCCTTATGCTCCCACCTAGACTGGGAACCCTAACTCTTACACTCCTATAAATAGAGGGGCACTGGGGGATTCTCAGACACAACTCAATTACCTTTGACAATTGTGTGTCTTCCCCATTTGTGGTAACTGAGAGAACTTGAGCAAGTCCTGCCCAATAAAGGGAGGGATATAAAGGGAGAACACTTGTGGGATAGAAAGTTAGTATAGTACACCAACATGGAGCGATAAATCCTTCTTGCCAGTTCTATTAGAATGACAGGAGTTCTTGATTTTTTGTGTGGACTACCATAGAGGAGAGGAGTCTTTCAGGGTAGGAGGACAAGGTCAACCAGTATCTATGGTGATCAACCACGAGATGTTGCTAACATTGTTTGACTATGACTTAAAGAAAGGCATATGCTGCAACAAGGGAATTGTTTCTAGACTTGCTCCAGGACCATGTATGACCTCATAAACTATCCTTCTCATTGCATAGTAATTGACACGATTGTCTATTATAGGGTAATATGTCATATAATTTTTTTGTTTATGATGCCTATATGTTTCCATATTTCCTAACAATGGTATCAAAGCCATGTCGATATACTATGTGTTGGGATTTAATATATATGATCAGATTTTTGTTTTTTCCTTTTATTTATTGCATACAATTTGAATATTTAAAATGAATAATTGGCACATCTGATTAAAGACCAAATATGATCCTGAACTTATATATATATATATATATATATATATATATATATACATATATTTACATACATATATATGTGTGTGTATATATATATATGCAATTTACATGCATCACCCTAAAATTGGTTTTCATTGTAGATGTATAGCATGGTTATGGATAACAATCCAATTATCTGTGTGTGGTTGGATGGTTTGTTTTTCCTATTTATATCTTAGTTTTCTTACCGAGCCTCTGCCTTCTTCTTCTAACATGTAAATGTATTATTCATTCCTTCCTATGCTCCCCTCAAATGTAACTCGAGGTTCCACTTTTGCCATGTAATAAGTTTAATAGCAATGGGATAGTTTCCCTTTTTGTTACGATGAAGATGACACTCAGTTCCAGACAAACCGATCATCTAAAAAATGAGGAGATTGACTAGAGGATCATGGAAAACTAGGACAACAGATGGACTGATCCTCTGGACACACGACCAATTATTTGGAAGTGTCTAGAGATCCGATGGACTAGAGGCCAGATGATGGTTCAGATGAACAACTTATCGGTCAAGAGGTGAGCCAATCAGTTTAAGGGTTGAACCAATCAACTTGGATTGGTTTTCAAGCATAGATTTACACCAACAATAGGTTCATTGACGAGATGTATACCTAGGTGGTAGTAATTCCCTATGGGTCCAAGGAATTACAATAGTTTGTCCATAACCATTGCTAATGTATTTATATTTGCATGTTTACGTTTGTGGGAGTTTATCATGTATATGATATTTACTATAGTATGTCGTGATTGGACATGTATATGTATATATATTTATATATAAAATCCCTCAATCAAACATATTAAGTCTATGATGCTTTCCATTAGAAACACACATGAAAAGCTTGATCGATTATGCATGGGAATGCCAAGAGTGGTGCACATCCATCTTGTGAAAGTGTGATGATAGTTATGTGGGCCTACCAAACGGGGTGCATTTCTATCATGTTGTCTTTTGGGTCAGGCTTAACTGGGTGTACTTAATGTTATTAAGCACCTAGAAGCATGCAAACGACTATGAAAAATGTTGCACATACCATCTATCCAAGAATTACATAAGATGAAATTGGCAAATGTTGCCTACATTAATGATTGATTATAGACGCTGGCGTTGGTCGGGTAATAACTCAATTATTTTGGATCTTCGCTCATTAGAAAATTGTCTGTCGTAATCTTACAAATTGATAATTGGGGGTTATCAATAAAAAAAAGGGTGATATTTAATCTAAAGGCCTAATTGAACATTGTCAATACAATTCAAATCAAATCAAATCAAATCAAAATGGTTTTTCACAAAATTGCAAATTTCTCTTGTAGAATGAATGGAAATAGACAACAATTTTTCTCTATGATCAGTCCTTGAGAAGGACAAGTTAAATGGGAATAACTTCCATGACTGGTTTAAGAGGCTAAGAATAGTTCTCACACAAGAGTTCAAGCTCTATGTTATGGAGATACTAGATCCATATGAACATCTTCCTCATGCACCTAAGGCTGACAGGGATGCTTACAAGAAGCACACTAAATATGTCATTGATGTCAATGCCTAATAATTTTCTTCATGAGCTATGAGTTGCAAAGACAACATGAGAACATGAATGTTATTGAGATGGTCACACATCTTAAGAACATGTTTTAAGATCATGAAAGACAAGAGATATATGATGTCTCCAAGGCGATGTTCAAATGTAACATGGAAGATGGAGATCCACTAGGTCCTCATGTGGTGATGCTCATTGGGTATGTGAAGAACATTTCTAGATTAGGATTCCCCTTGGGTCTAGATTTGGCCACTGATGTGATTCTGCAGTCTCTAGTAGAGTCATACAGTCAGTTTGTCATGAACTATAACATGAATGACTTTGACAAGCCGTTGACAGAGTTACTTGGCATGTTGAGAACAACTCAGGCACAATTGAATAATTACAAACCCAAATTTGTGATGATGATTAGAAAACCAAAGGGGAAGATTAAAGGAAAAGGAAAAGCTAAGAAAATTTCTATAGCTGGCCAAAAACCCAAGTCTTCAACACTCAAGGAAAAGGGAGGAGTGAATAAGGGAGGCAATTTTCACCATAGTCCCCAACATGGACACTGGTAGAGTGATTTCCCTCTCTACCTGGAGGAACTAAATAAGAATAAGGAGGGGATAGACATACATATCCACTTCAGATATATACATTATAAGATAAATGTTAATTACTTCTTCATCTTGGGTATATGATATCGGATGTAGATCTGCCATATGTTTGAATATGTAGGATCTAATCAGAAGTAAGCCTATATGAAAGGGCAAGGATGGACTATGGGGAGAAAGACTACAACTTCCTCTAAATTTAGAATTTATCTTAGCCCACATGACATGTAATAGAGTTAAATGAACTTCGATTTCATTATACCAATAATGGAAACATTTTACTTTCTGCATCTTGTATCAACAATGATGATTATGGATAAAATAGTTGATGTTCAACTTTCTAAGATGTGATCTTGTCTGGAAATGCCCCAAATGTATCATGATCTTTGGGATATAAAGATAAATGTTTGTAGCATAAATACAAAAAGGATTACAATTTTATAACTCAAACAAATCTATATACATAGAATTGTCATCTAAAGCACATATACAAGAAATGCATTTTTAGAATCCATGATGATGTTTTTCTAGACTCTTTTGGTTACTGAACCACTAAGAGGCATGCAAGTCTTATTTATGCACAACATGACAAAATACTTCTCACAAGGTGTAGTGGGAGAATAAGAATTTTGTTAGGACTTATACATAATAATGTACAAAGACCCTCAGAATAAATGCTACATGTATTTATATGTACCTCATTATATTTACTGATGATCTCAGTAGATATGGTGATATATATTTAGTGAAATATAAATATGAATATCTTGAAGTTTTCAAGAAGATCATGAGTGAAGTACATAAATAACCTTGATAAAAGTATTAAGATACTTTGATATGTTCAATGTTGAAATAATTTACATCAAAACTTTGAGGACTTTTTGGATAGGCTATGATAGTGTATCACAATGAACTCCACCTCAAAGATGATGATGTATTTGGAAGAAGGAATCACATCCTAATGAGTCAAGATGTAATTATCATATAATCTAATCTGATCATTTCCTTTTAGACACTTTCTTAACGCTAAAACGATATACCGTCTAAAATGGTTTAAACGACACCATATGAGATATGGTATGGGAAATGTTCTGATATGTCTTTTATAAAGATAAAGATTAAACTTATACAAGAAAATAGTTTCTTGAAAAGATTTATCCTAAAATTACAAAAAGTTAATTTGTTGAATACTACCTTTAATTCCAATCTGACAACAAAAGTGTTTGTTACTAGGATAATTGAGTTCCAATGGAATCAGTGGGAGTAAAGTAGAACTCAAAAAGCAAGAAGAACATTTGAGCCTAAATAGGTACAATAGGAATAAGGAGAATCACAAATCATTGTGGAATCGCAAAGGTCCAATGTAAAACATAACCTCATAGATATATTAGAACATGTCTGAGATCGAAAGATTATAGATCCTATAACTCATATAGGTTTTGATTTGGTCATAAGATAATGAACCAACAATCAACTACAAACTATTGAGGGACCAGAATATGAGAAGTGGCTTAAGGCCATTGTATCCAAATGGAGTCCATGTACACTAAGAAGTTATGACCTTGGTAGTACCACCTAAAGGGGTAAAACCATAGGATGTAGTTGGATTTTCAACGTGAAGACCAAATTGATAACATAAGAGGATAGATTGGTTGCAAAGGTTTTCAAACCAGTTCAAAGTGTTTAACGTGATGGAATCTCTTTCACCAATTATCATTGTGGCTTATCAAGACTATGAGATTTGGCATATGAAAATTAAAACCACATTCCTTAATATGAATATTAGAGAGCATGTGTACGTGACACAACCTGAAGGTTTTATAACTCCACTATTTGAAATAAAGTCCATAAGCTACAATGTTTAAACTGAGGTTGAAACAAACATCTCAGAGCTAAAATCTTTAAATTGACAAGATAGTCAAAAAGTTTGACTTGAGTCAAAAGAAAAGATGAAATATGTGATTATTAAAAATTTAGTGGGGGCATATAAATATTCCACATATTTGTGGGGAATAACTATATGTATTGAAACTAGCATGGAAATAACCTTCAATAGAAGGATTATGTGAAACATCATATATGATAGGAATTGATATCTATAGAGATAGTTTTGCAGAGTTTCTTGATCTAAATATGAGCTCATATATTGTGAAGGATCTGAAAGGGTTCAACATGAAGGATTCAATGATAGAGAATCTATCCATAAAACATGGGATTAGTATCTCAAGAACCTTGTATTATATTTCTTATGAAGAATGAAAAAAAACACAATAAGATGCCATATGAATTAGTAATTGGATCCATCATGTATGCTACATAATGTACTTATCCCATTATCTTGTATGTATTAGACATGCCAAGATGATATTAGTCAGATTCGAAAGGAAGTTGCTGAATGCCATCAAGAACATCCATCAATACTTGAGAAGAACTGAGGATTACTTCATTGGGATTAGAAATAAGGAAGAGTTGGGTCTTAAGAGTTACACTGATGCAAGCTTCCAAATTGAAAATTAAGAATTGCAATATAAAGTTGAGTTTGACCATATTATTTAAAGTTCTATGTAGGAAGAGTTCCAAACTACATACCATTATTTGAAATTCCACTATAAGAGACAACTATCCTAGTGTTATGAATATAGGAGTGGATACTGTATGGATTGAGAAGTTCATATAGATGAACTTATGAAATATTCCAACCATTGATAACACAGTAGAGATACTATGAAAACAATGTAGTTACTAGTTAGGTGAGGAATATCAGATAGCATATTATAGAAATTCCATCTCATATGAAATGTTGTATAATGAAGAGATGTGAAACATGCAATAAACCAATAAAGGAAAATGTTGCTAACCTACTAAATTAGCACCTGCGTAGCAACATGATGGGACATGTTTTGATCACTAAGAATGAGATTCATGGGTGATTGGCTCCAAGTGAAAGTGGGAATTTGTTGGTATGTATGCTTAGAGATCCAATCATATGATTATTGTGATGACATATCATGTAAACAATTTGATTAAAATAGAGTAAATATTCCAATTTGTTCTATTTCAATCAGTTATGAGATAATGATGAAACATAATAGATGTCTAAAGGATAACATTACTCAATGACGTATGTCTTTAGATTGATTATCTGAACAATGAGATCATATAAATTTTCAAATTATATACATTGTTGATATTCCCCTAGTCAGATGTTATTGTGGAAGGCTAATAGACAACAATGACACATAAGACTAGAGTGTGTGTTAGTTGATGACAGAAACTCATCAGTCATGATAGGTGATACCAAACCAAACACATAGATACTTGTTGGAGAATAGTTTATCAGACAGACCCACCTTGAGAGTGACACATGAAAACCATAATTGGTGGTCATAATCATCTCTCACAGTGAAGGTGGTAATTGTGGTTCTTAGACTTGAAATTACAACACTCGCCGCATGTTGTTTTGTATACGTTAACATCATCCACCATGACCTTGAAGAAGGGTTACCATAAAGGTGGTGCTCGAGTATATTGTGGCACATGGGATGGTTGTGAGTGATGTAGATGGAATTTGTCCCTCCTACTGTAGTTTGATATGTAGGAAAGGTATGCCTATAGAGGAAATCATATGATGATTGACATAGGAAATCATATGATGATTGACATGGCATATAATATAAAGGATTTGATTAATAATCATAAAGTCAAGCTTCCAATTCATTATATTTTCACCTAGTTATATGATAATGAGGAAACATTATGATTGTCTAAATAATGTCAACACTCAATGATGTATGTGTGCAAGTAAAAGACTTAAACAATGAGATCATATGAATGCTAAGAGTATGTACATTCTTATTATGTCCCTAGTCAGTTGTTATTGTGCAAGGAAGATAGACACCAATAACACATAAGACTAGAGTGTGGGTTGGTTGATGTCAAAATCTCATTAATCATGAAATGGCATATCAAACCAAGCACACAGATTCAGGTTAGGGAACATTATATCGGACATATCCACCTTGAGAGTGACACATGGAAACCATAATTGGTGGTCATAGTCATCTCTCATAGTGAAGTTTGTGATTGTAGCTCTTAGAGTTGAAGTCAGTACACTCATCATATTTTGTTCGGTATACTTTTACATCATCAAACGTAATCTTGAAAGAAGGGTTTCCATAAAGATGATGATTAGGTAGCTGTGACACATGCAGACTGACTGTGAGTGATGTAGATGGGATTTGTCCCTCCAACTAGATTTTGATATCCTAGCCACTTGATAAGAAAGATTGAGAAACGAATGCGTATGTACATATGAATCAATATATGATATTGAGGTCACATATATTTCAGGCAGTCGGCTCTTGGTTCAAGGAACATGGATTGAATGTTGAGAGGGTGATGATTCCATGCCTCAAGTTCATTCCAGATATCAGAGACAAATGAATTATACAATCATTGCAACACCTTACACTGATTGTAGGTTGAAGTTATTCTCCAACTTTCCATTCAACTGGGTAGCACTGATGTGTGAATAGACATTGATCTTTGGTTGTAATGTCATAAGTTAGTTATAGGCATTCACTTCCAACGTGATATGGGACCTATAGTGTCACACACATAGGAACTCATCTAGAAGAGGAGTTTAATCTTGAATGATGACTAAATTGATTACTAAAGTTTTTAGGTATTCAATTCATGCAAAAAATCAATTAGAAATTCAAGATCTTCCAACCCCTTCCACCCACACAGATTGAGCCTAGACCCTATCCCCCCTATAAATAAAGGGGTAATGGGGGATTCCCACAACAAAACTCAATTTCCTCTGATAATTGTTGTCCTCTCTAGTTGTGGTAACCAATAGAGAGCCTAAGAAACTCCTACCCACTAAAGAGAGGGATAGCAAGGGGGAAACAATTGTGGTAGAGAAAGTTGGTGACTAGTCACAAACATGAGGGACAACTCCTTCCTGTATGTTCTAATAGAATGGCATGAGTTCTAGTTGGTCTGTGTGGACATCTCTAGAGGCAAGGAGTATGTTGTCTACTGGTAGGAGGACAACGTGACCTACAACCCATGGTGAGACCAAGAGTTTTTGTAGATGTCGTTCGAGTTTGATGTTTGTGGTGAAGACCAAGAGCTGTAAAGACACCACCAAAGAGCAACTAGAATAAAGTTTCACCGTAACAAGTTGTAGTCGCTAGACTTGTTGTAGAACTAGGCATAAACTCATTAAACCATCTTTCCTATTTTTTAATAGTTGACGTGATCTCGTGGTTATGAGGAATGCAAATAGATAATTTTTTTTCCACTGCCTTTCTCTATGCATGTATTTACCAACAGTGGTATAAGAGCCTCGTTCATTTACTATGTTTTGGAATAATCAATATGATTCGATTTTTAGTTTTATCATTTATTTATTGCAAATGATGCAAATATTTAAATAGTCTCATATGCATATACGATCGAAGATTACAAAATCCCAAACTTATATATATATATATATATATATATATATATATATATATATATATATATATATATATATATATATATATATATATATATATATATGCATGTAAATAATTGGCTCAAACATTTTAATATATTCCAATATCATTCTAATGGATTACATAAACCTTTTATTAATCAACGTAATTCGGAGAATTTACAATCAAATCCACAATTATACTCCTATTCCAACACATCCTATGTGTGTGACCCGGTAGGCTCCAAATTACATTGGCAGTGATATCCATAATCATATTATGATTTCACAAGCAATGATTGGTATCTAGTAAAACTTCATTGCCACCCAAGTAATTGGAGAAGTTGGAGAACAACTTAACATATCATTCATGACTAGTGTTATAGTGATTGTATAGTTCCTTTGCTGCTGATATCCGAATTGAACTCGAGTCATGGAAATGCTATTTTCTTCAACATTCAATCTGTGTTCCTTGAACTAGAGAAGACTGTCTGAGTTATATGTAAGCTCAATATTACATATTGACTCACATCAGTATGGCCATGCATTTCTCAGTCTCTCTAATCAAGTGGCCAGAATATCAAACTCCCACAGGAAGGACAAATTCCATCTACATCACTCACAATCATCCCCATGTGTCACAGTGCACCCAAGCACCATCTTTTTGGCAATCCTTATTCTGGTCCATGGTGGATGATGTCAAAGTACACCGAACGACATGTGATAAGTGTAGTGACTTCAGGTTTAAGAACCACAATCACCACCATCATTCTGAGATGTGACTCTGACTACCAATCATGGTATCCATGTGTCACTCTCAAGGTGGGTCTGTCCGATACATTGTTCTCTAACAAGTATTAATGTATTTGGTTTGATATCTACATATCATTAATAATGAGATTCTTCCATCAACCAACATACATTCTAATCTTATGTGTTATTGATGTCTATGGATATTTCCACAATAACAACTGATTAGGGACAAAATAAGAATATATACTCTTAGCATACATATGATCTCACTATTTAGGTCATCACCCCGAAGACATATGCCATTGAGTATATTATTCAGTAGACATATATAAGTTTTTTGGTCATCTCACAATATAAAGCACAAACATATAGATTGGAAACTTGCCTTTACTGATATGATCAGTGTAGTATTACAAATCGTTTACATAGTATCCCATTACAATCATCAAATGATAGTCTCTATGGTCATACATACCAACAGATTCCTACTTGCACTTATACCAAATCACTCATGAATCTCAATCCAAGTGATCAAAAATGTCCATCATGCTTTTGTTGTGAAAGTGCTTTTATGAGCAGGTCAGCCACATTGCTTTTTGTAGGTACTTTGTAAATCTTCACATCTCCTCACTGTACAATCTCTCATATGAGATGGAACCGCCGTAGAATATGTTTGGAATGTTGGTGTGATCTTGGTTCTTTAGCTTGTGCAATTGCGTTGTTGTTGTCACAAAAGAATTCAATTGCATCACTAGAATTTGGAACCACTCCAAGTTCAGAAATGAACGTCTTAATCCACACAACTTCCTTTGCAACATTAGATGCGACAATATATTCAACCTCTGTTGTAGAATCCACAACCATATCTTGCTTGGAACTCTTCCTACTCACAACTCTGTTGTTTAGGCAAAACACAAATCCAAATTTCTATCTATAGTCATCTTTGTCAATTTGGAAGCTAGCATCAGTGTAACCCTTTACCACGAGCACTTCCTCACCATCGTATACCGAGAATTGATCCTTAGTCCTTCTCAAGTAATTTAGGATGTTCTTTACAGCTATCCAGTGACATTCACCTAGATCTGACTGATACCGGCTCATCATGCTCAAAGCGTACAACACATTAGGATGAGTACATAACATCATGTACATGATAGATCCAATTGCTGATGCATATGGAATCTTACTCAAGCATGTCCATTCATCACATGAACTAGGACATTGAGCTTTAGTGATCGTAACCCCATGGGACATGGGCAAGTTACCTCTCTTAGAACCCTCCATGCTAAACCTCTTTAGCACCTTGTCAATGTATGTGCTCTGGCTTAGTCCTAGAAGCCTTCTAAATCTATCTCTATAGATCTTGATTGCTAGTATATATGATGATTTGCCTAAATCCTTCATTGAGAAGGTCTTCTCCAGCCAAACTTTTTTTGTCTGAACAGTAGGGATGTCATTTCCCATAAATAGTATGTCATCCACATACAATATGAGAAATATGACTGTGCTCCCCCTAACCCTTTTGTAAACACAAGGTTCATCTTCATTTTGACTAAAGCCAGACCTTTTGACTACTTCATTAAAACATAGATTCCAGCTCTGAGATGCTTGCTTCAATCCATAGATTGACCTTTGTATCTTACAAACTTCATCGGATTCCTTCAGATCGATAAAACCCTCATTTGTGTCATGTACACATCCTCGAGTAAATTTTCATTAAGGAATGTTGTTTTAACATCCATATGTCAAATCTCATAGTCATGATAAGCTGCAATGGCAAGCATGATCCTGATGGATTTAACCAAGGCAACTAGTGAGAAGGTTTCTTCATAATCAACACCTTGAATTTGACGGAATCCTTTCGCAACCAGTCTACCTTTATAGGTTTGAACATTTCCATCCATGTCGGTCTTCTTCTTGAAGACCCACTTGCACCCTATGGGTTTTACCCCTTCGAGTGGATCCACCAAGGTCCATACCTTGTTGGTGTACACAGATTCCATCTCAGATCTCATAGATTCGAGCCATTTCTCAAATTCTGGTCCCTTAGTAGCTTCTAGATAGGAAGTTGGCTCATCTACATGCCATTTTCATCACTGTCTTGAGTCACAAGAAATCCAAATCTCTTAGGCTCAAGTCGTGTCCTACTAGACTTATGAGGTTCCTGTGTTACATTTGGAACTTGAAATTCCACAACAGTTTGTGAGTCTTCATGTTCCTTATGTACCTCCTCGGGTTCACTAGTTTCTTGTTGATCTCAAACTTCTTTGATCTCTACATTCCTCCCACTGATTCCTTTGGAAATAAATTCCTTTTCAAGAAATACAACATTCCTAGCAACAAACACTTTGTTATTTGTTGGGGTGTAGAAGTAGTATCCCCAAGATTCCTTGGGGTATCCAACAAAATAGCACTTTTTAGATTTGGGTCCAAGCTTTTTAGGAAATTTTTTCCTAACATAAGCTTCACATCCCCAAATCTTTAACATATAAAAATTGGGATGATTCCCATTCCATATCTCATATGGTGTCTTTTGAACCGATTTGGAAGGTACACGATTAATTGTAAATGCTGCGGTTTCAAGAGCATATCCCTAGAATGATATTGGAAGTTTAGCTGAACTCATCATTGATCGTACCATGTCTAATAATGAAAGATTATTTCTTTCGGACACAACATTATGTTGTGGTGTACCAGGTGGAGTCCATTGTGATACAATACCACGGTCTCTCAAAAGGTCCTCAAAATCTTGGCTTATGTATTTGCCACCTCGATCTGAAAGGAGTGCTTTAATACTCTTACCAAGTTGCTTCTCTACTTCATTCATGAAAGTCTTGAACATTTCAAGAGTTTCTGACTTGTGTTTCATAATATATACATAGCCATACCTACTAAGGTCATCAGTGAAGGTAATGAAGTATTGATAGCCTCCTCTAGCATTTAATCTAAAAGGTCCACATACATCAGTATGTATGAGCCCTAGCAGATCACGGGCTCTCGCACTATGTCCAGTGATAGGAGTCTTGGTCATCTTCCCTAATAAACATGCCTCACATGTCTCTAATGATTCAAAATCAAAAGAGTCTAGATAACCATCCTTATGGAGTCTAGATATGCGCTTCTCATTTAAGTGCCCAAGATGACAATGCCATAAGTATGTTTTGTTTGAGTTGTCAAGTTTTAGCCTTTTAGTATATTTGTTGTATATTCTAGTCTAAAGTTCTAACAAGTATATACCATAATATATAGGGGCATTGCCATAAAAGATCTCATATTTTGAAATAGAAATCATTCCATTCTTAATGTGAAATTCAAATCCACTCTTGTCCATACAAGATACATAAATAATATTTCTATTAATGGCAGGTACATAATAGCAATTCTCTAATTTTATTACAAGGCTCGTAGGCAAAGATAAACTAATAACTCCAACTGCAGTGGCAAAAACTTTTGCTCCATTAGCGATCCACAACTCGACTTGGCCCTTTTGTAAAGGCTTACTTCTTATCAGATCCTGCACATTTGAACATGTGAGATCAACATCTGGTATCCAGTACCCATGATGAAGAAGTATTTAAGTTTATATCAATAATGTATATACCTAAAGTGGAGATATCTATCCCCTGCTTCTTCTTCCTCAGTTCCTCTAGGTAGAGAGGAAAGTTTCTTTTCCAATGTCCAGCCTAGTGACAATGGTGACAACTACCTTATTTGGAGATCCCACCTTTAGCTTTGAGCGCGGATGACTTTGGCTTCTTCCCGGCTTTAGAACCTTTCTTAGCCTTGCCTTTGCCTTTTGACTTTCCCTTTGTCCTACTGATCATTATCACAAACTTGGGCTTGTCTTTCTTCATCTATGCTTCAGCTGTCCTCAACATGCCCAACAATTCTGACAACGGCATGTCAAGATTTTTCATGTTGTAGTTCATGACAAAATGACTATATGATTTAGGCAACAATTGAAGTTTCACATCAATGGAAAACTCTTGACCTAGGGGAAATCCCAACTTGGATAGGCTTTCCACGTACCCAATCAAAGTGAGTATATGGGTGTCAACTGAGTCTCCCTCTTTCATCTTGCTTTTGAGAAAAGCCTTGGAGACATCATATCTCTCTAGTCTTGCTTGATGCTGATACATGTTCTTGAGATGTGTTACCATCTCCAAGACATTCATGTTATCATGATGATCTTGCAACTCATAGTTCATTGAGTACAACATCAGGCACTTGACATCCACAACATCATCAAGGTTCTTCTTGTAAGCATCCTTTTCAGCCTTGGGCGCATTTGAGGCACGTTCCGCTGGCTCTGGTGTTTCCAGAACATAGAGATTACACTCCTGTGTGAGAATAATTCTCAACATCCTAAACTAGTTTTGAAAGTTGGTTCCTGTAAGTTTTTCCTTTTCAAGGACCGATTGCAATGAGAAAGTGTGAGTGTTGTTTTCCATTTGATTTCTACAAAAGAAAAAGTTTGCATTTAGTCCAAAACATTTTGACTTGTAAAGATTTGATAAATGAGATTAATTAGGCCTTTAATTAATTACCCTCCGACTATTTTATTCAAATTGATTGCCCTCACCATCAACTTAGAAGATTGTAGCATACAACCTTCTAGTGAGCCAAGATCCAAAATAATTGGATCAATGCCCAGCCAACGTCAGTGTCAAAGACCAAAACTAAGGGAGGAAACTTTTGCCAATTGCATCATATGCAACTCTTGGATAGATGATCATGCACAACTCCTTGCCATGATGCATCTGTGTTCCTCTAGGTACTTGATCCTATCAAAGTTTCCTAGTTAATTTCAACCCATAAGCCAACACAATGAGTGTGCACCCTACGGAGGCAGACCCACACACCCACCATCACACTTCCATGAGATAGACAATGTACCACGTGAAGGTGTACCCACACATAGTCCGTCAAGCTTTTCATGTGTGTTTCTCTATGGAAGGCAATTAAAATTTAATATTATTTATTGAGGGGTTTTATTAATACATATACATATCCAAACACCACATACTTTATAGTACATATCATATACTACTATATCCATAACCAAAAACGATAGACATGCAATCACAAACAAAAATACATCAGTTATGGTCATACTATTGTAATCCTTTGGAGAAACAAAGGATTACGGTCCACCTAAGGTCTTATGCATCTCATGCAACAACACCTATGAATCAACCTGTAAGGACCAATATTACAATGAACAACTTCATGGATGCTCTGTGAGGTTGGAACTTCAAGTTGCTTCTCCATGGATGCTCCTTGGAGTTGGATCTTCAGGTAACTTCTTGGAATTGGATATTTGTTGTGCTTCTCCATGGACACTCCTTGGAGTTGGATCTTCAAGTGGCCTCTTTACATCAAGTTTACAAAGACTAAAACTAATCCTATCTCTATTACATCATATGAGTACAAATATAAAAAGAAAGAATTAATTACACTTTGAAATAAGAGATGAGGTTCGGCATGCAAGCTGAATTCTTTATACAAAAGATCCACATACAACCGTTATACATCCATAACATTCACAAAAAAACATATCCACAAGATTCAAAACCACATTCATTCACAACATTCACAAAAGGGGATTCTAGGCCATAACCGTGCATGCATTCACCACATAAAATAGATTTTTAAGGTGGCATGTATGATATCATAGGTATATCTACATATACATATATACATATTAAAATTGTAGTCCTTTTAATGTGGACATTCCCCATTAATTAAAATTTTTGACTCCCACTCAGACTATGCGGGGTACACAGGGTCATGTTGTCAGCTGAAAGTGGGTATTTAAGTCTAAATTGAAAGATGATGACAGTTTATAGAGGCTAAAAGCACGACTGGTGGCCAAAGGTTATAGTCAAGAGTAAGGCGTCGACTACATTGAAACATATAGTCATGTTGTCAAAGCTACTACCATTCATGTAGTTCTTACATTAGCCACTGCCTTTCATTGGAAGTTAGTGCCAATTGACATATGCAATTCCTTCTTAAATGGTGATCTAGTGGAACCAATTTTTCTCAAACAACCTCCTAGCTTTGTCAACCTACATTTTCCTGATTATGTCTACAAGATTAATAAAGCCCTCTATGGCCTCAAACAAGCTCCACGAGCCTAGTTCGACAAGATCAGTGATTTTCTTCTCGAGTTTGGATTCTTCTGCAGTAGTGCTGAGCCCTCTCTTTGTATATTCTCATCACCAGGATGTCATATACCTTCTTCTATATGTTGATGATATAATTCTTACTGGAAATACTACAACCTTTCTTAGTCGATTTCAAAGCACTCTAAGTGCTACCTTCAACCTCTGAGATCTTGGGAAGCTGTCCTACTTTCTAGGCATTCAAGTGTCTATCTGCATCTACTCCTATTGCCCTCAATTTTCACAAGGTTTCTGACTCTCCTAGCTTCTTGGATGCTCAACTTTACAGGCAACTGGTAGGTTGCTTACAGTACATCACTATCACCAGACCTGATATAGCCTTTGTAGTTAATACTTCCTGTCAATTTCTTGCCTCACCAACTCAGCTATCACTTTCTTCTGGTTAAATGTATCTTACAACACTTGAAGGGTTCTGTCTCTATTAGTTTGATCATTAGGCCAGCTACGTCTATAAGCCTCACTACTTTCAGTGATTCAGATTGGGTAGGATGTCCCTCCACCAGATGCTCAACAACAGGCTTCTGTATATTTCTCGACACCACATGTATCTCCTGGAGTGCTAAAAAGCAAACTACAGTTTCTCATTCCAGTTGTGAAGCTGAATACAGAGCTCTAGGTTCCACAATAGAGCTCACCTGGATTTCATTTCTTCTTCGAGATCTTCATGTTCCTCTTCCTTATCCTGCTAAGCTTTTCTATGATAATCTCAGAGCTCTTCAACTTTCTGTCAATCTAGTTTTCCATGCTAGAACAAAGCATGTTGAGATTGACTATCACTTTATTTGTGAGAAAGTTGCTCTAGGGCACATTGTTACTGGTCATATCGCTTCATCGCAACAACCAACCGATGTCTTCATAAAACCTCTCACCAAGTCCATCTTTCAGTTTCTTAGGCTCAAACTGGGACTTCAGCTACCCTCATCCAGTTTGTGGGGGGGGTATTAGGTGATATAGTGCACTCTACCTATTTGGTGAATTGCCCTAGTTACAATTTTGTATTTTTGATTCATTTACATTGTATTCCATTACTTGTACATTGCTTGGGCTCCAAGTAATGGGCTGATCATGTTTGTATAAATATATTTTCAAGTAATACAAGTCACGCTGATGCAAGCAATCAACACAAACAATTCTTGTGTCTCCTTACATTTGAATAGAATAGTACTCTGTCTCTTCTCTCCCGCCTCTCTCCTTCTCAATCTCATTCTCTCTCAATCCCTTTCCATTCTAGATCTAGGGTTTCATCCATGAAACCTAATTTCTTTTACAAAATTGCAAATTCTTTTGTAGAATCAAATGGCAACGAACAACAATCACTTTATAAATGGGAACAACTTCCATGACTACTTTAGGATGTTGAGAATTGTTCTAACAGAGGAGAGAAAGCTCTATGTCCTAGAGATTCCAGAACCAAAAGAACTATGATGGAATGGATTTCTAGCTTAATTTCGATGATGAAATATCTTTCAAGGTGTGAGGAATGTAATTAAGTTTGTCTTATCTTGATCAAGGTATGACATTACCTCTTACTTAGCTTATTATATAGTATGCTTGCATTATATGTGTAGTAAACACTTGGCATATGATATTGGATGAAATGATTATTCTTGTATGATATCTTTCTTGATTTTCCATACTTATTTCTATGAATACATGAAACATAATATATTTGTTCCCTTATATCTAAGCACTTCAACTCTTTAGTAGTCAAGTGCTGGAAAATAAAGTACTTCAACTCTTTGGTAGTCAAGTACTTGAAAGTGATCCAACTCTTTGATAGTCTGATCACATTATGAAATGATCAAACTCTTAGGTAGTCAATCATAAAGGCCTTAATTCATTCAACTCTTAGGTGGTAAATGCTTGGATGATATAATGGAAAATGTTCCCAAAATATGTGTTCTCTTTTGGTAACAAATATCTTTGTGCAAGTATATGCTTTTTCTTAGATTTGTTTATTAATGCCAAGTTCTAGTTTTATCTTATTTCCAAGCTTAGTAATGAGAGGTATGTAAAAAGACACGTAGGTGTACTCAATATAATATTCTTGAATATTGTGTTGACGTGTACCACATGTAATCTTTTTTTTTACATTGTGGATATGTAATCTTGAAGGACTAGGATAGTTGAGAGTTGTGTGGTGAACTGATGTATAGGTGGAACTGTTGTCTTAAGATCATGTTGTTTAGTGGTAGTACTTGCATATGTAAAGTTTGTTGTTCAATATGTAATATCAAATGTTGTAAAAATTCATTATGTAATTATAAGTTGAATGGTAGTATATGGTGAATGCCGAATGGTGAACATGTGTTGTATGGTCTACGGAATTTTACTTCTGTTCACATAGGAAAATTAGTATTTTCCATATTCGTATGTGGAGTTAGGATTAGATATACACATTAGTAGTTTTAAATCACATCGTACGCAACATAGAAAACAATATACAGTAATTTGATCATATCAAAATGAATCTGAATACGTTGTAGATTGACACTGCTCTGATACCACTACTGGGTTTTGTGGAGAAATCATGCACGGCGGAAGCAACAAAAATACACAACTCAAAATAGGATCTCATCGACAACAACGTATTCAGAAAGAGTGTTTGCAGGATATACCATATCACAGGGCAAGTTCGATGATGTCCCGCTGCATGATGGTGTGCAACGATGCTGGCCTACACAGACGGTACTTCTCTCCCATTCATTGAGTATGTCACGGGAAGATCCGATGGTTCTCCTTTTGTGCAGTGATGTACGCCACTCGTAGCCCGTATGGATGGTCATTCACATCCGACGAATGCAGGTGTCTCAGCATCTGCATTTCTACTTCGTCTACACAGATGGATTGGAACTCCACATCACGCTTCCTAAGCCGGCAGGAAGGAGTAGCCTTTGTGCAACAACATTCTAGCATCACGGTGCTTTCCTTTCTTTCCAGAGGACGGTGATGACAAGGGTTTGTGTACATGAGCGTAAAATGAAAAGCCTCTCTCAATATCTTATATAGATATTGGTCGTCAAGCCCCTTTAAATAGGAGACGAAAGGAAGCAGGGTTTCCTAAACCCATCAGTAAATAGAAAGACTGTGTTAATAAAAATGTTCATGGATTAATTAGAATATTTTGGAAATAATTAATTAACCAAATAATTGATTAATTGATTAATTAATATCTGACTCCATGCAATCGCTCGGGATGGCTCTATGGGCATATATACCAACAAGAGTTAGGTGTAATTCTAGTAGTACTTCTCAAGCCTAGGTCTCTAGGGTAAGTGGCATTAGGGAAATTGAGAGCCAAGGGTAGAAATGGGAGTAGAGATGAGGGTTTTTCACCTCATGCCACTAGCCATCTAGCCTTTAGAAAGCTTTAGGAAGTTGCACTAATCATACTTACACTAGCCACTTAGATCTCACACTCACTTGTAGAAGGAGGGATATGTATGTAGGAACAAAGGGGGATATCTAGGGATCCACTAATTGGACCTAGGAGCCATGCCTAAGATTTCTACATACACTCCAAATCCTCCAAGAAGCTAAGTGTCATCAAATATCTCAAAGCAAGAAATCCATGTTAACCACACAAATCACGTGCAATAAAATAGGAAATGAGATAAAAGCAAGAGGCAATCATCATAGATAGAAATTATATTCATTACAAGTTATTTCCCCCCAACATGGTATCAAAGTCACATTTTAACCTGAAACAGCCCACCACTAGGGGCTTAGCTAGACATGATCAAAGAACTAGCAAAAGAAAGGGGAGGAAGGGGGTAGAACTCCATGGATCTTGAAGTGGAATCCTCCTTCTTCACCTCCTAGTAGCTTGGGGACATCCTCTCTCCTCCAATGGTGCAGATGGGCATGAGAATAAGGGGGATTATGGAAGAAAACCTAGAAAACTAGGTTTCTAATGTGGAAATGAGGTGGAAATGGTGGGTGGGGAGCATAAATGCAAGTAGGATGCAATCAATGCTCAAGGAGTGGATGGATAGGAGTAATAGAAGCTAACATCATGTTGTGGCCGCAACCCATGTATATATAGGTGGTCATGGAAGCTCTTGGGTAAGTAGGGGCATTGTTGGAAAAACAATGTAGAAAATGGTAGGGTTTAGGTGGTAGAACGGCCGTGTTGGGCAGCACGACCATGGTGGGAAGTAAGTGGAATTGCCGTGGTGGTGAAGAACGATCATTCCAAGAAAGTGGCAAATCATAGGTTGAAGTGGTGGAATGGAGGTTGGTAGCACGGCCGTGCTGGGCAGCACGACCGTGGTGAGGGCTAGGTAGAACGGTCGTGCTGGGTAGCATGGTCGTGGTGTTGGAGTTTGAGAGGAGTTCGTTCCCACTAGCACACCCATTCTGTCTTCATCTAGCAACCAACACGGCCATTTTGGGAGCTTCATGGAACAACCGTGGTGGCTAAGTTGATGTAGCTTGCAAATCTTGGGAATTTCCCTGTAACTTGTGCATTAGCTAGCATAGCCGTTCCTTGGCACCACAACTGTGCTGGGGTCTTCAATGGCAAAATGAGCTTCAATCTTCATCATCAAAGGACTTATTTGCTTGATGTCGAATCTTGGCCATTAGGGGCAGGTTGAGGGAGCTTTGAGGCCTTCTTTGGACCCTTCCATGAGTGAAGGAACCCTAGAACTCATTCCTTCTCTCTCATTCATCCAAAGCTTGGTCCAAGTACCTGAAAATAATGCAAAGAACGTCTACAAGTGCATTTGATATTAATATTCATATTGGGGAATTTAACTCGCATTCTACTATGTTTAGATGTGAATAAAGTACAAAATGGCACAAGATGGAGTCTTAAAATAGGGCTACATCACCACCCCAAACTTAAAACATACTTGTCCTCAAGTATGCTCCAACTTAATCTCTCTTTTCAATTTTCTTTCAATAAACTAGAATGAAAAATGCATAGCAACAGATGATTATTGACTAAATGGTCTTGGAAGTAAATAGGTGCAATTGTTTCACCTCTCTCCTCTCCTCTTTCAAAAACCAATCATGTAATGAGCATTGAGCATACAAACTTCAAATATAAAGCATAGAATACACAATATTTCCATATGTCCTTCATATCATTCCGGGTAAACCATTTTATGTTGGTGTTAATCAAAGATGACTAGGAGTGTTGTTTCACTTTCTTGCATTCAATCTTATGCCTCTAACCACAACAAATGACCCACATGGCTGTAGAAAAGGGTAAAGTGAGCTAGATTTGATGTTTTCTAGCTCAATGGGTATGAAAACATAAGAAAGGGTTGTTGAAAGATTTTTGGAGTGCTATTAAATAGAGAAATCATATTTTCTTTATTTGAATGCTCTTAATTAGGAGCATCCTTTTTACTTTATTTTTCTTTCCTTTCCTTTGCCCTTGGTGCAGATAGGGCATATGGTGGATAGAGTGAAGTGGGGAGATATAGATATGGCCACCCCAAACTTTTGGAGGTGGCCAAGGCATATTATGTGCACTAAGGAATCCTTTCATGAGGCGGAGAGGTATGAAGATGGTGAAAGAAGGGTCAGATCAAAGAGGAGTCATTAGTGTAGTCTTCAACATAAGATTTCCTGCATGAAAGCTAATGCAACACTTCATCAAATGATATCACACCACATGATTTAAAAACATGAGATTCACATTTATATCGAGTGATTCCATAGGCTCTAAGCATTTGTAGCTTGCTCAATTCGTAATTCAATGGAAACATTCACAATCATGAGAGAAGTGGTGTGTATGTAAAAAGTAAACAATGAAGACCATATAACAACAAAATCTAATAAAACAACATGCATTTGTCAAAAGATTAAAAATTTCATTTAAAATAGTGGAGATTAAGTCAAAACATGCTTTTTGGCAAGAACATTCAAGTTTGGGCAAAATTGGCCAAAATAGTGCCAATTTGCCTTCAATCACATCTAAACCTAACTTTTAGGGAATTTAAATCATAAAGCAACAAATCCCAGTTAAAACACACAAAAATTGCAAAAGTCTACATGGAAATGCAATGCATGACATGAGGTGAAAAAAAGAGCAAAATTTTTGAAAAATTACGCAAAAATGCATGGAAGTAAACTACATGTATGCATGAATGCAAGCAAAAGAAAATCTACACTAGATGGATTAAAGATCAAACAAACAATGATCTGGTGGAACATGAAATCAAAAAAATAAGTTGACACTGAGGGCTTACCGCCCTACCACCCCAAACTTTTGAACCATGTTGTCCCCAACATGAAACAAAAGCTTAGGGATGATATGGTAGAAGTCATGGTTGTGGTGGTGTGGGATCTTGTGGTGGGCCAGCCTGTGGAGGTAGGTGCTAGTAGTAGTTGCCCCAATAGTTTGCCAGTGGATGTGGGTATGTGTAATGACCCCGTCTCCCGGTAACCCCCACTTAAGGGAGACCAAGAGATCAAAGTCATTAGCCCAATTAACAGGATCAAAGGTTCGACAAATAATCAATAACAATTATTAAATTCTACCAACTATACTGAAATATGGTAAAAACAAAAACTTTGCATACCTTTTGAAAACTTGGATTTCTAAACTTCCATCCACATATGGATTCTACTCTAACTAATCCTCCTCGTATTTTAATTCATGTATTTCATAATATGATGATTTACTATTTGTCCTTTTGGCTTTGTACCGAAAATGCCGACAAACAAAATGTTGGTCAGCATAAAGCTGGTATGTGGGGGAAACAATAATCGTGCAACTATGATAACAACATATTGCAATCAAATATGATTTAACAAACAACTTTACATTTTTAACATAACTGCTCAATCCTTACATACCCTAACCTCTATGCTGTCCCTGCAATGGACCTGGATGCTACCTTCCTCATGGTAGATCCCCATTGAACCCCACATGATCCTACCTAAAAAGTAGATCAATATCTAGGGTTGAGTCGCATGGAACTACCCATAGGTAGCCCAATCCCTAACTCATGGTGTGCTAAGGAGTCGCATGGCACTACCCATAGGTAGCCCAATCCCTAACTTGTGTCGGGCTAAGAGTTGCATGGCACTACCCATAGGTAGCCCAATCCCTAACTCTTAATAACCTGATGGTCCCACTTAATAAGTTGACCCTTTATCAGGTTACCCTTTTCATCATTACCAAAGCCACAGAGGAGGACCAGGATCTGAGCCAGTCACGTATACTTCCTTATGGTGATAATCATAGTCACTTTATAGTTGCATGAAACAAAAGTCATCTAAACAGTTTATTTCAAACAACCGATGAAATCTCTAGGAATCGTCGTGAAACTAAGACGATTATCCATAAGCGTAACCACATACCTGTTAGGCACACTTGAATGCAGAAATAAGTCAAAGAATCAAGAAATCAAGCAAGTACACACAAGTTGATCCTGAAAAGACATCCAATATTTTCTATCATGGATCATGGTATACAAATCTAATAGGCCTAACCGTCCTAGGGTTACTAGCCCCTTTTAGGGTTTTGACCATAATTAGGGTTTCATTTCCTTTTTACCACTTTTACTTTATTTTTATCCAAATATGCATCAAACCCTGATTATCTCAATTTATTTTCTATTAAGATCTTATGATCAGATTTGGATCATAAAAACCCTAATTTTCAGATTATTATATCCTTTCTTCCCTTTTTCCCTCACTTAGGGTTTCTAAGGATTTTAATCAACATATTAGGTTTAAAACCCTAATCCTTGCAATTCCATCATCAAAACAGGTTAAAATATATCTTAATCATTAAACCAATTAATAATGCTCGAATTAACTCTTTTTCAAGATAAATCTATCCTTTATCAACAATTAGGGTTTCTATCCACAAATCAATACTTTTTCCATTCAAATTATACACTTTTGCAAAAAAGGAAAGAAATAAGGTTCTCAAACTATTTTTAACGTGTTCCTCATATTTTTCTAAGCAACTTTCATATTTTAACTTTATTCATCCAAGCTTCCTAGCAGAAGTTATGATAATTGCAAAATAATTCATTTTTCTGGATTTATTTGTTATTTTATAAAAAACACCAGCCGCTAGATCCGTGGTCCACTGGACCATGCGAGATCTGACAGCTCACGTTGCGCACGCTTAGCTGATGATGGAAAGAACCAAAATACCACTTTATCCTTACCTGAATAGAAGGAACGAGGAGGGAACTTTGGTAAAAGTGTATCCTATCATCTTCAACCTCGCGTCTCAGCCAGCAGCATCCTGCGAGTCAACTGGCTGGTTGACTTTGCACTACTGACCACCTGTGCAAAAACTGAGGGGTATAATAGCTTTGCCTACCCCTTGCAGACTCGGGGGTGTGTTCAATTCCTATTCATCACCACTCCTTCCCCGCCAAAGGTCCTTGGCTTCTCCGGCGACAACGACAGCCAGGCGAGGGAGAAAGTCAGAGTCTCTGACCCAATTAAACGCACCGGTGGAAACATCTCAGGGGTCCAAACACCCAGGTATGATGTTTTTTGGAGTGCTGGTATCATGGAATACCTCCCCTATATATATAGTAGTCCACCTGTGTCCCACGGTTTGGGGACTTCTCCAGTTAACGGCCAAACCCCGACAAAGTCGGGTTCATCCTCTACGATTTCCCTTCCTGAATGCAATGGAAATCATTGCAAGCTCGCATCTACCCTGGATATCAAGGAAATTGGAGAGGAAAGATCCTCTGAAACTCGCAGAATCCCAGTCCCAGTGGGACTTAGACGATGACCTCCTGGCGTTGGATTAAGATCCAACGGTCCAAGTTGCACGCATTCAAATAAAAAGGAAAATCATTTCCCTATTTCAAAATAAATCCGAAATTTGGCAATATCTTAAGAAATTAGTATCTCCCAAAACCTTTCTTCTTTTTAAATCAAATTTTAAGGGAAGGTTCCTCTTGATATTACCTAGATATGTACGAAATTTGGGAAACAAATTTTAATGGATGAGAAGGTTTCCTTTTCTCCCAAGTTATCTATCCAATTAATCAAAATTAATTAGTATTCCTTTTCCTTTTGCCATTATCTTGTTATTTTGGGTCCCTTGGACCTCAAGAAATCCCAAAGGCATGGATTCCCATCTTGGGAAAAATCTATTTGCCTTTAACTTCTTCTAAATATTTAATTCCCATATTTCTCTTTTGTTTATCAAATCCTTTTCCTTTTTAATCCTCTTTTCTTTTCAATTGGGCTCAATGGACAACAAAGCCCAATATCAATCAATCAAGGCCATTTCACACAAAATTCATCACAAATCAAAGAAATAAATTTCTTTTATTCTTTAAAAGAGAACTACATCATTTTACCACATTTTGAAGAAATTGAGGTTATAACAATGTTAGTCTGCTTTGCATCAGCTCGTGACTCATGTCACCACTGGGCTCTCTCTCAGCCATTGCATGATCAAAGCGACTTCATCTACACACACTGTGGTTCTTTTCTGACCTTCGTGAGGCCTCCTTCACCAACATCATCTTAATGTAGTGGTGACTGATACAACCTCCTTCTAGAATTTCTTTCATCCCAATAAAGGCTATGGTGGTTATCATCACATCTTACAAAGGACAAGAACTATCTCTATGTATCACCCTGAATGAGCACACATGCTCTCATCAGACCCTCTAGTCTGGATCATACTAACCATTAGTTAGGGGTGATAAACTATTCTATCATCAAGTTCTTCATGTATCTACTTCCACCTCATGGAAGTGAATCTTTAGGTTATACTCAAAAACTTTGCACTCGCATCATGGTTTAGTTGAACCATCTCTCTCTTATAAGTAATTCAACCAGATCTATCTCATGACAGTACTCTTTCTTTCTCATGTCATCTAGGTAAGGCAATCTACCATAACCCCTATTGCATCTTGACCATCCTTGGTCTTGGGAAGACTCACAACATCCATAATGATGAACTCCCATTCCCTTCTGGGAACTCTTTATACTTTGTATCCATGCACTAGGTTACCGATATTCATCCCTCACCTCTTGGATTGCATGGACACATGCTACATGTATCATTCATCCAAAGTACTACCATAACTTACTATCATTGTAGTTTCACGATGTATGGTGATCTTAAAATCATGATCTTCCTATATATCATGGTTCCTCAAGATTGATTCCTCAGAAACCTTAAACCACTCTAGTCGGGGTTTCATCACCTTCCTCTCCAGAGGAGTATATCTAAGGCTCTACAACCATCCTTTTATTGCACCAAGGCCTAGGCTGGCTAACCAAACCGCCGCTAACTTGATCAATCATTATCGTTACATCTGCGTGTTAGCCAAACTTTCCTCCTTTCTATATTTAGGGTTATCCTAACAACCTCTTCTAGCCTTTATCCAAACTAGGCAGCTACATCTCAACCGGAGCATCTATTACCACTTCACATCCTTAGGTGTTAGGTAATATTGAAGACATACACCTCCATGTATTCCACTTATTATCTCATCTCAGCTCTAAGTCTATCTTCATTGAGAAAACTCTGAGCTCATCCCCTTGGTTTTTGAATTCAACCTTGTATGACTCATAGCGCATGATAAAAACATCCTAATAAGATGACTACCTTATTCCTTTTATTGTTTGCAAACCATCCATGTATCATTCACTCCACCAAGGTATGCTATCATCTCTGTCCTCATACCTTGTAGCAACGTTCCAACTCGCATCATCTTTTATCCTTGGTGTATGGCATGCATACTATCCCATCTCTCCGTCCCATAACAAGAGGAAATAAGCATTTGGCGGCCGTCCAAACACAAAGTTCTTCCTGTTCCAAGAGTAGAGATGATACATCCCACATTGTCAATACACCTTCAAATCTAAGTTGAAACATGCAACTTATGTCTCTACATCACAATCATCTTGATATCAAAGTTACTTCCATGGAAAACTGGTCTCAAAACTACTTGGGTCCACACATATTCCTTGGTCATCACCTCTAGGTCTATATGGTGCCGACACTTTAGGGGTCATCCCTCTTCCCTTATGCAATGGAACTACTCGCTCCTCATAGAGGGAGAAACAAAGAAAGAGAAGAGAGAGAAGGAAATCATCGTCGGAGCAGAAGAGTAGATTTGTCATAGCCCGATGTAGATCACCCCAGTCTTTGGGACTTCTCCGACTTGGTCGATGAAGTCTTTCTCTCCACCTCGATCCTCACATCTACCTCTGAAATTGCAAGGGTGGAATGAGGTGGAACAATGGTGGAGAAGAGCTTGATGGAGATGAGATGGTGGTGGAGCAGCCTTGCGGACTCCCAGATCTGATGTCCAATTGAGGACCCTTATGGTTCTATTTATAGGCATTGGTTAGGTCCTCACGATTTTGGCGTGAGAATACTTCAAATGGTTTTGGGTCCAAACGGTCTTAGCTCCAAACGGTCTTGGCTCCAAATGGTCTTGGATCCAAATGGTCTTGGGTCCAAATGGTCTTAGCAACCAGTCTTCATCCAAACGGTCTTGTTGTCCAACCGGTCTAGAGTCTTAACGATTTTGAGATCCAAATGGTCTTCATTTCCAAATAGTCTTGGGTCCAAACGGTCTTGGCCCCAAACAGTCTTGGATCCAAACGGTCTTGACTTCCAAACGGTCTTGGATCCAAATGGTCTTAACTCCAAACGGTCTTAGATCCAAACGGTCTTGGGTCCAAACGGTCTTGGGAACCGGTCTTCATCCAAACGGTCTTGTTGTCCAACCGGTCTGGAGTCTTAATGGTTTCGAGATCCAAACGGTCTTCATTTCCAAACGGTCTTGGGTCCAAACAGTCTTGGCCTTAAACGGTCTTGGCTCCAAACGGTCTTGACTTCCAAACGTTCTTTGATCCAAACGATCTTGACTCCAAATGGTCTTGGATCCAAACGGTCTTGGGTCCAAACGGTCTTGGCAACCGGTCTTCATCCAAACGGTCTTGTTGTCCAACCGGTCTGGAGTCTTAACGGTTTCGGGATCCAAACGGTCTTCATTTCCAAATGTCCTTGGGTCCAAATGGTCTTGGCCCCAAATGGTCTTGTTGTCCAACCGATCTGGAGTCTTAACAGTTTTGGGATCCAAACGGTCTTCATTTCCAAATGGTCTTGGGTCCAAACGGTTTTGAGACCATGAGGCTTCACACGGTCTTGAGACCGTGTGACTTCACGCGGTCTTGAGACCGTATGAAGGGTAAAACTAGATGGATGGCCAAACCGCGAGGAGATGTAGATATGTTATCGGATGGATGAGAATGATCTGCAGAGAAGAAGGAAGTGAGTAAAGGAGGATGAGATCAAATAAACTGAAAACTAGGGTAATTAGAACTAGTAATGCACTATTTACATGAAATTGAGGAGATACTTAGAGTAAACCAAAACAAGGGTAGATCAGTCAATATGAGGCACAAAATCCCTAGAATTGGCGATTGTGAGGATTACTCATCTGCCCTTTGGGTCCCATGAGTTCATGAAGGTGATCAACCTCCTAACCCATGGCCCTCAGACAATGATAGATGTTACCTCTCGACCCTATGGTCATGTGCAACTAGGGAATTAGGGAACTCTTAATTCCGGTCTTATCCCTACCTGACCCTAGGATAGACTTGGGATACCATTATAGTACATGTTCAACATAGAACCTTACCCAAGACGTCATCATCTCTCTCTGCATTCATGGGTTGTCTTTCCTCCTTTCATAGGGGTCATGACGACCTGCCTACCTTGGTCAGGCCCCATACTGGTTACCTTCATGGTAACACATTCACATGCACATAGAAATGGTTATCTATGGGTCTGCAGGTTCATTCTCATACCATGTACTCTTCACTTAGCTTCTCAAGATCCTATGAAACCTCTTTAGGTTACCTCAAAACTAAAACTGGTATACACCCTTCAAAAGGGTCCCTCTCCTAGGATGGGAGGAAACTACACCTTGATAACAAGGGTCACAAGCATCCTTAGGGTTCACATTCACATGAGCATGCCTAACCCAGCAGCTACTAAGGCACAAGAATACCACCTATTAAACCATGCTAGGTCATACTTGTTCTCTTTCCTCAACATTAGATCAACTTAGTTGTGAGGGATTCATCAAACCTACCTTTATCTTTAAGGGGTTTCCTTTTCCTCTACACATGAGGAGTACCATGCTCGAAACTATAGAGACTCAAATCTCATCATGAGCATCAGATACACTGCTTCCCCTCTTAGGCCTAGGAACCCTAGGTTCTCCTTTGGGTATCCAACTGCATGCTCAATCTCTTAACCATGAATCAAGCATGTACAAGGTATGTCATGTACTCCCATGATCCTTTTATATGAGCAACACCTCAAAGTTGAGTCCTCCTCAAGGACAACCAACTAGGTATAATGCTTCACAACTGGTTACTTAAACCTCCTTAGGGTCTAAGGCACTCTTTGTCTCATCTCAGCAGGTAACCACTTATACCAGAAGCATCTTCATCTCTCTTAGGGTTTGGTTCCTCTAAAGGAAACCAAGATATCATCAGCCTCCAGGGGTCAAGCATAAGGCAACCACTATCATCCACTTAGGTCGCATCATCCTCAACTCCCCATTGTTCCTCATGCCTTAGAATCTGAGCTTCCAACCTTTTTGCTTGGGTTCTGCTTTCTCTCTCCAGAGCTAACTCCACATCCAGCCTTCCTACTAGAGGTCCTTTCTCCATGAAGGCTAAAGCTCACAAGCATACCTCTACGTGGGTGAAGCCTATGCTCAACCTTATGTTTGATCAAGATTATCTTTAGTTCTTTATGCTTATCTCATAACCCATCCATCGTGCCCTTCTGGTCAGGGTTTTCAACCTACGATCGTACCACTGACATGCTCTGGGTGCATGTTATCCCCTACTTGCATAAGCCCATAGGGTTTCTATAGGTTATTCACTAACCTCATCAATGAAGGAGCTATCCTTCACTCACACATGCACGACCCTTCCCAGGGTTAGGTTGCCAAAGGTGCTAGGTCATCCAACCTCTCATGGCTCATATGTAATTCCAAAAGGCATGTCCACCCAGTCAACCAAGACATCTAACTCATCATGTCATCTCTCTCTCTAACCTTCACTTAGGGTTAGGGTGAACATCATCCTGAAAGGATGTGCTAGGTCTCTACTTTTAAAGGAGGTATCTACCTCCAAGACTAACTCTCTCTACTCATCCTCCTGCCAAGGAGGTCTATCCTCATGTCTCTCCTGAGGGCAATGACAACTTGTGTCATATGACCTAAGCATGTATCTATTCCTTTACGCTTACTCTATTAAGCTTATATCCATGACATCTTATTTACATGCTTTTTATTAATTTGGTGGAGGATTCCTTAATCCTTATCAACCTTACCCATACCTCAAGAGAGTGAGGAGAAGAGAGGAAACCCTAATCCTTAAGGTCCTTCACAGAATTTGAGTTGAGAAGGGATGAACAAGATGAGAGAGTCCTAAAGGTATCTTATTTCGAATCATACCCTAAGACTTTGGCCAGGCAGTCAAACGGATCCGGGAGTCCTCATATTCTGACTAGCGGTGCGGAGGAAAATATTGCCAGCCCCCGATTGTGATCATTTTCTAGACACCTCTATATTTCGGATAATCCTCTAATAACTCCCTTGGGTTCTACAGAATTTGTAAAATTTAATAATTATTAAGGATTAAGTGAGGAACCTATGCTCTGATACCAATTGTAACGAACCCGTCACCCGGTAACCCCCACTTAAGGGAGACCAAGAGATCAGAGTTGTTAGCCCAATTAACAGGATCAAAGGTTCGACAAATAATCAATAACAATTATTAAATTCTATCAACTATACTGAAATATGGTAAAAACAAAAACTTTGCATACCTTTTGAAAACTTGGATTTCTAAACTTCCATCCACATATGGATTCTACTCTAACTAATCCTCCTCGTATTTTAATTCATGTATTTCACAATATGATGATTTACTATTTGTCCGTTTGGCTTTGTACCTAAAATGCCAACAAACAAAACATCGGTCAGCATAAAGCTGGTATGTGGGGGAAACAATATTCGTGCAACTATAATAACAACATATTGCAATCAAATATGATTTAAAAAACAACTTTACATTTTTAACATAACTGATCAATCCTTACATACCCTAACCTCTGCGTTGTCCCTACAATGGACCTGGATGCTACCTTCCTCATGGTAGATCCCCATTGAACCCCGCATGATCCTACCTAACAGGTAGATTAATATCTACGGTTGAGTCGCATGGCACTACCCATAGGTAGCCCAATCCCTAAATCATGGCATGCTAAAGAGTCACATGGCACTACCCATAGGTAGCCCAATCCCTAACTCGTGTTGGGCTAAGAGTCGCATGACACTACCCATAGGTAGCCCAATCCCGAACTCTTAATAACCCGATGGTCCCACTTAATAAGTTGACCCTTTATCAGGTTACCATTTTCATCATTAGCAAAGCCACAGAGGAGGACCAAGATCTGAGCCAGTCACGTATACTTACTTATGGTGATAATCATAGTCACTTTATAATTACATGAAATAAAAGTCATCCAAACAGTTTATTTCAAACAACCGATGAAATCTCCGAGAATTGTCGTGAAACTAAGATGAATATCCATAAGCGTAACCACATACCTTTTAAGCAGACTTGAATGCAGAAATAACCCAACCAATCAAGAAATCAAGCAAGTACACACATGTTGATCCTGAAAAGACATCCAATATTTTCTATCATGGATCATGGTATACAAATCTAATAGGCCTCACCGTCCTAGGGTTACTAGCCCCTTTTAGGGTTTTGACCATAATTAGGGTTTCATTTCCTTTTTACCACTTTTACTTTATTTTTATCAAAATATCCATCAAACCCTGATTATCTCAATTTATTTTCTATTAAGATCTTAAGATCAGATTTGGATCATAAAAACCCTAATTTTCATATTATTATATCCTTTCTTCCCTTTTTCCCTCAGTTAGGGTTTCTAAGGATTTTAATCAACATATTAGGTTTAAAACCCTAATACTTGCAATTCCATCATCAAAACAGGTTAAAATCTATCTTAATCATTAAACCAATTAATAATGCTCGAATTAACTCTGTTGCAAGATAAATCTATTCTTTATCAACAATTAGGGTTTCTATCCACAAATCAATACTTTTTCCATTCAAATTATACAATTTTGCAAAAAGGAAATAAATAAGGTTCTCAAACTATGTTTAACGTGTTCCACATATTTTTCTAAGCAACTTTCATATTTTAACTTTATTCATCCAAGCTTCCTAGCAGAAGTTATGATAATTGCAAAATAATTCATTTTTCTGGATTTATTTGTTATTTTATAAAAAACACCAGCCGCTAGATCCGTGGTCCACTGGACCATGCGAGATCCGACGGCTCATGTTGTGCACGCTTAACTGATGATGGAAAGAACCAAAAGACCACTTTATCCTTACCTGAATAGAAGGAACGAGGAGGGAACTATGGTAAAAGTGTATCCTATCATCTTCAACCTCGCGTCTCAGCTAGTAGCATCCCGCGACTCAACTGGCTGGTTGACTTTGCACTACTGACCACCTGTGCAAACACCGAGGGGTACAATAGCTTCGCCTACCCCTTGCAGACTCAGGGGTGTGTTCAATTCCTCTTCATCACCGCTCCTTCCCCGCCAAAGGTCCTTGGATTCTCCGACGACAATGGCAGCCAGGTTAGGGAGAAAGTCAGAGTCTCTTACCCAATTGAACGCACTGGTGGAAATGTCTCAGGGGTCCAAACACCCAGGTACAATTTTTTTGGGAGTGCTGGTATCATGGAATACCTCCCCTATATATATAGTCGTCCACATGTGTCCCATGATTTGGGGACTTCTCCAGTTAACGGCCAAACCCCGACAAAGTCGGGTTGATGCTCTGCGGTTTCCCTTCATGAATGCAATGGAAATCATTGCAAGCTCGCATCTACCTTGGATGTCAAGGAAATTGGAGAGGAAAGATCCTCTGAAACTCACAGAATCCCAGTCCCAGTGGGACTTAGACGATGACTGTCTGGCGTTGGATTAAGATCCAACGGTCTAAGTTGGACGCGTTCAAATAAAAAGGAAAATCATTTCCGTATTTCAAAATAAATCCCAAATTTGGAAATATCTTAAGAAATTCGTATCTCCCAAACCCTTGCTCCTTTTTAACTCAAATTTTAAGGGAAGGTTCCTCTTGATATTACCTAGCTATGTACGAAATTTGGGAAACAAATTGTAATGTATGAGAAGGTTTCCTTTTCTCCCAAGTTATCTATCCAATTAATCAAAATTAATTAGTATTCCTTTTCCTTTTGCCATTATCTTGTTATTTTGGGTCCCTTGGACCTCAAGAAATCCCAAATGCATGGATTCCCATCTTGGAAAAATCTATTTGCCTTTAACCTCTTTTAAATATTTATTTCCCATATTTCTCTTTTATTTATCAAATCCTTTTCCTTTTTAATCCTCTTTTCTTTTCAATTGGGCTCAATGGCCAACAAAGCCCAATATCAATCAATCAAGGCCATTTCACATGAAATTCATCACAAATCAAAGAAATAAATTTTTGTTATTCTTTAAAAGAGAATTACATCATTTTACTACATTTTGAAGAAATTGAGGTTATAACAGTATGACTCCTGATAACCAGAGAGGGCTCCCCAGAAATCCTCCCCCATTGGGGGTTTCTTTGCACATGTGCATGCTGGAACAAGTATATGTGGTTGATCTGGTGATGCATCTGCTGCTGATCTAACCACATATCCTGCTGCGTCTTTTGAATCGCCCCAACTGTGCATGGATGGATGGCATATCGTATGCATTCATTGGAGATGGTTGCGCATCAAAGTCCTCCTCTCTTAGTCATGTACAACGTCTCTGCTCTAAAATACGTTGTTGATCTAGCACATTTGTTTTTCACCTCCACCCTCGGGTAAGTCCATTGTCACTTCGTTGTAGTCCTCTCTAGGGAATGCACGTTCAAATGCAGAAATATGTGTAGGCATATTTTCCAATGGTTGGATACCCTCAAGAAGGGTAGCAGAATGATAAGGCAACTCCAAATAGAGGCCAGGGTATCTGGGGTTCATGTTGTAAATGATCTTCTTGTCTCTTATGGAAATCATCTTAGACCTTGCAAGATAGTTCAAATCAATGAACTTGGTCCCTTCTACCCTTGTGATGTTTTGGAGATCACAATCAAGTGCCTTCTCTATTGTGGTCACGATCCCTCCCATAATGAAGGGAAGCTTGGTCTTGGAAGGAATTGTCTTTAAGTGATCTATCATCATCATTCCCAGATTCACATAACCACGACTTGCCATCACTGACACACAAACAAGTCTTTTTTAGAGAAGCAGCCTTGATTGTCATATGGCCCAAAGACAGAATTGGTGAGGACTTTCTAAATATAACTCATAGCGGGATTGAAGATCTTGCTTTTTTTTTACTTTCCCGCTACAAAGGATTTTTCATCAGTGAATGTTTCCCACATCTTGGCATAGTCACATTTCCCATTTTTGGCATACCTTCCCCCATCAAACTTTTGGGCAATATCAGGTGCTGGTGCAAAGATCTTGTTGAGGTTGGAAGCCTTTATCACATGATTGAAGTTATTGAGCCTAAACCTGATTGCATTCTCGCCATGATATTGCACTTTCTCTAGAGAAACAAAAAACTCATGAGTTATCTCTAAGTGTGTTTCTACCACAGTAGTCAACAATTTGTACAATCACATGGCTCTAAGAGATCTTTAACAACAACATGCATTCCTAGGGCTTGCATGGTGTTGGGGCAGGCGTATCTTGTGGGCATCACTCTCCTTGTGGTGCACTCAGGGTGAAGTGGACGTGTGAACACTCGCCTTGATGTACCTCTCCCGTATGCAACTTCCTCAGGTTGCTTCCCAGCCCACTTCATCTTAACCCCCTCCAATTTGAACAAAACGTCCACTGGCTCATCTTCCATTTCCTCTCTTTCAGTGTCATATATCTCTTCCTCCTCATATGTGTGTGACTCCAAACTTGTGTCCAAGTTCAAGGGAACCATCTGGATGGGTGCATCTACATCCTCTTCCTCAATCACCAACTGGAGCCTAATGGGCTATTGTGCAGTGTGTGGTTGTATTGATGAGGGAGAGTGTCTTTTCACTGTCGTTTCGGGGAGATGGGCATGAGAAGGATGCGAGTACTATCTTCTTAGCCCTTCTTTCACATGCTGACGCATCAACTTCCACTAAATCCATGATGTTGTCTAGTTCTTATTCTTCTTCTTCCTCCTCCTTGGGGTTGTGGTTGCTTGGATCTGTGGTGTGGCCACTGGGGGAGGATCGGTGTCGGGAGCCACTCGGCAATGTCGATCGTCTAAAGGATCGGGAGATGGAATTTGATGGTGGGGACGCACTTCTAGACTGTTGTGAATGGCAGGTCCGCTTGGAGCGGGTTTTGCCTCCAGTGAGGAGGTCCATTGTCTTCTCTACTCCCTTCCTGATTGACTTGTCTGGGCTCTTCATATTTGCAAAGATTGTTGGTGAAAATCAAGCAAGAATAGAAAAAATGAACTCTCCAGCTGTAGGGGTGGAATTTGCTTGGAAGTGGAGAAATCAATGGTGATGGCTGGTGGAAAATGAAGCTTGAGGTTAGGGAAGATGATTGGGGACCAAGGGGGACTCAAATCTAGAGTTTGGAAGCAAGAGGAGTTGATTTGGGGGTGAATGCAGCTCACCCTAATCACCCTTCATGTGGAACAGACATTCTGGATTGTGGAAATCAGAGTCAGGTCGTGCTAGCTCAGGCGAAATCAAGCAACTTAAGTGTTGGGCCCGGGCCAACACAGTCGTTTTGTCCAGCATGGCCGTTCTACCCAACGCAGTTGTGCTGCCCATGTGCAAAACTCGAGTTTTCCCTATTGAATCTAACTTGGCCAGCATAGACGTTCCACTCCAGCACAACCGTTCTAGCTGGATGCCATCACTGCCGTTCTATCCAACATGACTGTGTTGCTTGCGAACAAAACTTGAATTTCTCCTATTACAATTCACTAAGCCAGCACAACCATTCCACTCTAGCATCACCGTGCTAGTTCTTGTCAGATCAAAATTCTTTAGTACTCATGAAATCTTTCCAATATTTGTAATCCAATCATTTTGAACGATCCCCTTTGATATTGTATCAATCATTTTTAATGAATTGCCTCATGTCTCAACTTGCACCTGTTTCACCTATCATAAGTGTGTGTGTGTGTTGTGTGGAAAAGAAAGCAAAAGTATCAAAAAGAGAAGGTTCGGTGAAAAAGCTCAGAAACCTAGGTGGGTTGCCTCCCATTAGCGCTAAATTTTATGCCTTCAACCGAGCTTATTGATTCTTGACCTCCTTCATTTCCGTGGGATTCTCAAAGTATCTTTGAAATAAATGTCTCTTTTGTGTGCATTCAAGCACATCTCTTCTTTAACATGATGTTCTTCCACTAACATCACTATATCAATACTTTGGTTTGCCTTTTTTGGACCTACTTCCACAACCGATTTCAATCTTTAGCCATTCATTGTGAACTCTCTAGCTCCTTCTTTCTCACAAATTACTACAGCCCCGGATGGATACACTTTCTTCATGAGATAAGGTCCTTCCCATCTAGACTGGAGTTTTCCGGGAAAGAATTTCATCCTTGAGTTGTACAACCACACCCACTTTTCGGGCTCGAAGTCCTTCTTCTTGATCAACTTATCATGAAGAAACTTTGCCCTCTCTTTGTAGCTCTTGGACATTTCATACGCTTTATGGTGGATTTCCTCCAACTCATTCAGCTGAAACTTTCTTTTCATTATGACATTCTCTCCATCAAAGTCCATAGCTTTCAAAGCCCATAGTGCCTTGTGTTGCATCTCAATCAGAAAATGGCAGCTTTTTCCATACACAAGCTTGAATGGGGTAGTGCCAATCGGGGTTTTGTATGCATTCATATATGCCCATAAAGCTTCATTGAAACAAAGTGACCAATCCTTGCGGTCTGATCTCACCATCTTCTCTAGAATGAGCTTTATCTCATGATTGACCAACTCAACTTGACCACTTGTTTGGGGGTGGTAAGGAGTAGCCACACGATGGTTCACCCTGTGTTTCTTGAGCAAGCCTTCAAAGGTGCGGTGGATGAGGTGACTTCCACCATCACTTAACATATCTCTTGGAATACCAAAATGGCTAAAGATGTTGGATTTCACAAAGTTACACACCACCTTGTGATCATTTTTCCTTGTTGCAACAACCTCAATCCACTTTGATACATAGTCAATGGAAAAAATATAGACATATCCAAAAGAAGGGGGGAAGGGCCCATGAAGTCAATCCCCTAAACATAAAATACCTCTACCATAAGAATGGGAGATAGAGGCATCATATCCCTCTTAGAGATAGTGCCCACCTTTTGGCACTTCAAACAACACTAACAAAATTCATGAGAGTCTTTGAACAAGGAAGGCCAATAGAATCTTCTTTGAAGAACCTTGGCGGAAATACATTTTCCACCAAAGTGACCTCTACAAACTCCAAAATGGCACATATAGAGAATTTCTTGCTACTCCATCTCCAGAATACATCTTCGGATAAGTTGGTCGGGGAAATACTTGAACAAGTGAGGATCATCCCAAACATAATCCTTGGCCATAACAAATAACCTTTGGATTTCCACCCTCATCCAAGTGCTTGGTCTCCTTCCAGTAGCTAAGAAGTTAGGTATGTGTTGGTACCACGGCCTTTCAGTGGATAAGAGTAGCAACAACTGCTCATGCGGCAATGCCTCTTTGATTCTACTTGTTTTATCAAAAGGTGCTTCAATCCAGGAGAGATGACTGGTGACAGAATTCTCTACTCCCATCTTGTCTACAATATCAATATCAAACTCTTAAAGCAACCATATCCATCAGATCAACCTCGGCATGGAGTCTTTGTTTGCCATTAGATATTACAAAGAAGCATGGTCTGTATAGACAATCACCTTGTTTTGTAGAAGATATGATCTAAACTTGTCAAGAGCGAAGATAACTGCAAGAAACTCTTTCTTAGTGGTTGTGTAGTTTCTTTGGGCTTCATCTAGAGTCTTGCTTTTATAGTAGATAGCATGTGGAATCCGGCCAACTCTTTTGCCCAACATAGCCCCCACTATAATGTCAGATGCATCATTCATAATCACAAATGGCAAAGAGAAGTTTGAGGGCTACATGATAGGAGTAGAAACTAGTCTTTCCTTAAAGTGGTTGAAGGCATCAATGTACTTGTCATCAAAATGAAACTCAACATCCTTCTCAAGCAAGTGACATGGTGGTCTCGATATCTTACTAAAGTCCTTGATGATGCGGTAGTAGAATCATGCATATCCCAAGAAAGATCAGACATGCCTTACGGTGGAAGGAATAGTAAGTGTAAATGAGGCCCACCTTGGCCCTATCAGCTTCAATAACATCCTTTGAAACCCGGTGGCCCAGAACAATGTCTTCGGGTACCATGAAATGTCTCTTCTCCCAAGACAGCACTAGGCAAACCTTTACGCATCTCTCAAGAACAACAGCCAAATGAAGTAAGAATTCATCAAAAGTTTTACCAAAAACTGAGAAATCATCCATAAACACTTCCAGTGATGAATCAAGCATATCAGCAAAAATTGAGGTCACACAACTCTAAAATGTTGAAGGGGCATTACACAACCCAAATGGCATTCTATGATAGGAAAATGTGCCACTTGGGAAAGTGAATGTTGTCTTCTCTTGATGTGTAGGATGCACAACAATTTGGAAGTATCCAGAGTACCCATCTAGAAAATAGTAGAAACTTTGCCCCACTAGCCTCTCTAGAATCTGGTAAAGAAATGGGAGAGGGTAGTGATCCTTCTTGGTCTTTTCATTGAGCTTCCGGTAGTCAACACACATTATCCACTTTGATTGTTCTCTAATTGGCATAAGCTCACCATCTGCATTTTCTACCATAGTGATCCCTCCCTTTCTAGGTACAACTTGGATGGGGCTCACCAATGTGCTGTCAGAATTAGGATAGATAATCCATACATCTAGCAACTTCACAACCTATTGAGTTACAACTTCTTTCAACTTTGGATTCAACCGCCTTTGCATTTGGCTGGTCGGCCTTGCATCATCCTCCAAATAGGTCATGTGCAAACAGATGAAGGGTTCAATACCCCTCAAATCAGCTACAGACCATCTAATAGTCTGGATGTTCTTCTTCAAGACTTTTATCAATGCTTCCTCTTGTTCTGGTGAGAGAATGGAAGAAATGATCATCGGGAGGGTGCCATTTAAACCTAGAAAAGAATATTTCAATCCTTCTGGAAGTGACTTTAGCTCAACAGTGGGAGGTTCTTCAAGGGAGTTCTTTAATGGTTCAGAAATAGATGGAAGGTATTCACTTGAAGCCACCAAGGCTAGCTCATTCTCTTCATCCTCTTCATCATCATCATCTGGGAACTCAACTATTGGCTCTAGAAATCTACCTTGAGTGGCAGTTTGAATCCACACAGGTAGGCATTCCTCCAAAATTTCATCAAGGCACTCAAAGAGATAGCAATCTTCTTCAGTGGCCCCTATCACCTTGGCTATGGCTGAAGATTTAAATATATTCAACTGGATCTTCTCGTGCATGAATGTCACATACATAGTCCCGATCCTCACATGAATCACTACATCGGCTGTTGCTAGGAATGGCCTCCCCAAAATGATAGGAACCCTTCTTATGTCTTTTTATATGTCTAAGACAATGAAGTCAGCATGGAAGAAATCAGAAGTCTCATCATCAAGTCTCACAAGCACATCATCCACATGCCCTCCAAGCGTCTTTACTGATCAGTCGGCCAACTACAAAGTACAATGAGCTGGACTCAATTGCCCCATTTGGAACTCGGTAAACATATCACACGGAATTAGGTTAATGCTAGAATTCATGTCTAGAAGGGCTTGGTCTATGCGATGTATCCCAATGTAGCATGAAATGATGGGAGCACTGAGATCTTTCCTCTTCCTTGGCATGGTGTGCTGCAGAATGGAGCTCACTTTCTCGGTGAGCTTTATTTTCTTTGGCGTTCTCCCCATTGTCTTCCTCTTGAAGGTGCACAAATCTTTGAGGAACATAGCATAAGAAGGAATTTGCTTGACCGCATCAAGAAAAGGTGGTGATACATCTTCTCATAAGAAGGTGATGAATTTAGAATAAGAAGGAACTTAGCCTCGTGAAAAGGTTCATTTTCTTTTTGGGAAAAGGTGGTGATACATCTTCTCATGTGAGTCATCTTGGAAATTGGGAAGAACTTTTTGAGAAACTCATTCTTGACCTCATTCCAAGTCACCAACTCTGGCTTCGAAATGTACCATTCTTTAGCTTTTTCCTTCAGAGAAAATGGGAAGAGGGTCCTCCAGATGGAGTCATCAGTTGTGGTGGGGGTACGGAAGGTGGAGCACGTCTCAAGGAATGTGTCGATGTGATGGTAGGGATACTCACCAACTCAACATCACTTTCTTATAGTTAAACATATCCTATGATACTTGAAGGGTTCTCTCTCTGTTAGTCTGACCATTAGGCCAGCTATGTCTATTACCCTCACTAGTTTCAATGATTCAGACTGGGCAGGATGTCCCTCCACCAGACACTCAACAATAGGCTTCTGTATATTTCATGACACCACCTGTATCTCTTGGAGTGCTAAAAAGCAAACTACAGTTGCTCATTCCAGTTGTGAAGCTGAGTACAGAGCAACATGTTCCACACCAGTAGAGCTCACTTGGATTTTGTTTCTTCTTTAAGATCTTCATGTTCCTCTTCCTCAACCTGTTAATCTTTTCTGTGATAATCTCAGAGATCTTCAATTATCTGTCAATCCAATTTTCCATGCTAGAACAAAGCATGTTGAGATTGACTATAACTTTATCTGCGAGAAAGTTTCTCTAGGGCACATTGTTACTACTCATATCACTTCATCTAAGCAACCGGTCGACGTCTTCATAAAACATCTCACCAAGTTCATATTTCAGTTTCTTATGCTCAAACTGGGACTTTAGCTACCCTCGTCCAGTTTGCGGGGGGGGGGGGGGGGTATTGGGTGATATGGAGCACTCTACCTATTTGGTGAATTGCCCAAGTTACAATTTTGTATTTTTTATTCATTTACATTTTATTTCATTACTTGTACATTGCTTGGGCTCCAAGTAATGGGTCGGGCCTATTTGTATAAATATACTATCAAGTAATACATGGTACTCTGATGTGAGCAGTCAACACAAACAATTATTGCGTCTCCTTACATTTGAATAGAATAGTACTATGTCTCTTCTCTCTCCTCTCTCTTTCTCAATCACTTTCTCTCTCAATCCCTTTCCATTCTAGATCTAGGTTTCATCCACAAAACCAATTTTTTTTGACAAAATTGCAAATTCTTTTGTAGAATCAAATGACAACGAACAACAATCACTTTTCTCTGCAATTGGTCCATGAGAGGGACAAGATAAATGGTAACAACTTCCACGACTACTTCAAGACGTTGAGAATCATTCTAATACAGGAGTGCAAGCTCTTTGTCCTAGAGATGTCACTTCAGGACATCGAGAATCGTTCTAACACAGGAGCACAAGCTCTATATCTAGAGATGCCAGAACCAAATGAACTGTGATGGACTGGATTTCTGGCTTAATTTTGACAATGAAATATCTTTTAAGGTGTGAGGAATGTAATTAGGTTTGTCTTATCTTGATCAAGGTATGCCATTACCTCTTACTTGTCTTATTATACAGTATGCTTGCATTATATGTGTAGTAAACACTTGGCATATGATATTGGATGAAATGCTTGTTCTTGTATGATATCTTGCTTGGTTTTCCATACTTGCTATGAACACATGAAACATAATATATTTGTTCTATTATATCTAAGCACTTCAACTCTTTGGTAGTCAAGTGCTGGAAAATAAAGTACTTCAACTCTTTGGTAGTAAAATACTTGAAAGTGGTCCAACTCTTTGGTAGTCTGATCACATTATGAAATGATCCAACTCTTTGGTAGTCAATCATAAAGGCCTTAATGCATTCAACTCTCCGGTAGTAAATGCATGGATGATATAATGGAAAATGTGCCTAAAATATGTGTTCTCTTTTGGCAACAAATATCTTTGTGGAAGTACATGCTTTTTCTTAGATTTTTTTATTAATGCGAAGTTCTAGTTTTATCTTATTTCCAAGATTAGTAATGAGTGGTATATAAAAAGACACGTAGGCATACTCAATATAATATTCTTGAATATTGTGATGACGTGTACCACATGTAATCTTTTGTTTATGTTGTTGACATGTGATCTTGAAGGACTATGATAGTTTAGAGTTGTGTGGCGAGCTGATGTACAGGTGGACCTCTTGTCTTAAGATCCTTTTCTTTAATGGTAGTACATGCATATGTAAAGTTTGTTGTTCAATATGAAATATCAAATGTTGTAAAAATTCATTATGTAATTATATGTTGAATGGTTAACATGTGTTGTATGGTTTTATTATTATTCATGTGCATGTGCTACATTTGTTTCCTTCTAACTTCCTCTGATTTTCTTCTTCTTAGCCTAATGTGGGGTGTTTAAGTTGGGATTCCTGCTGAGGTGAGGGTTTCAATTTAGACGTCACACATCATATTGAGTTTTAGAAAATCTAGGGATGTTACATGTGGTATCAGAGCATGAACAATAGCAAACCCTGACATAACCTGAGTTTGTAGACCCTTGTTGAAATCTTATATGAAGGGTTCATTCACCCTATATGCTTTAAAGCCTCCTAGTAGTGGTTTGGATATAATTATGGAGAATTTGTTTGTATATATGTTGCACCTAGAGTTTTGCCCTAAACAGGGATGAATATCTTTGGTTTCTTTTAAAGTAAGAGATGGCTTAATTTCGATGATGACATTTCTTTTAAGATGTATATGATGTGATGGCCTAGATTTTTGGCTTAATTTTGTGGATGAAGTATCTTTTAAGGTGTGAGGTATGTGATTAGGTTTGTCTTATCTTGATCAAGGTACGCCATTACCTCTTACTTGGCTTATTATATAGTATGCTTGCATTATTTGTGTAGTAAATGCTTGGCATATGATATTGGATGAAATGATTGTTCTTGTATGATATCTTTCTTGATTTACCATACTTATTTCTAGGAACACATGAATCATAATATATATGTTCCATTATATCTAAGAACTTCAATTCTTTTGTAGTCAAGTGCTAGAAAATAAAGTACTTCAACTCTTTAGTAGTCAAGTACTTGAAAGTGATCCTACTCTATGGTGGTCTAATCACATTATTAATTAATCCCCAAAAATGTTCCTAAACTGTGTGTTTTCTTTTGGTAACAAATGTTTTTGTGCAAGTATATGCTTTTTCTTAGATTTGCTTATTACTGCCAAGTTCTAGTTTTATCTTATTGCCAAGCTTAGTAATGAGAGGTATATAAAAAGACACGTAGGTGTACTCAGTACAATATTCTTGAATATTGTATTGACGTGTGCCACATGTAATCTTTTGTTTAGGTTGTGGACATGTGATCTTAAAGGACCGGGATAGTTGAAAGTTGTGTGATGAGCTGATGTATAGGTAGAATTTTTGTCTTAAGATCATGTTGTTTAGTGGTAGTACATGCATACGTAAAGTTTTTTGTTCAATATGTAATATCAAATGTTGTAACAATTCATAATGTAATTATATGTTGAATGTTGATAATGTGTTGTATGGTTTTATTATTGTTCATGTGCATGTGCATGTGCATGTGCTACTATTATTTCCTTCTGACTTCCTCTAATTTTCTTCTTCTTAGCCTAGTGTGTGGTGTTTAAATTGGGATTCTCACTGAGGTGAGGGTTTCAATTTTGACGTCACACATCAGCTTGTGTTTTAGAAAATTCGGGAACGTCTCATGAACCCCTTCCAAATGCACCAAGGGATGACAAGGATGTTTACAAGAAGCAAGCTGAAGATGTTGTGGATGTCAAATTTTTGATGCTATGATCCATGAACTATTAGTTGCATAGGCAACATGAGAACATGGATGTGATTGAGATGGTCACACATCTCAAGAACATGTTCCAAGATCATACAAGACATGAGAGATATGATGTCTCTAAGGCATTGTTCAGGTGCAACATGGTAGAAGCAGACTTAGTAGGTCCTCATGTACTAAAGCACAATGGATTAATGGAGAACCTAGCTATACTGGTATTCCCCTTGGGTCAAGAGTTGGCCACTAATGTGATTTTGTAGCCCCTGCCATAGTCATATAGTGAGTTTGTCATGAACTATGACATGAACGACTTTGACAAGCCGTTGACATTGTTGTTGGGCATGTTGATAACAACTGAGGCATAAATGAAGAAAGACAAGCCCAAGTCTATGATGATGATCAACATGACAAAGGGGAAGTATAAAGGCAAAGGCAAAGCTAAGAAGAGTTATAAAGTTAGACAAAAGCCCAAGTCTTCATATCTCAAGGCAAAGGGATGAGTGAAGATAAGAGGCGATTGTCACCAGTCTGGACATTGGAAAGGAAACTTCCCGCTTTGATTAGAGGAACTAAAGAAGAAGAAGGAAGACACTGAGGCCTCCACTTTAGGTTTACACGTTATAAGATAAATTTGATTACTTTTTCTTGGTATATGATACCAGATAGAGATATGACATACATGATGTGTAGGATCTGACAAGAAGTAAAAGCCTTCATGGAAGGACAAAGATGGACAAGGCACACCAAGAGTTGCTAAAGCTTTAGTATATATTTAAATTTATCTTATCCCAATGGGCATGTAATGGAGTTAGTTGAAGTGCTATTTCATTATGCGAGTATAATAGAAACATCTACTTTAAACATCTTGTATGACAAGTATGGTAAATCAATAAAGTGAGTTGTTGATGTTTGTGTTTCAAAAGATATGATCTTGTATGGAAATTCCCAAACATCTAATGTTCCTTGTTTGAAAGAGTCTTGAGATGAATGTTTATAATGTTAATACCAAAGGATTATTATTGATAACTCAAAACACATTAGCAATGGTCACCCTAGATATATATAAGAAATTCATATCTAGAATACATATTGAAGTTAATCTAGACTCCCTTAGTTATTGAATCTAAGGATGTATTCAAGTCTTACTTACACACAATGTGGAATATCATCCTTCACTAAATATATTGGGAGTATAAGCCTTTCACTAGACCTCATACATATGATGCACGAAGATCTTATGGAATGAATGCTATAGATAGTTACTTATACTTCATTTCATTTACTAGTAATATGATGATATGTACTCAGTAAAATAGAAACATAAATATCTTGAAGTGTTAAAGTAGATTATAAATGAAATATAACTTTGATGAAAGTATTAACAAACTTTGATGAGATCAAAGATTGAGATACTTTTACATCAACACCTTGAGAACCTTAAAAGAATGAACTATGATAGAGTATCACAAATCAAATCCATGTGAACATGATGATGTGCTAGAATGAAGGAATCACCCAATGATGAGTCCTGATATGATTATCAATTAATCTAATCTTATTATATCCTCATAAAAATACAAACCTATCACTAAATGATGTACCATCATTGTAACGACCCCGCCTCCCGATAACCCCCATTTAAGGGAGACCAAAAGGTCAGAGCCGTTACCCAATAACCCGAATCAAAGGTTCGACAAATAATCAATAACAATTATTAAATTCTACCAACTATACTGAAATATGGTAAAAATAAAAACATTGCATACCTTTTGAAAACTTGGATTTCTAAACTTCTATCCATGAGGATACTAATCTATCTAATCCTCCTTTACATGTTAATTCTCATTTAATTCCACATATGGCACTTTACTGTTTGTTCTTTTCATTTGTACCTAAAATGCTGACAAACAAAACGTCAGTCAGCAAGAAGCTGGTATGTGGGGGAAACAATAATCGTTCAACTATAATAACAATGTAATCATGCAATTAATCATTTAACAACCAAGATTACATTTTAAGCCAAACTACTCAATCCTTACATATCCCCCAACTCTGTGTTGTCCCTACAGTGGACTTTTAGGCTACCTCTCTTTAGGTAGATTCTTACCCCCATGGTCCTACCTTACAGGGAGCCAATACATAGGGTAATACAGTCGCATGGCACTACCCGAAGGTAGCCCAATATCTAACTCAATGTGACTTGATGTACCTACCCCATTGGTAGCCATGTACTAAGTCATCTAATGACCTGATTGACCTACCCCATTGGTAGCCATGTACTAGGTCAACTATTAAGCCACAGAGGGGACCAGGATCTGAGATAGTAGGCACATATCTTATGTGATAGTCATATCCACATTATAGTTTGCATGAATTAAAATCATCCAACAATTAATTCATGACATCGATGAAAACTTCGGTAAAGCTCGGAAAACTAACTCGAGATATTCATAAACGTAACCACATACCTGATCCAGAGAAACTTAATGTCCAAGCATTAATATTCAATACAATCAAACAAACAATCAACAATATCCTCAAATTAATGCATAACACACATGTGTCATTATTTTATCCAAAACATTTTCAAGGTTGACTTGGGTCCCACCTTAGGGTTTCTAGGATAACTTTAGGATTTTATTAGGGTTTTTAGCCTCCATAATGCATTTATCACTTTTAATGCTCTTTTGATCCACAAACCCAAATTTCAACATCATAGGCATGATTAAATTCCAATTAGGTCATATATATTTCTTTTACACTAAAACCAACATGTTTATTCTTTTAGGTCATGTCAAGATCATTAAAGCCAATTATCATCTTCAGGTTCTTCATCAATGAGTATCGTTCAATTGACAACTATACCTTAATTACTATTTATCACATCTGCTAGGTTAATAAACCCTAATTTAACATTGATTGCACTTTTGCACACAGGAAAACCCTAATCAAGAAAATCATGGGTTTTTAAACTCAAATCATATTCCTATTATCCTTTTTATGTCAAAAGTTCCAATCTTGATTTATAATATTAAACTAAGTTATTAAACTCACCAATAAACAAATCTAGGGTTTTGAATTCATTTAAAGCATTAAAGTACTAACTTTATGTACTTTTCTAACTAGAAGTAAAACTAGTCTCTACTAGTATTTTTATTGAATTCCTCATACTTTTATGAGCAAGATTCATGTATTAACTTTCCTCATCAGAGTTTTCTATCAAAAGATATGATTTTAATAAGGAAATTTCCTTTTTCTAGTTTATTTGCTAATTTTTGAAAAACACGGATCGTCCGATTAATGGACCATAGGTCCACTTAGGATCCAACATTCATAGATGCGTGCGCCTACTTGCGATCGAAAGCAACCAAAAAGGCAAATATGCCCATACTTGAACAACAGATGCAGAAGGGCATTTCAGTAAATCGTCGGGGGTCGTCTTCAAGCTCAGGCTAGCTTCACGAGCAGCCTAGCTGAGTCAACTCAGGGGTTGACTTCGGCCGTTTGTGCGTCTGTGAGCAAGATGATTGGTCCAAAAGCTCCGTCCAAGCCTCTCAATTTTTGCCAGGCCCTTAATTGGTGGTGGGCTCTGCTCCTTCACCGCCCACTAGCCGCTGTTTCTCCGACGAGGTCGGCATGTTACATATAGGAAAGATCAGGGTCGATCTTGGAATTGAGCGCTCAGGAAGCCTCCTCTCACCCCGCTGTAGAGTTTGAGGTAGCAAAAGACATGCTGGTTCCTTCCTTCACCCTCCCCTATATATAGGGTCGAGGGCAGGTTCCAAGCAGGTTGGGGATTCTCTGGAACGATGACCAAACCCTTAACAAGTAGGGTTGGTTCTCACCGGATTTTCCTCCCGAGTTCAAAGGTGCTAAACACATGATTTAACTCCCTTTCATCTTTTCACAATGATCCAAGTTTGGATCGTCTCCAACCTACTTGGCGCAGGACTCCTCGTGCCTGTGGGAGTCATCCCTGATCATTGGATCGTGATCCTGTGATCCACATAAAGCTTGAAACCAGGGAATTGGAAACATAATCCAATTACATCATGACATCAAATCCTTAGGCAATTAATTACCTAACTTTAGGTAATTTTACAAATTGCATAACTCGGAAATTGTGCACTATTTTCCAACAAAAAATTAAGGGTTTCTCTTTCTTGCCTTTATCTTCTTGCATGTCAAATTTGAGTCCAAAACTCCAATAGAAAAGGACTATTTCTTCAAAGTCAAGTTACTCATTAATAAAATTTATTTATGGGTTATTTTCTCTTTCCTCAACCCATTAGCTTGTTATTTGGGACTCCTTTGACCCCAAGGAACCCTATTATTTAGAAATCCTTTTTATTGGATATTAAGCATCCTTCTAGATGCATCTATATCCATTATTTCTCATTATCTTCTTTATTTTTTTTTTAAATATCTCTTTTTGAGGATTTCTCTTTATCTCTCTTTTATTTTCCTCATTGATATTCCTTTTAACATTAGGAATCCGTGGAATACGAAATTCCACCAGGGATAACCCAATTATACCTCTTTCCACTTAGATCCCACATTTATCGTTGTTTTCAATTTCTTTCTTAATAAGGAAATGTTTAATTGACCTTTTCTTTTCTTATTTCTTTCTTTTTGCAACTTTGCACTCCTTGGAACCCAAGGAACCCATGTGGCACGAAATCCATGTTTGGATTAAGTTCTTTTGCCTTCTAGAGGTTTCCACACCTTTCTTTTCTCAAAAACTCAATTATACTTTTACTCATTGAATTTCCTTGTTATTGGGCCCAATAGCCAATAAAGCCCACAACACAATCATCAAGGCTATTGTAATAGAAATACATTTATTCAAAACAAATTATATCATTATTTTTTCCAATATCGTTGATATGAGAAATTACATTTCTCTCCAAATGAACCCAAAAAATTGGGGTTGTAACATCCTTCCCCTCTTATAGGAATTTTTCCCTCAAAATTCCCTCAAGCAGAAAAACAACAGGATAAGCCTTTTTTATGTCCATAAGTGCTCCCATGTGGCTTTACCCTTTACATGGTGCTTCCCAAGAACCTTCATCATCACATATTATTCCATCTGAGTTCTTTCTTACCTTGGTATATCGTACCCTCATAGCTGACTCAGGACATTTCAGCCTCTCAAAAGTTGAATAGGTTCAAGGCTCAACACATGGCTTGGGTACCTCACATAGTGCTCTAGATTGGACTCATGGAACACATTACACATCATGTTATCCTGAGGGGTAGGGCTAAACACAAACATCTCCACCAATCCATCTCAAATAGACACATATATCGGGGACTCAGTTTTCTCACCTATAGCTTATAGGGGTCGGATTTTCACATCACATATTCCCCCACAGTGAACTGCATGTCAGTCTACTTTGCATCAGCTCACGACTCATGTCATCTCTAGACTCCTTTCAGCCATTGCACGATCAAAGAGACTTCATCTACACACACTGTGGTCCTTTTCTAACCATCATGTGGTCCTTTCACCAACATCACCTTACTGAAGTGGTGACCAACACAACCTCCCTTACAGAGCTTCTTTAAATCCCGATACTGGCTATGGTGGTTATCATCACATCTTTCATAGGACAAGAATTGTCTCTAGATATCACCTTGAATGAGCACACATGCTCTCATCAGACTGTCTAGTCTGGATCATACTGTCCATTAGTATGGGGTGATAAACTGTGCTACCATCGAGTTCTTCATGTATCCACTTCCACCTCATGGAAGTAAACCTAGGTCATACTCAAGAACTTTTAAACTCGCACCATGGTGTGGTTGAACCATCTTTCTCTCTTAAGTAGTTCGACCGAATCTATCCCGTGACAGTACTCTTCCTTTCTCATGTCATCTAGGTAAGGCGATCTACCATAACCCATATTGCACCTTGACCTTCCTTGGTCTAGGGGAGACTCACAACATCCATAGTGATGAACTCCCATTCCCTCTCCGGGACTCTTTATACTTTATATCCATGCATCGGGTTGCTGGTGTTCATCCTTCACCCCCTAGCTTGCATGGCCACATGCCACATGCAACTTCGTCTTAAGCATCCATAGTACTACCATCACTTACTACCTTCGTAGTATGGTATATGGTGATCTTAGAATCATGATATCATGTATGTCATGATTCCTCATGATCGATTCCTGAGAAACCCTAAACCACTTTAGTCGGGGTTTCATCACCATCATTTCCAAAGAAGTGCATCTGAGGTTCTACCACCATCCTTTTATTGCATCAAAGACTAGGTTGGCTAACCAATGAACCATTAACTTGATCAATCATTATCGTTACATCTGTGTGTTAGAAAAACTTTCCTCCTTTCTAAACGTAGGGTTAGCCTAACAACCACTTCTAGCCTCTAGCCAAACTAGGCAACTACATCTCAACCAGAGAATCCATTGCCACTTCACATCCTTAGGTACTAGGTAGTGTTGAAGACATGTATTGTCTCAAACTCCAAGTCTATCTTCATCATAACTCTCTGAGCTCATCCTCTTGGTTATCAAACTCAACCTTGTATCACTTGCAAATTCCACATAGCTCATGATAAAACATTCTCACATGGTGATTATCTTAATACTCTTATCGTTTTTACCTATCCATGTATCATTCACTCCACCGAGGTATTTTATCATCTATGTTCCCATACCTTGTAGCAATGTTCCAACTCACATCACCTTTTATCCTTGGTGTATGGCATGTGTACTGTCCCATCTCTCCCTCCCATAACAAGAAGAAATAAGCATTTGGCGGCCGTCCAAATATTGAGTTCTTCCTATTCCAAGAGTAGAGATGGTACATCCCACCTTGCCAGTACACCTTCAACTCTAAGTTAAAACGTGCAACTTATGTCTCTACATCACAAACATCACGATATCAAAATTACTTCCATGGAAAACTGATCTGGAACCTACTTGGGTCACCACACAATCCTTGGTCATCTCCTCTAGGTCTATAGGGTACCGACACTTTTGGGGTCATCCCTCTTCCCTTATGCATCCAGAGAGTTCCCTACTCATCTTCCCTTTGGGTCCCATGAGTTTATGAAGGTGATCAATCTCCTAACCCATTGTCCTCAGACAATGATAGTTGTTACCTCCTGACCCTATGGTCATGTGCAACTAGGGAATTAGGCAACTCCTACTTTCATCGGTCTTATCCCTATCTGACCCTAGGATAGACTTAGGATTCCATTATAGTACATGTCCAACATAGAACCTTACCCAAGACTTCATCATCTCTCTCTGCATTCTTGGGTTGTCTTTCATCCTTTCACAAGGATCATGCTGACCTGCCTACCTTGGTCAGGCCCCATACCGGTTACCTCCATGGTAACACATCCACATGCACATAGAGATGGTTATCTATGGGTCTAAAGGTTCATTCTCATACCATGTACTTTTCACTTAGCGTCTCAAGATCCTATGACACCTCTTTAGGTTAACTTAAACCAACAAAACTAGTATACACCCTACCAAAGGGTCCCTCTCCCAGGATGGGAGGAAAACTTCACCTCGATAACAAAGGTCACAAACGTCCTTAGGTCTAGCATGCTTAACCCTAGCAAGCTATTCAAGGCACAAGTAGACCACCTACTAAACCATGTTAGGTCATACTTGTTCTCATCCTTCATATTGGATAAAGATCATACCTTCCCATGTCATCAACTTAGCTATGAGGGGTTCATCAAACATACCTTTAAACTTAAGGGGTTTCCCTTTTCCTCTATACATGAAGAGTACCATGCTCGAAACTTAATTCTTGTCATGAGCATTAGGTACACCACTTCCCTTATTAGGTCTAGGAACCTTAGGTTCACTTTTTGATGACCAACTACATGCTCAATCTATTAACCACAAATCAGGCATGTATATGGCATGACATGCACTTCCTGTCATCCTTGTACTCGAGCAACACTTCAAAGTCGAGTCTTCCTTAAGGACAACTAACAAGGCACAAGGCCTCACAACCTGTTACTAAACCTCTCCAGGGTATATAGAGCTTCTTCTTCCTTTCGCAGAAGGCAAACACTTATACCATAGGCACATAGGTACCATAAGCATCACTCTCTCTTTAGGGTTTGGTTCCTCTAAAGGACACCAAGATATCATCAGCCTCCAGGGATCAGGCATGAGGCAACCACTATCATCCACTTAGGTTGCATCATTCTCAAGTCACCACTGTTCCTCATGTCTCAGAATCTAAACTTCCAACCTTCTTGCTTGATTCCTGCTTTCTCTCTCTAGAGCTAACTCCACATCCAACCTTACAACTAGAGGTCCTCTTTCCATGAAGTTAGATCAAGCTCACAAGCATATCCCTTCCTGGTGAAGCCTAGGTTGATGCTTATGTTTGCTCCAGATTATCTTTAGCTCTTTATGCTTATCACATAAGCCATCCATTCTGTCCTTTTGGCCTCGGTTTTAACCTACTATTCATATTAGTGATGTACTCTGGGTTCAAGTTATACCCTACTTGCATAAGCTCGTAAGGTTTCTATAGGTTCTTCTCTAACCTCATCCATGAAGGAGCTATCCTTTACTCAAACATGTACGACCCTCTCTAGGGTTGGGTTGCCAAAGGTACTAGGCCATCTAACCTCTCATGGCTCATATGACATCCAAGACATGTCTATCCAAACATCTGGTCTTCCAAGACATCTAACTCATCATGTCATCTCTCCCTCTAACCTTCACTTAGGGTTAGGTTTACCATCATCCTCAAAGGATGTGCTAGGTCTCTACTTTTAATGGAGGTCTCTACCTCCAAGACTAACTCTCTGTACTCATCCTCCTGCCACGGAGGTCTATCCTGAGGCCTCTCCTGAGGGAAATGGCAACTCGTGTCATACGACCTAAGCATGTATCCATTCCTTTACGCTTACTCTATTAAGCTTATGTCCATGACATCTTATTTACATGCATTTTATTAATTTGGTGGAGGATTCCTTAATCCTTATCAACCTTACCCATACCTCAAGAGGGTGAGGAGAAGAGAGGAAACCCTAATCCTTAAGGTCCTTAACAGAATTTGAGTTGAGAAGGGATGAACAAGATGAGAGAGTCCTAAAGGTATTTTATTTCGAGTCATATCCTAAGACATCGGCTAGGAAGTCACACAATCTGGGAGTCTTTGTATTCTGACTAGCGGTGTGGAGGAAAATATTGCCAGCCCCCAGACATGATCCTTTTCTAGACACCTCAGTCTTTCAGACAATCCTCTAATAACTCCCTTGGGTTCTACGGAGTTTGTAAAATTTAATAATTATTAAAGATTAAGTGAGGAACCTTCGCTCTGATACCAATTGTAACGACCCCGCCTCCCGATAACCCCCATTAAAGGGAGACCAAAAGGTCAGAGCCGTTACCCAATAACCCAGATCAAAGGTTCGACAAATAATCAATAACAATTATTAAATTCTACCAACTATACTAAAATATGGTAAAAATAAAAACTTTGCATACCTTTTGAAAACTTGGATTTCTAAACTTCTATCCATGAAGATACTAATCTATCTAATCCTCCTTTGCATGTTAATTCTCATTTAATTCCACATATGCCACTTTACTGTTTATTCTTTTCATTTGTACCTAAAATGCCGACAAACAAAATGTTGGTCAACAAAAAGCTCGTATGTGGGGGAAACAATAATCGTGCAACTATAATAACAGTGTAATCATGCAATTAATCATTTAACAACCAAGATTATATTTTAAGCCAAACTACTCAATCCTTACATATCCCCCAACTCTGTGTTGTCCCTGCGGTGGACTTGTAGGCTACCTCTCTTTAGGTAGATTCTTACCCCCATGGTCCTACCTTACAGGTAGCCAATACATAGGGTAATAGTGTCGCATGGCACTACCCGAAGGTAGCCCAATATCTAACTCAATGTGACTTGATGGACCTACCCCATTGGTAGCCATGTACTAAGTCATCCAATGACCTGATGGACCTACCCCATAGGTATCCATGTACTAGGTCAACTATTAAGCCACAGAGGGGACCATGATCTGATCCAGTAGGCACATATCTTATGTGATAGTCATATCCACATTATAGTTTACATGAATTAAAATCATCCAACAATTAATTCATGACATCGATGAAAACTTCAGTAAACCTCGGAAAACTAACTCGAGATATTCATAAGCATAACCACATACCTGATCCAGAGCAACTTAATGTCCAAGCATTAATATTCAATACAATCAAACAAGCAATCAACAATATCCTGAAATTAATGCATAACACACATGTGTCATTATTTTATCCAAAACATTTTCAAGGTTGACTTGGGTCCCACCTTAGGGTTTCTAGGCTAACTTTAGGATTTTATTAGGGTTTTTTGCCTCCATAATGCATTTATCACTTTTAATGCTCTTTTGATCCACAAACCCTAATTTCAACATCATAGGCATGATTGAATTCCAATTAGGTCATATATATTTCTTTTACACTAAAACCAACATGTTTATTCTTTTAGGTCATGTCAAGATCATTAAGGCCAATTATCATCTTCAAGTTCTTCATCAATGATTATAGTTCAATTGACAATTGTACCTTAATTACTATTTATCACATCTGCTAGGTTAATAAACCCTAATTTAACATTGATTGCACTTTTACACACAGGAAAACCCTAATCAAGAAAATCATGGGTTTTTAAACTCAAATCATATTCCTATTATCCTTTTTATGTCAAAAGTTCCAATCTTGATTTAGAATATTAAACTAAGTTATTAAACTCACCATTAAACAAATCTAGGGTTTTGAATTCATTTAAAGAATTAAAGTACTAACTTTATGTACTTTTCGAACTAGAAGTAAAACTAGTCTCTACTAGTATTTTTATTGAATTCCTCATACTTTTCTGAGCAAGATTCATGTATTAACTTTCCTCATCGGAGTTTTCTATCAAAAGATATGATTTTAATCAGGAAATTTCCTTTTTCTAGTTTATTTGCTAATTTTAGAAAAACACGGATCGTCCGATTAATGGACCACTGGTCCATTTAGGATCCAATGTTCACAGATGCGCGCACCTACTTGCGATTAAAAGAAACCAAAAAGGAAAATATGCCCATACCAGAACAACAGACGCAGAAGGGCATTTCAGTAAATCATCGGGGGTCGTCTTCAAGCTCAGGCTAGCTTCACGAGCAGCCTAGCCGAGTCAACTCAGCGGTTGACTCCGGCCGTTTGTGCATCTGTGAGCAAGTTGACTGGTCCAAAAGCTCCATCCAAGCCTCTCGATTCTGACTAGGCCCTTAATTGGTGGCGGATTTGCTCCTTCACCGCCCACTAGCTTCTGTTTCTCCGACGTGGTCGGCATGTTACAGATAGGAAAGATCGGGGTCGATCTTGGAATTGATCACTCAGGAAGCCTCCTCTCACCCCGCCGTAGAGTTCGAGGTAGCAAAAGACATGCTGGTTCCTTCCTTCACACTCCCCTATATATAGGGCCGAGGGTAGGTTCCAGCCATGTTGGGGATTCTCTGGAACGACGACCAAACCCTTAACAAGTAGGGTTGGTTCTCACCGGATTTTCCTCCCAAGTTCAAAGGTGCTAAACACGTGATCTAACTCCCTTTCCTATTTTCACAATGATCCAATTTTGGATCGTCTCCAACCTACTTGGCACAGGACGCCTCGTGCCTGTGGGAGTCATCCACGATCATTGGATCGTGATCCAGCGATCCACATAAAGCCTGAAACAAGGGAATTGGAAAGATAATCAAATTACATCGTGACATCAAATCCTTAGGCAATTAATTAATTTTACAAATTGCATAACTCGGAAACTATGCACTATTTTCCAACCAAAAATAAAGGGTTTCTCTTTCTTGCCTTTATCTTCTTGCATGTCAAATTTGAGTCCGAAACTCCAAAAGAAAAGGACTATTTCTTCAAAGGCAAGTTACTCATTAATAAAATTCATTTAAGGGTTATTTTCTCTTTCCTCAACCCATTATCTTGTTATTTGGGACTCCTTGGACCCCAAGTAACCATATTATTTAGAAATCCTTTTTATTGGATATTAATCATCCTTCTAGATGCATATATATCCATTATTTCTCATTATCTTCTTTATTTCTTAAAAAAATATCTCTTTTTGAGGATTTCTCTTTATTTCTCTTTTATTTTCCTGATTGATATTCCTTTTAACATTATGAATCCTTGGAATAAAAAATTCCACCAAGGATAACCCAATTATACCTCTTTCCACTTATTTCCCACATTTATCGTTGTTTTCAATTTCTTTCTTAATAAGGAAATGTTTAATTGACCTTTTCTTTTCTTATTGCTTTCTTTTTGCAACTTTGGACTCCTTGGAACCCAAGGAACCCATGTGGCACGGAATCCACTTTTGGATTAAGTGCTTTTGCCTTCTAGAGGTTTCCACACCTTTCTTTTCTCAAAAACTCAATTATACTTTTACTAATTGAATTTCGTTGTTATTGGGCTTAATAGCCAATAAAGCCCACAACACAATCATCAAGGCTATTGTAAATGAAATCCATTTATTCAAAACAAATTATATCATTATTTGTTCCAATATCTTTAATATGAGAAATTACATTTCTCTCAAAATGAACCCAAAAAATTGGGGTTGTAACATCCTTCCCCTCTTATAGGAATTTTTCCCTACAAATTCCCTCAAGCAGAAAAACAATAGGATAAGCCTTTCTTATGCCCATCAGGGCTCCCATGTGGCTTTACCCTTTCCATGGTGCTTCCCAAGAACCTTCATCATCACATATTCTTCCATATGAGTTCTTTCTTACCTTGGTATATCGTACCCTCATAGGTGACTCAGGACATTTCAGCCTCTCAAAAGCTGAATAGGTTCAAGGCTCAACACATGGCTTGGGTACCTCACATAGTGCTCTAGATCAGACTCATGGAACACATTACACATCATGTTATCCTGAGGGGTAGGGCTAAACACAACCATCTCCACCAATCCATCTCAAATAGACCCATATATCGGGGACTTAGTTTTCTCAGCTATAGCTTAGAGGGGTCGGATTTTCACATCACATATTCCCCCAAAGTGAACTGCATGTCAGTCTACTTTGAATCAGCTCATGACTCATGTCGTCTCTAGGCTCCTTTCAGCCATTGCACGATCAAAGTGACTTCATCTACACACATTGTGGTCCTTTTCTAACCATCACGTGGTCCTTTCACCAACATCACCTTACTGAAGTGGTGACCGACACAACCTCCCTTACAGAGCTTCTTTAAATCCCGATACTGGCTATGGTGGTTATCATCACATCTTTCATAGGACAAGAATTGTCTCTAGATATCACCTTGAACAAGCACACATGCTCTCATCAGATCGTCTAGTCTGGATCATACTGTCCATTAGTATGGGGTGATAAATTGTGCTATCATCGAGTTCTTCATGTATCCACTTCCACCTCATGGAAGTGAACCTTGGTCATACTCAAGAACTTTTGAACTCACACCATGGCGTGGTTGAACCATCTTTCTCTCTTAAGTAGTTCGACCAAATCTGTCCCGTGTGAGTACTCTTCCTTTCTCATGTCATCTGGGTAAGGGGATCTACCATAACCCATATTGCACATGACCTTCCTTGGTCTAGGGGAGACTCACAACATCCATAGTGATGAACTCCCATTCCCTCTCGGGGACTCTTTATACTTTATATCCATGCATCGGGTTGCTGGTGTTCGTCCTTCACCCCCCTAGCTTGCATGGCCACATGCCACATGCAACTTCGTCTTAAGCATCCATAGTAATACCGTCACTTACTACCTTCGTAGTATGGTATATGGTGATCTTAGAATCATGATCTCATGTATGTCATGATTCCTCGTGATCGATTCCTCAGAAACCCTAAACCACTTTAGTCGGGGTTTCATCACCTTCCTTTCCGAAGAAGTGCATCTGAGGTTCTACCACCATCCTTCTATTGCATCAAAGACTAGGCTGGCTAACCAATCAACCATTAACTTGATCAATCATTATCGTTACATCTGTGTGTTAGACAAACTTTCGTCCTTTCTAAACTTAGGGTTAGCCTAACAACCTCTTGTAGCCTCTAGCCAAACTAGGCAACTACATCTCAACTAGAGCATCCATTGCCACTTCACATTCTTAGGTGCTAGGTAGTGTTGAAGACATGTATTGTCTCAAACTCCAAGTCTATCTTCATCATAAGCCTTTGAGATCATCCTCTTGGTTATCAAACTCAACCTTGTATCACTTACAAATTCCACATAGCTCATGATAAAACATTCTCACATGGTGATTATCTTAATACTCTTATCATTTGTACCTTTCCATGTATCATTCACTCAACCAAGGTATGTTATCATCTATGTCCTCATACCTCGTAGCAATGTTCCAACTCGCATCACCTTTTATCCTTGGTGTATGGCATGTGTACTGTCCCATCTCTCCCTCCCATAACAAGAAGAAATAAGCATTTGGCGGCTGTCCAAATATCGAGTTCTTCCTATTCCAAGAGTAGAGATGGTACATCCTACCTTGCCAGTACACCTTCAACTCTAAGTTAGAATGTGCAACTTATGTCTCTACATCACAAACATCATGATATCAAAATTGCTTCCATGGAAAACTGATCTGGAACCTACTTGGGTCACCACACAATCCTTGGTCATCTCCTCTAGGTCTATAGGGTGCCGACACTTTTGGGGTCATCCCTCTTCCCTTATGCATCTAGAGAGTGCCCTACTCATCTGCCCTTTGGGTCCCATGAGTTTATGAAGGTGATCAATCTCCTAACCCATGGTCCTCAGACAATGATAGTTGTTACCTCCCGACCCTATGGTCATGTGCAACTAGGGAATTAGGCAACTCCTACTTTCATCGGTCTTATCCCTATCTGACCCTAGGATAGACTTAGGATTCCATTATAGTACATGTCCAACATAAAACCTTACCCAAGCCTTCATCATCTCTCTCTGCATTCTTGGGCTATCTTTCATCCTTTCACAGGGATCATGGCGACCTGCCTACCTTGGTCAGGCCCCATACCGGTTACCTCCATGGTAACACATCCACATGCACATAGAGATGGTTATCTATGGGTCTAAAGGTTCATTCTCATACCATGTACTTTTCAGATCCTATGAGACCTCTCTAGGTTAACTTAAACCAACAAAACTAGTATACACCCTACCAAAGGGTCCCTCTCCCAAGATGGGAGGAAAACTTCACCTCGATAAAAAAGGTCACAAACGTCCTTAGGTCTAGCATGCTTAACCCTAGCAAGCTATTCAAGGCACAAGTAGACCACCTACTAAACCATGTTAGGGCATACTTGTTCTCATCCTTCATATTGGATCAAGATCATACCTTCCCATGTCATCAACTTAGCTATGAGGGGTTCATCAAACATACCTTTAAACTTAAGGGGTTTCCCTTTTCCTCTATACATGAAGAGTACCATGCTCAAAACTTAATTCTTGTCATGAGCATTAGGTACACCACTTCCCTTCTTAGGCCTAGGAACCTTAGGTTCACTTTTTGATGACCAACTACATGCTCAATCTATTAACCACAAATCAGGCATGTATAAGGCATGAAACGCACTTCCTGTCATCCTTCTACTCGAGCAACACTTCAAAGTCGAGTCTTCCTTAAGGACAACCAACAAGGCACAAGGCCTCACAACCTGTTACTAAACCTCTCCAGGGTATATAGAGCTTCTTCTTCCTTTCACAGAAGGCAAACACTTATACCATAGGCACATAGGTACCATAAGCATCACTCTCTCTTTAGGGTTTGGTTCCTCTAAAGGACACCAAGATATCATCAGCCTCCAGGGATCAGGCACGAAGCAACCACTATCATCCACTTAGGTCGCATCATTCTCAACTCCCCACTGTTCCTCATGTCTCATAATCTAAACTTCCAACCTTCTTGCTTGATTCCAACTTTCTCTCTCTAGAGCTAACTCCACATCCAACCTTACAACTAGAGGTCCTCTCTCCATGAAGTTGGATCAAGCTCACAAGCATATCCCTTCCTGGTGAAGCCTAGGTTCACGCTTATGTTTGCTCCAGATTATCTTTAGCTCTTTATGCTTATCACATAAGCCATCCATTCTGTCCTTCTGGCCTCAGTTTTAACCTACTAATCATATTACGGATGTACTCTGGGTGGAAGTTATACCCTACTTGCATAAGCTCGTAAGGTCTCTATAGGTTCTTCTCTAACCTCATCCATGAAGGAGCTATCCTTTGCTCAAACATGTACGACCCTCTCCAGGGTTGGGTTGCCAAAGGTACTAGGCCATCTAACCTCTCATGGCTCATATGACATCCAGACATGTCTATCCAAACATCTGGTCTACCAAGACATCTAACTCATCATGTCATCTCTCCCTCTAACCTTCACTTAGGGTTAGGGTTACCATCATCCTCAAAGGATGTGCTAGGTCTCTACTTTTAATGGAGGTATCTACCTCCAAGACTAACTCTCTGTACTCATCCTCCTGCCACGAAGGTCTATCCTCAGGCCTCTCTTGAGGGCAATGACAACTCGTGTCATACGACCTAAGCATGTATCTATTCCTTTACGCTTACTCTATTAAGCTTATGTCCATGACATCTTATTTACATGCCTTTTATTAATTTGGTAGAGGATTCCTTAATCCTTATCAACCTTACCCATACCTCAAGAGGGTGAGGAGAAGAGAGGAAACCCTAATCCTTAAGGTCCTTAACAGAATTTGAGTTGAGAAGGGATGAACAAGGTGAGAGAGTCCTAAAGGTATTTTATTTTGAATCATATCCTAAGACATCGGCCAGGCAGTCACACAATCTGGGAGTCCTCGTATTCTGACTAGCGGTGCAGAGGAAAATATTTCCAGTCCCCATACATGATCCTTTTTTAGACACATCAGTCTTTCAGACAATCCTCTAATAACTCCCTTGGGTTCTACGGAGTTTGTAAAATGTAATAATTATTAAAGATTAAGTGAGGAACCTTCGCTCGGATACTAATTGTAACGATCCCGCCTCCCGATAACCCCCATTTAAGGGAGACCAAAAGGCCAGAGCCGTTACCCAATAACCCAGATCAAAGGTTCGACAAATAATCAATAACAATTATTAAATTCTACCAACTATACTGAAATATGGTAAAAATAAAAACTTTGCATACCTTTTGAAAATTTGGATTTCTAAACTTCTTTCCATGAATATACTAATCTATCTAATCCTCCTTTGCACGTTAATTCTAATTTAATTCCACATATTCCACTTTACTATTTGTTCTTTTCATTTGTACCTAAAATGCCGACAAACAAAACGTCAGTCAGCAAGAAGCTGGTATGTGGGGGAAACAATAATCATGCAACTATAATAACAATGTAATCATGCAATTAGTCATTTAACAACCAAGATTATGTTTTAAGCCAAACCACTCAATCCTTACATATCCCCCAACTATGTGTTGTCCCTGCAGTGGACTTGTAGGCTACCTCTCTTTAGGTAGATTCTTACCCCCATGGTCCTACCTTACAGGTAGCCAATACATAGGGTAATAGAGTCGCATGGCACTACCCAAAGGTAGCCCAATATCTAACTCAATGTGACTTGATGGACCTACCCCATTGGTAGCCATGTACTAAGTCATCCAATGACCTGATGGACCTACCCCATTGGTAGCCATGTACTAGGTCAACTATTAAGCCACAGAGGGGACCAGGATCTGAGCTAGTAGGCACATGTCTTATGCGATAGTCATATCCACATTATAGTTTGCATGAATTAAAATCATCCAACAATTAATTCATGACATCGATGAAAACTTCGGTAAACCTCGGAAAACTAACTCGAGATATTCATAAGCATAACCACATACCTGATCCAGAGCAACTTAATGTCCAAACATTAATATTCAATACAGTCAAACAAGCAATCAACAATATCCTGAAATTGATGCATAACACACATGTGGCATTATTTTATCCAAAACATTTTCAAGGTTGACTTGGGTCCCACCTTATGGTTTCTAGGCTAACTTTAGGATAGTATTAGGGTTTTTAGCCTCCATAATGCATTTATCACTTTTAACTCTCTTTTGATCCACAAACCCTAATTTCAACATCATAGGCATGATTGAATTCCAATTAGGTCAGATATATTTCTTTTACACTAAAACCAACATGTTTATTCTTTTAGGTCATGTCAAGATCATTAAGGCCAATTATCATCTTCAGGATCTTCATCAATGATTATCGTTCAATTGACAACTGTACCTTAATTACTATTTATCACATCTGCTAGGTTAATAAACCCTAATTTAACATTGATTGCACTTATTTACACAGGAAAACCCTAATCAAGAAAATCATGGGTTTTTCAACTCAGATCATATTCCTATTATCCTTTTTATGTCAAAAGGTCCAATCTTGATTTAGAATATTAAACTAAGTTATTAAACTCACCATTAAACAAATCAAGGGTTTTGAATTCATTTAAAGCATTAAAGTACTAACTTTATGTACTTTTCGAACTAGAAGTAAAACTAGTCTCTACTAGTATTTTTATTGAATTCCTCATACTTTTCTGAGCAAGATTCATGTATTAACTTTCCTCATCGGAGTTTTCTATCAAAATATATGATTTTAATAAGGAAATTTCCTTTTTCTAGTTTATTTGCTTATTTTAGAAAAACACGGATCGTCCGATTAATGGACCCCTAGTGCACATAGGATCCAACTTTCATAGATGTGCATGCCCACTTGCGATCAAAAGCAACCAAAAAGGCCAATATGCCCATACCTGAACAACAGACGCAGAAGGGCATTTCAGTAAATCGTCGGGGGTCATCTTCAAGCTCAGGCTAGCTTCACGAGCAGCCTAGCCGAGTCAACTCAGGGGTTGACTCTGGCTGTTTGTGCGTCTGTGTGCAAGATGACTAGTCCAAAAGCTCCATCCAAGCCTCTCAATTCTGACCATGCCCTTAATTGGTGTTGGTCTCTACTCCTTCACCGCCCACTAGTCGTCGTTTCTCCGGCAAGGTCGACATGTTACAGATAGGAAAGATCGGGGTCGATCTTAGAATTGAGCGCTCAGGAAGCCTCCTCTCACCCCGCCGCAGAGTTCGAGGTAGAAAAAGACATGTTGGTTCCTTCCTCCACCCTCCCCTATATATAGGGTCGAGGGCAGATGCCAGCCAGGTTGGGGATTCTCTGGAACGACGACCAAACCCTTAACAAGTAGGGTTGGTTCTCACCAGATTTTCCTCCCGAGTTCAAAGGTGCTAAACACGCGATCTAACTCCCTTTCCTCTTTTCACAATGATCCAAGTTTGGATCGTCTCCAACCTACTTGGCGCAGGACTCCTCGTGCCTGTGGGAGTCATCCCTGATCATTGGATCGTGATCCAGCGATCCACATAAAGCCTGAAACCATGGAATTGGAAAGATAATCCAATTACATAGTGACATCAAATCCTTAGGCAATTAATTACCTAACTTTAGGTAATTTTACAAATTGCATAACTCAGAAACTGTGCACTATTTTGCAACCAAAAATTAAGGGTTTCTCTTGCTTGCCTTTATCTTCTTTCATGTCGAATTTGAGTCTGAAACTCCAAAAGAAAAGGACTATTTCTTCAAAGGCAAGTTACTCATTAATAAAATTCATTTAAGGGTTATTTTCTCTTTCCTCAACCCATTAGCTTGTTATTTGGGACTCCTTGGACCCCAAGGAACCCTAATATTTAGAAATACTTTTTATTGGATATTAATCATCCTTCTAGATGCATCTATATCCATTATTTCTCATTATCTTCTTTATTTCTTAAAAAATATCTCGTTTTAAGGATTTCTCTTAATTTCTCTTTTATTTTCCTCATTGATATTCCTTTTAACTTTAGGAATCCTTGGAATACGAAATTCCACCAAGGATAACCCAATTATACCTCTTTCCACTTATTTCCCACATTTATCGTTGTTTTCAATTTCATTCTTAATAAGGAAATGTTTAATTGACCTTTTCTTTTCTTATTGGTTTCTTTTTGCAACTTTGGACTCCTTGGAACCCAAGGAACCCATGTGGCACGAAATCCACTTTTGGATCAAGTTCTTTTTCCTTCTAGAGGTTTCCACACCTTTCTTTTCTTAAAAACTCAATTAATCTTTTACTAATTGAATTTCCTTGTTATTGGGCCCAATAGCCAATAAAGCCCACAACACAATCATCAAGGCTATTGTAAACGAAATCCATTTATTCAAAACAAATTATATCATTATTTGTTCCAATATATTTAATATGAGAAATTACATTTCTCTCCAAATGAACCCAAAAAATTGGGGTTGTAACAATCATATATGATATGATATGGAAATGTCCTAATATGTTTATAAGACATTATATATGATATGATATGGAAAAGTCCCAATTTGTCTTAAGGATTGAAACTTGCATAAAGAAATCAGTTTCTTGAAAATGTTTATTCACCATCCTGAACTGTTGAATATTACTATTAATCCCAATCCAATAGCAATTTTTTTTGTTAATGGGATAACTGAATGCCTAAACAATCAATGGGAGTAAGAGTAGAACTCAAAATGTTTGAGGTCAACAAAGAGGTACAATGAGAACTAAGAGAATCATAAGTTGTTGTGGAATCTTAAGTTCATCAAATGACACTGAACAAAATAGTTCTAGAAGAACATGTCTGAGATTGGAGGATTGTGAATCCAACAACTAAGATAGGTTGGTCATGACAAGATGAGACAACTAATCAAGTAGAAGGTATTGTGAACCATAATTTGAGTAATGGCTCAAGACCATTATGGGGTCCATGTAAGCTAACAAGGTATACCTAAAGGGTGCAATAGGGTCTTGTTGCAAAGGCGTGCATGGATGACATAAAAAGATGAATTGGTTAATATGTTTTCAAATTAGTTCAAGTTGTTGAACATGATAGAAATTCCTTTACCAATTGTCATGCTTATTGTTGTAGTTAAAATAGACTATGAGATTCGACATATGAAGATTGAAATTGGATTCCTTAAGATTAATATATCAGAGGATGTGTACATGACACAACCTAAAGGCTTTATAACTTCAAGAATGTAAATAAAGTCTATAAACTACAAAGTTTGATCTGGATTGAAACAAGCATCTTAGAGATGGATCTTTTGACTTGACAAGATAGTAAAAGAGTTTTACTTGAATCAAGATAAAAGATGAAATCTTTGATTACAAAAGATTTTGTGGGAGCATATATGAATATTTCACATACGATGAGGAATAACATCTCAATGTTGTGAATATTGAGAGTAGGCATGGAGAACACCTTCAATGATGGATTGGGTGAAACATATTATAAGATAGGGATCAAGACCTTTAGATTTAGTTCTTGAAAGTTACACATCATAAGTTTTAGCATGTACAATAGCTAGGTGTTGAATGAGTTCAACACAGAAGGATTCAACGAGAGAGAATCTGGATTAGTCTCTCATGAACCATATGTTCCAATTCTTGTGAAGAATAGAAATGACATGATTAAAATGGCATAAGTTGTAGAAATGGATCTATCATGAATGTTATAAATTTACTTATCCCATATAATCTTGTATGCATTAGACATGACAAGATGATATTAAATTCCAATAAGGGTTATTGAAATGTCATTAAAGATATCCATTAGTACTTGAGAAGTACTTAAGGATAGATTGCTAGTCAATAGAAATAGAAATAAAGGAAGATTTGGTTGTAAAGGGTTACACCGATGCAAGCTTCTGAAATGACAAAAGTGATCATAAAAAAATATGCTTGATTTAAAGAAAAGTTGTTGTTAGTTGAAAGGGTTATGAACTAATAGGCATTAATTATATTCTACAATAGAAGCCAAGTATACTTGTGTTATGAACACAGAGTGATGTTGTATGGATCTAGAAGTTCATTTGATGAACTTATAGATGTTCCAACCATTGATGACTCAGTAGTGATATTGTGACAACAATGGATATACTTGTTAGGAAAAGAATATCAAATGTCATATTACGGTGGTCTCATCTCATAGAGAGGAGATAAGAAACATGTAATATACTGACTAATAGCAAAATGTTTCTAACCCTCTAGATTAACACTTGTGCAAAGGAAACATGGTGGACATATTTAGATCAATCATAATGAGATTCGTGGGTGAGTGGCTCTAAGTGGAAATGCGTGTCTGTTGGAAATGTATACCCAAAAGACAATCATATGATGATTGACATGGCATATAACATAAAGGGTTTGATTAATAATCATAAAGGAAATCTTTCAATTCATTATGGTTTCACTCAGTTATGAGATAATGAGGAAACATTATGAATGTATAAATAATGAAAATACTCAATGACATATGTCTTCAAGTACAAGACTTGAAGAATGAGAGTATATGAATGCTAAGAGTATATACATTGTTATTGTGTTCCTAGTAAGTTGTTACTGTGGAAGGTAGATAATCACCAGTAACACATAACACTGGAGTGTGGGTTGGTTGATGACAAAATCTCATTAGTGACGATATGGCCTATCTAACCAAGCACACAGATACATGGTAGGGAACAGTGTATCGTACAGACCCATCTTGAGAGTGACACATGGAAACCATAATTGATGGTCATAGTCATCTATCATTGTGAAGGTGGTGATTGTGTCTCTTAGACATGAAGTCACTACACTTATCACATGTCCTTCAGTATACTTTTACATCATAAAATGTAATCTTGAAATACGGGTTGTCATAAAGGTGATTATTGGGTAGTTGTGACACATGGGGCCAGAATGTGAGAGATGTAGATGGGATTTGTCCCTCATACTAGAGTTTGATGTCCTGGCCACTTGATAAGAGAGACTGAGAAACACATGTGCATGCACATGTGAATTAATATCTGATATTAAGGTCGCATTATCTCAGACAATCTGTTCTTAGTTCAAGGAACATGAATTGAATGTTGAGAGGATGATGATACCATGTCTCCAATTCATTCTGGATATCAGAGAGAAAGGAATTATACAATCACTGCAACACCTTACACATATTGTAGGTTGAATTTTTTCTCTAACTTTCCATTCACTTGGCTAGCACTGATGTGTGACTAGGCACCGCTCTCTGGTTGTGATGTCATAAGTTAGTTATGGGCATTCACTACCAACGCGATCTGGGACCTATAGGGTCACACGCATAGGAACTCATCTAGAAGAGGAGTTTAATATTAAATGATCATTGAATTGATTACTAAAGTGTTTAGGTATTCAATTCACGCAACAAATCAACTAAGTGGACTGCCAACCAATCCGCTGACCTAGTGAGTCAGCCATTTGAGTGTTAGGTTGATTGGAATTGAATTGGCTAAAGTTCTACATGAAATGGAGATCCAACCGATCATCTCACTGGGTGAACCGATTGGCTTAGATGAGTGAGACGCCTAGTACACCTGGTGAACCAATTGGCTTGGATGTGTCCAATGAAGGTTCTAGTAACTTTCCCAAATTTGTGAGAAAAAATTGCTTATTTCACTTGTTCAATTCTATTGGTACAAGAATTAATGTTTGCATTAATTGGAGACGATTTTGACACATTCATGTGCGATTAGGAAATAGGTGAAGTGACTTATTCGGGCCATGAACTGACTATCTCGCGTGTGAACTGACTAGTTCGGTTGCCAATAGTCCATTTCGGGATTCACATGCTATAAAAATTCAAGATCTTCCTATCCCTTCCACTCGCACACATATTGGGAACCCAGACCATAACCCCCTATAAAGAGAGGGGTACTGTGGGCTTCCCTGAACACAACTCAATTGCCTCTGACAATTGTTGTCCTCTCTAGTTGTGGTAACCAATAGAGAGCCCGAGAAAGTCCTACCCTCTAAAGGGAGGGATAATAAGGGAGAAAAAATTGTGGGAGATCAAGTTGGTGACTAGTACAACAGCGGGAGGGACAACTCCTCCTTGTCTATTCTACTAAAATGATAGGAGTTCTAGTTGGTCCATGTGGACTTCTCTAGAGGAAAGGAGATTGTTGTCTGCCGCTAGGAGGACAACATCAGCCTGGAGTCTGTGGCAAGACTAGTAGCTACTGCAGACACCATTCGATTCTGATGTTCATGGTGAAGACAAGAGAACCACAAATACCATCCAAGAGAAACTAGAAGATAGTTGTACTACAATGTGTTGTAGTTGTTGGACTTACTATAAGACCAAGTATAAACTCGTTTAACCAACTTTCCTATTCCATAGTAGTTGACGCGATCTTGCTGTTATGGGAATACAAATAGATATTTTTTTTTGTTTTCTCTACCTTTCTATGTGCCCGTATTTACCAACACGATATCCAGGGCACTTGATAAGTGAGACTGAGAAAAGCATATGCATGAAAATGTGTCAGTATATGATATTGAGGTCACATATATCTTAGAAAGTTTGCTCTAGTTCAAGGAACATGGATTGAACATTGAGAGGATGATTATTCCATGCCTCGAGTTCAATCCATATATCAATGGAAAAGGAATTATATAGTCACAGTAACACCAATCACAGATTGTAGGTTGTAATTGTTCTCCAACTTCCTGATTACTGGGGTAGCAATGATGTTTTGCTAGATACCGCTCGTTGATTGTGATGTCATAAATAAGTTATGGACAATCACTGCCAATGTAACATGGAAACTATAAGGTCACACACATAGGATACACTTGGAATAGGAGTTCATTCATGAATATGGTTTAAACTTGATTACAAAAGAGTTATGAATTCAATTTAAAAAACATTGGTTGAATATTGACTGATTGAACTTTGAACCGACGGGTTCAAGTGTTGAACCAATTGTTTCAATGTGTCAGGTCAATCAAAACCGACTTCGGCAAGTCTGGACCATGAATCGAGCAGCTTAGGTTGTGAATCGAGCAGTTGGTGGATCAATTCAATTGATTCAAGGATTTGTGCTTTCTTCATGTTGTGCATTAAATCATATATTAATTTCCAATACAAGTGTGATTATGAAACATGGTGAAATGACCAGTTCAATGGTTGAATCAATCATCTCACATGCCAACTGATCGGTTCAACTATGAGTCGACCATTTTTCCACTGGCATTATGTGAAAATTCATGAATTCAGGTCCCCTCCACTCCCAGACGAATTGGAAACCCAGACCCTAACCCTCCTTTAAATAGAGTGGTAATGGGGGCTTCTCTAACTGAACTCAATTGCCTTTGACAATTGTTTGTCTTCTATAGTTGTGGTACCCGATGAAAGAACCCTAAGGGAGGGATATCAAGGGAGAGAAAGTTGGTTCTAGTACAACAACATGGATGGATAACTCCTTTTTCTCAGTTCTACTATAATGATAGGAGTTCCTAGTTATCTATGTGGACTACCATAGAGGCAATGAGTCTTTCCCCCTAGGAGGACAAGGTCAACCATTGTCTGAGCTGATCAACCATGAGCTACTACTGATGTCCGATTGTGACTTGAAGAACCACACATACTGCAACAAGGGAATTGTCTCTCGATTTGCTCCAAGACCAGGTGTGACCTTGAAAACCATCATTCCACTTACATAGTCATTGATACGATAGTCTGTTATAGGGGAATATTGCATATAAATATTTTGTTTCTGCTACCTATCTGTTGCCATATTTCCCAACACAAATAGCCAACATGCAAGTCCACATTAGACAAATTAATCAATAGTTGGCTCAGTTATTTGAGCTAATAAAAAACCCACAAGGAAAGATTTCTTCCACAACTAAGACTGCAACGATGGAAACACTCTGATCAGGCAAGGTGCTGGAAGGACCAACAAGTGAGGATACCTGGGAAAACATCATGATCACTGAGTCTGTGCCAAAAACTGACCTGATAGGTGAAGACGCCAAAGTAGAGGTTGTTAAAAAGAAAGTTAAGTCAAAGGAAAAGGAAAGGGAAAGAAGCCATATAGAGAGAAAAGTCTATATGCACCTGAAGAAGCCCTAGATAATATGGATCCCTTTACACTAAGGATACCCTATCAATACAATTTGTTAAAGGCCCACCTAAAAAGGGGATATGAAAAATTCCCAGAAGTCTTAAAGAAACTTAACTTGGACATCCCTCTCCTATATGCCATTGAAGAAATGTCTATTTATGCCAATTTTTTTAAAGACCTTATAACAAAGAGAAGGTGTGAGATAAGTAGAAACTATAAAACTCACTGAGATGTCAAGCATTTTTGTGTAAGAAAAGGTGACAACCAAACAAAAGGACTCTGGAACTTTCACAATCCCATTCAATGTGGGGAACAATGAGGTAAGACAAGAGTTAGCTGATTGAGGAGCAAGAATCATCCTGATGTTGCTCACATTAGCTAAGAGACTAATTCTTATTGACAGGGTGAAAACTAGAATGTGGATCCAAGTAGCAGATATTTCCTTTACAAGACCAATTTGGATAGTAGAGGATGTTCCTATTCGTGTGAGTTTCTTCATCCTCTGTGATAAAGTTTCTATCAACACCGTGGAAAATCCCACATGCCCGATGATATTTAAAAGACCATTCTTTTCCATGGGAAGAGATATAATAGATGTTAAAGTTGGGATCATTGCTATAAGGGTAGGAAATGACCACATTGACCTTCATGTTCAAGACTTCATGAAGGGACCTTCTTTGTTTCAATTTGTCTACTTCGTGGACAACTACAACCAATTCTATGAGGAGGTTCAGGATCGGAATGCCATGGTAAATCCAATAATGAGAGTGTTGAACAACCTAAGTCCTAGAGAAGAAGATATGAAAGTGACCAAACTTCTTGATTATTTGGATGAAACAGAGAGTGAGGAAAACCATGAAGACGATGAGGTCATTAAAATGGCAAAATGTGCATCTCTAGAACAAACTCTTGAAGAGAAAGAGGCTACAACCCAATCTGGAGCATAGAAAACTCCATGAAGGCTTGAAGTATTCTCAACGATGATGAGAGGAATCCCTTCATCATTAACTCTTCCTTGATAGAGGATTAGGAAAAACAACTTCTATTTGAACTTAAGAAGAGGAGAGAAGTGATTTCTATTTAGTAGAAGACACTAGAAGCTTGAGTCCATCTGTCTATATTCATAGAATCCACTTAGAAGAGAACACAAATCCCCTCACCCAAATTCCAAGGAAGATGAATCAAAATCTAAGAGAAGTGGTTAATAAGGAGGTTATAAAACTTCAAGAGGCAGGTATAATATACCTGATAAGAGACAATAATTGGGTGAGCCTTATTCATGGTGTACCCAAGAAAAGTGATATGATAGTGGTCAAAGGAGGAATTTGTGATGAAATTTCCACCAAAATGGTCATGAGTTGCAGAATGTGCACAGATTATAGGTTGTTAAATGCAACAACCAGAAAAAGATCATTTCCCTTTGCTCTTTATTGACCGAATGTTGGACCATTTATCCCACCATTCATATTTCAATTTCCTCAATGGCTACTCAGGCTTCTATCAAGTCCCCATACACCCGGATGACTAATAAAAGACAACATTCACTTGTATCTATGGAACATATTCTTTCATGAGGATGCCATTTGGCTTCTATAATGCACCTGCAATGTTTCAATGGTGCATTATGTTGGGTTTTAGTGGAGGCAGAGAAGGCAGCAGAAACAAAAATATTTCTCCCCAAACCCAGTATAAAGGAATCATGTCAACATCTATACAATAGGAAGGATGGTTTGTAGAGACATACCTTGTCCCGAGGCTTGCTCGGCAACGTTACCTTACGACTTGCGCAGTCTTCACCTTCGGTTTTGGATGGTGTCTGTGCAGCTCCTGGTCTCACCAATACTGTCGGGATTGACAGTTGTCCTCTGAGCAGCAGAAGTCTCCTGCCTCTGTAGTAGTCCACACGGACCACCTGGACTCTGATCGCCTTGTCGCATGAGGCACCGAAATGAGTCGTACCCTCCTGTCGGCGTACTAGTCACTAACACACTCTCCTGCAACCATTTGCTTTTCTACAGTTGTCTTTCCCTTGCTGTGCCTCCCTAATCGGTAGCACTTGCTCGGGCTCTCTCGGTTACCACAACCAGAGAGAATGACAACTTTGCAGAGCAACTGGTATTCTGAGTTGTACTGAGAGAAGCCCCCAATACCCCTTTATATATAGGAGGGTCATGGGACAGGGTTCTCTACCCCGGACAATGCGGGATTAAAGCATGAGTAGAAGGGTTTGAGATTTTCCACAAAATCTGACAAACTGTGCCAATTGAACCGATCGGTTTAGCCCTGAACCGATCGTCTGGGCCCTTGAGCCGATCAATTCAAGCATTAGCCGATCGGTTCATGGTCCTGGTCCAACTCAAATTGACTTTCCATGTTTGTTTCCAACTATTCAACTATCAGTCCTTGTCCAAATCAAATTTGAACAAGTGAAACAAACTCAGTTGGTCACCTGACCAGTTCAACAATGTGAACCGATCGGTTCATTGACCTGAGCCAGTCGGCTAACCAACCTGAGCCGATCAGTTCATCTCTATGAGATGATCGGTTGGGGTAGCAGATCATTTAATTGCAGTTTCAGTCAATCAGATACTCTAGTCATCTGATCCAACACCTTGAACACTATGATTTTGAGCTATCAATCGATTGGGTGTTTAATTGAACTACTAAACTCCTTTAGTAATCAATCCAAACAATATTTATCGAGAAACTCCTCTTCCAGGAACATGTCCTAGTGTGTGTGACCCTGCAGGTCCATTTCACATTGGCAGTGATAGTCCATAACACCTATGACTTCACAAGCAAAGAGCGGTGCGTAGTCACACATCAGTGCTACCCAAGTGAAATGGAAAGTTGGAGAACAACTTTCAATCCTACAATCTGTGAATGGTGTTACAATCAATGTATAATTCCTTTGTCACTAATGTCCTGAATGAATTCAAGGCATGGTACAGTCATCCTTTCAACGTTCATCCATTTCCTTGATCTCAGAGCAGACTGGGTGAGATGTGTGTGACATCAATATCACATATTGATTCACACATGCATGCACATGCCTTTCTCAATCCTACTCATCAAGTGGCCATGGACATCAAACTCCCTTAGGAGGGACAAATCCCATATCTATCACTCACCCCTCAAAAGCCCCATGTGTCAAAGTCACCCAATCATCACCTTTATAACAACCCATGTTTTAGGACTGTGTTTGATGATGTCAAAGTGTACCCAATGACATGTGTTGAGTGTAGTGATTTCAGGTTGAAGAATCACACTCACCACCATCACTGTGAGACCTGAGTGGGACTACCTAATCATGGTTCCATGTGTCACTCTCACGGTGGGTCTGTTTGGTATACATCTTCTCCAACAAGTACCTATGTGCTTGGTTTGATATCATTATATCATGACTAATGAGATTCTGTCATCAACCAATACACAATCTAGTCTTTAGTGTTATTGATGTTTATGGTTATTTCCAAAATAACAACCGACTAGGGACAAAACAAGATTGTATACTCTTAACATCCATATGATCTCATCATTTAGGCCCTGAACCTAAAAGAATATGTCATCAAGTAAAACAATTCTTTAGACATCTATCATGTTACACTATCATCTCAGAAACAGTTAAAACATATAGATCGGAAATTGCCTTTATTATTATTCAAATCATTTACAAAGTATCCCATTACAATCATCACATGACTTTCTCTATGGGCATACATACCAACAGACTCCCACTTGCACTTAGAGCCAGTCACCTAGGAACCTCAGTCCTTGTGACCTAGCATGACCATCATGCTTCTGCTGAGAAAGGGCCTTAGTCAGTGGATCAGCTATGTTGTCTTCAATTGGTACTTTGCAAATCTTCACATCTCCTCGTTGTACGATCTCTCGTATGAGATGGAAGCGCCATAGTATGTGCTTGGACCGCTAATGTGATCTGGGCTCCTTAGCTTGAGAAATAGCTCCATTATTGTCACAATAAACCTCAATTGCATCACAGCTACTGGGAACTAGTTCAGTGATGAATTTCCTGATCCACACAGCCTCCTTTGCTTCATGTGAAGTAGTGATATACTCGGCCTCTGTAGTACAATCAACAACTATTTCTTTCTTGGAACTCTTCTAGCTCACAACTCCATTGTTTAGGCAAAATACAAATCCTGATTGCGATATGTAATTATCTTTGTCACTTTGGAAGCTTGCATCAGTGTAACCCCTTACTACCAGTTCTTCCTCACTGCCGTATACAAGGAATTGATCCTTAGTCCTTCACAAATACTTGAGTATGTTCTTTAAGGCTATCCAGTGAGCATCCCCTGGATCTGACTGGTACCTGCTCATCATGCTGAAAGCATATGAGACATCTGGGTGTGTGCACAACATAGCGTACATGATGGATCCGATGGCTGATGCATATGGGATCCCATTCATATGCTCCCTCTCTTCACAAGATTGGGGATATTGATCTCTAGAGATGGTGACTCCATGTAGCATGGGGATGTTGCCTCTCTTTGAGTTCTCCATGCTGAACCAATTTAGCACTTTGTCAATGTACATGCTTTGACTTAGTCCGAGAAGCCTTTAGATCTATCTCTATATATCTTAATACCTAGAATGTAGGATGCTTCTCCTAAGTCCTTCATTGAGAAAGTATTCCCCAGCCACGTCTTTACCTTCTCTAAGGCTGTGACATCATTCCCCATCAATAGTATGTCATCCACATACAATATGAGGAATGTGGTCGTGCTCCCACTAACCTTCTTGTACACACAAGGTTCATCCTCATTTTGAATAAAGCCAAACACTTTGACTTCCTCATCAAATCAAAGATTCCAACTCTGAGACGCTTACTTCAATCCATAGACTAACCTTTGTAGCTTACTTACTTTATTGGCATTCTTTGGATCTACAAAATATTTAGGTTGTGTCTTGTACACATCCTCATTTATATTCCCATTAAGGAATGTGATTTTAACATCCATTTGCCAAATCTCATAGTAATAGTAGGACGCAATAGCAAGTGTGATCCTAATGGACTTAATCATGGCAACTGGAGAAAAAGTTTTGTCATAGTCAACACCTTGAACTTGTCAGAAACCCTTCGCAACCAATCTGCCTTTATAAGTTTGCACATTGCCATCCATGTCGGTCTTCTTCTTGAATACCCACTTAAACCCTATGGGTTTTATCCCTTTAGGTGGTTCCACCAAAGTGCATACTTTGTTGGAGTACATGGATTCCATCTCAGATCTCATGGCTTCAAGCCATTACTCATAATCTGGTCCCTCCATAGCCTCTAGATAGTAGTTGGATCATTGTCTGTGATCAACTCACCCCCTTCTTGAGTCACAAGGTATCCAAACCTCTCAGGTTCAAGGCATGTCCTACTAGATCTACAAGGTCCTTGTGTTATTTGAGGAGACTGAGATTCCATAACACCTTGTGAATCTCTATGTTCCTCTTGTACATCTACTGGTTCAATGTTTTCTTATTGGGCTTGAACCTCTTCAAGCTCTATTTTCCTCCCACTGTTTCCTTTGGAAATAAATTCCTTTTCTAGGAACACAGCTGTCCTAGCAACAAACACTTTGTTTTCAGTAGGGTGGTATAAATAATATCCCCTCATTTACTTGGGGTATCCAACAAAATAACATTTATCGGACTTGGGTCCAAGCTTATCAGGAAACATTTTCTTGAAGTAAGCCTCACAACCCCAAATATTAATAAAAGACAAATCGAGACGCTTCTCATGCCATATCTCATATGGTGTCTTTTGAACCGATTTAGATGGTACTCAGTTAAGTGTAAACACAGCTGTTTCAAGAGCATGACCCCAGAACGAAATCAGAAGATCAGCAAAACTCATCATTGATGGCACCATGTCAAGTAACGTGTGATTCCTTCTTTTAGACACACCATTATGATGTGGTGTTCCAGGCGAAGTCCATTGTGATACGATACCACGGGCTCGTAGAAGGTCCTCAAACTCTTGGCTTAAGTATTCTCCACGTCGATCGGATTGAACTGCTTTAATACTTGTACCAAGTTGGTTCTATACTTCATTCATGAAATCCTTGAATCTTTCAAGGGTTTCTAACTTATGTTTCGTCAGGTATACATAGAAATACCTACTGAAGTCATCAGTGAAGGTAATGAAGTACTGACACCCATTTCTGGCATTTGTTCTAAAAGGCCCACATACATCAGTATGTATGAGTCCTAATAGATCACTAGCTCTCTCACCTTTACCTGAAAAGGGAATCTTGGTCATCTTGCCCAACAAACAAGATTCACATGTCTCTATTGATTCATAATCAAAGGAGTCTAGATAACCATCTTTATGGAGTCTAGAAATGCGCTTCTCATTTATGTTCCCTAGACGACAATGCCAAAGATATGTTTTGTTTGAATTGTTGAGTTTTTGCCTTTTGGTGTTTCAGTTGTATACACTTGTCTCTACATCTATCAAGTATAGACCATAAGACATTGGGGAACTTCCATAAAGGATCCCATCTTTTGAAATGGAACATTTTCCATTCTAAATGAGAAATTCAAAACCATCCTTGTCTAAACACGAAATGGAAATGATATTCCTATTTATGGAAGGTACATAATAGCAGTTCTTCAACTCTATTATTAACCCACTAGGCAGAGTTAACTCATAGGTTCCTACGACACTGGCGGCAATCCTTGCCCCATTGGCAACATGTAGTTCAACCTTTCCTTTCCCTAAATTCCTACTTCTCTTGAGATCCTTCACATTTGAACAAATGTGAGATCCACATCCGGTATCAAGTACCCATGACAAAGAAGTAGTAAAGTTAATCTCTATCACGTATATACCAGAAGTAGAGATCTCTATCTCTCACTTCTTCTTCCATCGTTCCTTCCATCCTCTCCATGTTTTGAGTGCAGAAGAATTTGGTTTGGCGAGAGAACCCTTCTCTCCCTCACCTTTGTCCTTAGACTTCGTTCCATTGATATCTATCAATGAACTATCCTTCTTCTCATTTGTCTCAAACAATGCCTTAAGCATACATAGAGTGGACTCAAAGGCTACATATATATTTGGATTATGCAGAACATTTCTCATCATCCCCAACTAGTTATGGAATTTATTCTCAATTAATTTTCCCATTATAAAAGATGATTCTTTTGCCATTCTATAAGAGAAAATTGCATTTTTCAAAACTCCTTTTGATTTGAATAAAATTTGACGATAGTTAATTAGGCCTTTAATTAATTATTGCTCCTACTATTTTGATTCAAATTGACAACCCTCACCATCAATTTGGAAGATTGCAGCGCACAATCTTCTAGTGGGTCAAGATCATGAAATCCTCTCAGTCATGGACCAGCTAGGGTTGTCACCCACAACTTAGATCTTCCAGGTAGGCAACTATTGCCAATTGCATCATATGCAACTCTTGAAAGATGTCATATGCATTTCCTTTCCATTATCACCTCCATGCCTCAAGGTGCTAGATCATATCTAGGTCACCTTGTTAAGTTTGACCCAAAGCTAACACGATGAACATGCACCCTGCTAGGGTAGACCCACATATCCATCCTTTACGCTTCCATGAGATAGATGGTGCACCATGCTAGGGCATGCCCACAGTTGGCTGATCAAGCTTTTCACGTGTGTCGCATTTGGAAGGCATCTAAAACTTTAATATTTAATGAGGGATTTGGTTTTATAGTTACATATACATATCCAATCACCACAATATATAGTATGTATCATATACATGCTATATCCCACAGAAAACATGTGAAACGATAAAAGCGATGATTATGGCCATCCTAATGTGATTCCTCGAGCCAAGAGGAATCACGGTCGTCTAGGTCCACATCACATGCAACCTGTACAAGATGAACTCTGCGCTTTGCCGTTCTGGGTTTGATCAACTCATCTCCATGATTGATCGGCTCACCATCAGGCCAGTTAGCTGGGTGCCATCAGCTGATCGATTGGCTCCTCCAACCGATCGGTTCGCCTGATCATTGTACATCTCCTCATGGCCGCCACCTGCTCATCTCGCACATCGAACCGGTCGTCTAGAACACCAACCGTTCTGTAACATCCCTGACCTGGGTTATGTGTTAACCCTAGATGTTTTTCCTAATAAGGTTGATTATATTCTTTATCTTATCTTGGGAAAAGTAATTAGGACTCATGAGAAACTTATGTTTCAATTTTGGTCCTGTTTGAACAATGTTGAAGCAATGTTTGCTTATTTTGGACTAAAGTGCAAATTACCCAAGTTGAGGGGTTAAATTGCAAATGTTGCATGATAAGATGTTCCTCTGATGTTGAGACATCATAAGAATGAATATGATGTAGTGGTATGGTTTTCACAAGCTTGGGCACCAAGATTCAGCTTGTAAAGCAATCCTTGTGCATTAAAACCTAGTTTTGGTGTAATGTGCAATTTATCCAAAACCTAGGGTTCAATATGCAAATTACCACTTCAATAAGGTCCATAATGTTTTTTGGCATCATGTAGAGCAAATAAAATGAGAGGGGCACCTCATTTGAATTAAGTTGGAGGAGAGAGAATCTTGATATTAAAATAATCAAGATTTAATCCTAAGTGAAACCCTAATTCAATTTAGGGAAAAAATGAATGTATTAATTAAAGTGACTTCAACCAAAATTAAAATGGTTGAATTCATATGTGTGTGGATGAGATTAAGCCCTTGCAAAGGCACGAGCATATCCTAAGGAGGTGAAATTCCACTCACCATTATAATAAGAAAAAGAATTTCCACTCAAATATGGATATTCTTATTATAAGGGTTAAGGTGCTTAATTTCTTTTCCCTTAATTCATGGATAATGGAAGGGATCTAGGTGGGGATAGAGATTCCCTTTCATGCAAGAAACCAAGGGGGAAGTGGTGGAAACAATTTTGGTATAAATAGACTTTTATAAGATATTTTCTCTCTCCTCAATTTTCTTATAAAATTACCTTTTCCAAGCCAAAACAAAGGCTTTTTCGGATTTCTTTCTTTCCCCTTGCTTGGAAAACTACCAAGGTGCTGTGGAGGATCAGGAGGACGACCCCCAACCTGTTGGTAAGGTTCTTGACCTCCTTTCACCTTGAATCCATGGTGAAAATAAAAAACCAATGCATGAATTCTTCATAACTTGATCCCCTCTTCAATTCTAACCAATTCTTTTCACTCAAAGCTTGAGGACAACCCTTGTAATAGTGAAAGGAGTTGCATCCACCATTGTTTCCGTGAGCTTGGAGATATGGAGCTCAATTTGAGGTGGGTTTTATAACTTGAACCCATATTCATTGTTATTGAACTCAATTTCTCAATTCAATTGATTCAATTGCTCTTTTTGTAATACCCTTGATTAGTTGATGCAATTGCCATGAATATGGCAGTAGATTTCGAAGGTTTTCAGGTTTATGATGATGACATCATCACAAGCACACACCTTATCCAAGGGAATGAGCAAACGGTTTTCAAAACCGCATGATTTAGTTAGTTGCAAAACCGAATGGACACTTTTGAGTTCAAAACCGTTTGGAGTATTTGGACTCCAAGACCACATGGGTAATTCACTCAAAAACGTATGGGAAATACACCCAAGACCGCATGGGTAATTACTCAAGACCGCATTGGTAATTTTACCCAAGATCCAATGGATAATTCACCTCAAAACCGAATGGGTTTCAACTTCAAGATCGATTGGGTAATTTAGTCCAAAACCGAATGGGTAATGGACTCAAAACCATTTGAGAGGGTTGACCAAGGGTTTACCATTTGAGATTCCTGTTCCTAATTATGTTTTTTGATAACCCACCAAATTTGATGGGTTAATTCCAAAGGAATCATGAGTTGAAGGCTAATCAATTAGGAAAACCTAATTGGATTAAGTGCTGATTTTCAACTTGAGTATTTTAACTTTTTGGGAAAACGGTTTCAAAACCGTTTGAGAGGGTTGACCAAGGGTTGATCGTTTGAGATTCCTGTTCCTATTCATGTTGGTTAATGACTCACCAAATTTTATGGATTAATTCCCAAGTAATCATGAGTTGAAGGCTAATCAATTGGGCAAACCCTAATTGAAATTTGTGCTGAAATTCCAATAAGTTGATTTGAGATTTTGGGTGGATTAGCCCAAACGGTTTCAAAACCGTTTGGGGATCACCCAAACGGTTGAAAAACGTTTGGGTACTACCCAAGACCGTTTGGAGGTCTGGGGTTAAGTATGGTTGACCAATTCAAGGTCCAAAGGTATCAAATCACTTTGCAATTAAGTGCTGATTTGATGATCAACGTAATAGCTCAAACCCTAATGATTTTCACTAGAATCCAAGGGTTGGATGAGCCAAACGGTCTCAAGACCGTTTGGAGCTCATCCAAATGGTCTCAAGACCATTTGGAGGTCACCCAAGACCATTTGGAGGTCTAGTGTTGAGTATGGTTAAGCAATTGAAGATCCAAAGATACTAAGTTGGAGTGTAATCAATTGCTGATTTGGTGATCAATCCAATGATCCAAACCCTAATTGATTGACTTGGATTTTGATGATGTCATGGGAAAATGGTCTCAAGACCGTTTGGAGGTCATCCAAATGACCTCAAGACCGTTTGGGGTCAGGTCATGTTCAATTTGGATGATGGTTCAATGGTTTCAAAGTAACTAATCATGCATTGATTAGTGTTGAAGAATTATCGATTTCAAACCCTAATTCAATTGATTCAAGCCCTAATTGATAATCAATTGAGGTTCAATTGAGGGTCAAATCAGTTGAAGGTTGACCTATTAAACTCAATTGAAGAATGAGGATAGGTCCAATTGATGATTGGTTCCATGAATTCAATGATTGAAGGAATCAACATTGGAAATCCTAATCCAATTCAATTGGTTGAGACCATATTTGGTCCATGTGGTTTTGAGGAGGTTTGGACCAAATGATCTCAAGACCGTTTGGGACCAAATGATCTCAAACCGTTTGGAGACCCAAAGTGCAAACGGTTTCAATACCTACTTTGTCTAATTGATTTCTAGTACAACTTGTTCAAATAGTTTTCAACCAATTGATGTATGAGAACCAAGATCACTGAGGGTCTAAGTAATTAACTTTGTCAAGATCAACATGGTTAATCCATTTGAATATATTATGTAATTGAAGGCCCAATATGGTTAACCTAATTGGATACCTAATGTAATTGAAGATTTCAATGGTTAACCCAATTGATCACTTTGTGGAATTGAAAGTTTAATTGGTCAATTCTTTTGAATTCATTATATAATTGATGGTTTAATTGATTAGACCATTTGGACATCTAATATGATCAAAGGTCAATTAGCTATGTGATTATTAAATATGTAGACCCATGATGATTGTGAAGGTTAACCCTAGCTATGTATACTCAAGTGAAGAGTTGACCTAGATTAATCTTGGTGTAGCTAACATCCTAAAGAGGATGAGAGAGGGAATGAGAGGGATGAATGCTTATATAATTAAGCCCTAATTCTCTCATTATGAGTAAACTATGCGATAAGGGTTGATCCATAATAATGATATCATGAAACCCTAATCAATGAGCCCTAACCCTAATTAGAGCGATGCTATGTGTGAAACCCTAATTGGAGCAATGCTATGTGTGAAACCCTAATCTAGGGCAAAACTAAGTGTTATCATAAATCCAGGGTGATGATAGAACCCTAACTTAGTGTAACAATGAAAGAAACCCTAATTTAATGGGAATTGTACATCCTAACCTTAATTTGGGTATGAGGTAAGAAGAACCTTATTTGTATGTGAATAGAAAACCTTAATCCCTAAAATGGAGTAAGGTGTATGGAACCCTAATATAGGGTAGTGCCATTAATCCTATGTGAAGACTTAGCACTGGGTGATGTGTTGTGAAATCCATAAATATATGGAATATGCTATGTGAATCCTCAAATTATAAGTATGGAGAATATTACTCCTAATAGTGGAATAGTGTTTAATGTTATGACAAATGTGATGAACTGATGCATAAAGTATTAGGATGGGTAATACCCTAATACAAGCTAAGTGTATGAACTCAAGCAAGATAAAGGTGTCGAGGAAAGTGATACATCAAGATATGATAGATATCACATCCAACACCCCAAATACTGGTATACCTTGATGTGTTATAAGTCCAATATAATTTGATGAATGATACATGAGATGTATCATGTCAATGGTTACATTGTAATGTAATACACTCTATTGAATGTAGGCTAGCATGCCTTATGAAAGGGTTAGTTCAAACCGAGAAACTATGATGTAACCATATTCTGGCAAAGATGAGAGAGAAACTCATGCTATGTGTTAATAATTCATTTAATAATGAATTATGAGAATAAATAAGTATGATTGAATACTTATGTTATTCATATTGATTCCTTACTATGTGAACCCTAACACAGGGTACTGCTATGGGAAACCCTAATACAAGGTGATTCTATGTGAGGTTCTAACACAAAGCAATCCTATGTGAAGCTCAAACACAGACTAATGGGTTATGAATGTAATATGTTAACCCTTGTATTGCATGGTACTGATATGTAATTGTGTCATGATTACTAATCATGCAGATATGTTGAGAAGATGAGCATAGCTAGGTATGGGCTATGATGCTTTGTTATTGAGAATCTTTTATAGGCTTTGTAAGCCTTCACATGCTTTGTGTAGTATGAATCAATGAGCTTTGTGTACTATGTGCAATACATTGTGTAGCAAGAAATATGATGTCCTTGGTCAGATGATCTGAAGGTATTAAGCTACCTAACAAGTGGTAATAAGTATCCTATGGTGAGTTATGGGTTTAAATACCCAGATGTTGTAATCATGGTGATGAACTTGCTAAGAAGTGGAATTGTACTTGGTGAGTTAAGGGATTAAGGTCCCAATACCTTGTGGAAAAGAGTATGCCTATAGGCCATGACTCCACAATGACAATGCCAGGCATTAGATATATGATCTAAGCCTGAAGAGAGTTAATGCTGTGATAATGATTCTGTAGTGAATAAATGTTATACATGTTCTTCATTTTCCTTAAAGGATAAATGACATATTGTTCTATCAGGTTATAGTTGCAATGCTTTTGATAAGAATAATTTTCTAATCTGTTAGACATTAAAATATCTACTGCCAAATAAATATGATTTCTCTATTCATATTTATCTTCTTAAGCTGCAATAATAATGTTACTAGCAGAGAGTTATATCTCTCGCTGGGGAAATTTACAATTGTCTCACCCCCGTGGGAACCACATTTTTAGGTGGATGCGGACGAGGAGGCAGGAACCCGTCAGCAGGTGAAGGACAGCTACAGTAGCAGCAGAGACAGCAGTGAAGTCTCAGGTGGAGACACTGGCTGTTATGCCTTGTATAGATGTAAATAGAGTCCTATGTGTCGTCTCTGTACTCTCAGGTCCTCAGAGTAGTAGTTAGTGCTTTTGAGATTTTGGCTCAGTGCCTCAAGATTTTATACTGCCTATGTTGATCTTACCAGTGCAGTTGATGCTTGTAACTCTAAAAAAGAGATGATGCATGACATGTACCTTTAAACCAAAATGTAAATGTGTTACTTTGGTTCTATGTGAGAAAGTTTTCCTTTGATGGATATTTCGATAAAAAGGTTTTAATTTTTAGTGATTTTTGGTAATCCGCTGCTTAGTGAACGCTTCCGCTTTAGTTAATTATGTTTTCATGAGTTGTATGCCACACGATCGGTTCACACCTTAAACTGATCGTCTCATTTATCGTCAGGTTGTCCTCCCTTCTTTGACATAACACGAAATAAAAGATGTATCTTATTTTACATTTCAATTGAAAAACCCCGAGTTACATTCGGGGGGAGCAAAGGTAGGAAAGAAATCTCGAGTTATCTCGAGTTACATCAGGAATAAGAGATAGGGAATCAGTGCACAAACCGAGATGCAAGAAACCACATTCAACCAAGCACACATACATAGGGTTTATTGGCCATAACCACACTATATATCCACCACAAAACTCATTTAAGGGCGACACGTATCGAGTGCATTCATATTACATATCATATATGTATATTGGGATTTTTGGATTTAGGATTGGACATGCATAGAGCCAATTTTATTCACATCGTATGCAATAAATAAAGGCGATAAACCAAAATCAATCACATCGATAATCCTAAAGTATAGAGAAGTTGATGTGGCTCTGATACCACTGTTGGGTTTTAGAGGAGGCAGAGAAGGCAGCGGAAACAAAAAAATTTCTCCCCAAACCCAGTATAAAGGAATCACGTCAACGTGTAAAAAATAGGAAGGATGGTTTGTAGAGACATACCTTGTCTCGAGGCTTGCTCGGCGACGTTACCTTGCGGCTTGCGCGGTCTTCACCTCCGGTCTTAGACGGTGTCTGTGCAGCTCCTGGTCTCACCGGGACTGTCGGGATTGATAGTTGTCCTCTGAGCAGCAGAAGTCTCCCTCCTTTGTAGTAGTCCACACGAACTACCTGGAACTTCGATCGCCTTGTCGCACAAGGCACCATAAGGAGTCGTACCCTCATGTTGGTGTACTAGTCACCGACACACTCTCCTGCAACCAATCGCTTTTCTACAGTTGTCTTTCCCTTGTTGTGCCTCCCTAATCGGGTAGCACTTGCTCGGGCTCTCTCAGTTACCACAACTAGAGAGAACGATAACTTTGCAGATCAACTGGTGTTCTGAGTTGTACTGAGAGAAGCCCCCAATACCCCTATGAATATAGGAGGGTCATGGGATAGGGTTCTCTACTCCCGGAAATGCGAGATTAAAACATGAGTAGAAGGGTTCGAGATTTTCCACAAAATCTGACAAACTGCGCGAGTTGAACTGATCGGTTCAGCCCTAAACTGATCTTCTGGGCCCTTGAGCCATTCAGTTCAAGCATGAGCCGATCAGTTCGTGGTCCTGGTCCTACTCAAATTTACTTTCCATGTTTGTTTCCAACTATTCAACTATTAGTCCTTGTCCAAATCAAATTTGAACAAGTGAAACAAACTCGGTTGGTCACCCGACCAGTTCAACAATGTGAACCGATCAGTTCATTGACCTGAGCCACTCGGATGACTAGCATGATCCGATTGGATGAGCAACTTGAGCCGATTGGTTCATCTCTATGAGTCGATCGGTTGGGGTAGAAGATCAATCAATTGCAGTTTCAATCAATCTGATACACTAATCATCTGATCCAACACCTTGAACACTATGATTTTGAGCTATCAATCGATTGGGTGTTTAATTGAACTACTAAACTCCTTTATTAATCAATACAAACAAGATTTATGGATAAACTCATCTTCCAGGAACATGTCCTAGTGTGTGTGACCCTACAGTTCCATTTCACATTGGCAGTGAAAGTCCATAACACTTATGACTTCATAAACAAAGAGTGGTGCCTAGTCACACATCAGTGCTGCCCAAGTGAAATAGAAAGTTGGAGAACAACTTTCAATCCTACAATACATGAATGGTGTTACAGTGAATGTATAATGCCTTTGTCACTAATGTCCTGAATGAACTCAAGGCATGGTACAATCATCCTTTCAACGTTCATCCATTTCCTTGATCTCAGAGCAGACTGGGTGAGATGTGTGTGACATCAATATCACATATTGATTCACACATGTATGTGAATGCCTTTCTCAATCCTACTCATCAAGTGTACATGGACATCAAACTCCCTTAGGGGGGGGGAAATCCCATATCTATCACTCACCCCTCAAAAGCCCCATGTATCAAAGTCACCCAATCATCACCTTTATAACAACCCATGTTTCAGGACTACGTTTGATGATGTCAAAGTGTACCCAGTGACATGTGTTGAGTGTAGTGATTTTAGGTCGAAGAATCACACTCACCACCATCACTGTGAGAGTTGACTGTGACTACCTAATCATGGTTCCATGTGTCACTCTCATGGTGGGTCTGTCTGGTATACTTGTTCTCCAACAAGTACATATGTTCTTGGTTTGATATCATTATATCATGACTAATGAGATTCTATCATCAACCAATACACAATCTAGTCTTTAGTGTTATTGATGTCTATGGTTATTTCCACAATAACAACTGACTAGGGACAAAACAAGAATGTATACTCTTAACATATGTATGATCTCATTGTTTAGGTCCTGAACCTAAAAGCATACATCATCAAGTAAAACAATTCTTTAGACATCTATCATGTTACACTATCATCTCAGAAACAGTTAAAACATATAGATCAAAAATTGCCTTTATTATTATTCAAATCATTTACAAAGTATCCCATTACAATCATCACATGACTTTCTCTACGGGCATACATACCAACACATTATATTTATGTTTTCAGATTTCTTAGAAGACATTATGCAAGTTTTCATGGACAATTTTTCTATTTGTGAAACTAATTCCAATGATTGTTTGAAAAATGTGTCTAAAGTTTTGTAACATTGTAAAGAGAAGCAAATAGTGATGAATTGAAAAAATTTCACTTCATGGTGCAAGAGGAAATCATGCTTGTTCATTAAAATTTTTGAGAGAGGTATTGAAGTTGATCTGAGTAAAGTGGAAGATGTATCCAAGCTCCCACCTCTACAGTACGTGACATGTGTCAGAAGTTTTCTTGGACACGCTAGATATTATATGAGGTTCATCAAAGACTTTTGAAAAATCTCCAAACCCCTCTCTAGCCTTCTAATCAAAGATGTTTTTTGAATTTTGTGAATGAATTCCCAAAAGTCTTTATCATTTTAAAGGGTTCTCTAACAATCGGTCCAATCTTTCGAGCCCCATATTGTGAGCTTCCTTTTGAACTTGTATGCGATGTTAACAATTACACAATAGTAGCCTTGCTAGGTCAAAATAAAAAAGCATCATGTCATTTACTACAAAATCAAAACTCTTGACGAAACCCAAGTCAACTATACCACCACCAAGAAAGAGATGCTAGCTATTGTCTTCAACTTTGGAAAATTTAGATCCAATTTGACAAGGTCAATGATGATAGTTTATACGGATCATGGAGCAATAATGTATCTAATGAAAAAGAAAGACACAAAACCATGGACCGTAAGGTGGGAACTCCTTATATATGAGCTTAATCGCAAGATTATTGACAATAAATGAAAAAATTATATTGTGCCATACCACATATCACAAATTGTTATAGCCGATGACAAGTCACTCCTGTTTAATGGAATTTATCACGATGATGCCCTGATGATGGAAAATACCATCTAACTAACCATTTCATGGTTTGCCGATATATACAACTATCTTTCATGTCAGCAATTACCACCAGACATCACTATAAGAAGAAGAAGAAGTCATTCTCCAATCTAAAAAACTACTATTAGGGTGAACCCCACCTATTTAAGAAATGTGCCAAGTACTTGTATCGCCATTTCATTCCCAAAGAATAAGTAACAAAAATCATGTATGAGTTCCAGTCTGTGTCATACTATGGGAACATGGGTAGAGACAAGACCATCGCTAAACTTCTACAATCTGGGTTTTATTGGGTCATCTTGGTCAAAGATGCCCATGACTACACAAAGACTTGTAAAGTGTGTCAACACACTAGAAATATATTGAGAAGACATGAAATGTCCCTATCAGATTAGACTGAGGTAGATATTTGTGACCTATGGGGAATGGACTACATGGGACCCTTTCCATCATCATGAGCAAATTGGATATCCTAGCTATAGTAGACTATATAAACAAATGAGTGGAAGTAGTTGCTACGCCCACTAGTGATTCAAAGGTCATCATAAAGTTGTTTGAGAACATTATATTCCCATGATGTAGGGTTCTGGCCACCATCATCAGTGATGTGGGATCCCATTTTGGGGAAAGTCAGGTTGAATCCCTCTTGTGAGAGTAGAGAGTCAAACACAAGGTTGCAACCCCTTATCACTCACATACTTATGAACAAGTTGAAGATTCAAATAGGAAAATATAACAAATCATAGAGAAGACAATCACAGTCAGATGTACCTTGGAAGATTGGTCAATGAATCTCAATGGTTCCATTGGGCATACCGAACAACATAAGAAACTCCTATTGAGACTACCCCATACAAGATGACATTTAAAAAAATTTGCCACCTGCCTATAGAGCTTGAACACAATACTTTCTGGGCCATTGAGTTTCTCAACA